>WNWK01000775.1:0-385406 GCA_009830355.1 Cherax destructor
AAGGAAGGAAAGTGTTTGGTCAACTAGTAGTGAATGAATGAAGTATCGTAAGGAAAGAACGTGTGAGTGAAAAGAGCATAAGGAAGAAAATATATTGAAGCCAAGGTTATTAAATGGATGGAAACATTAAGGTCACCAATATTACTAGAATAGAAACGTGTTAGTAATCAGCATTATAAGGGAAAAATAACTAGCTATAGCAACTTGCATTATAATGAATTCAGGACACGAGTTGGGGCCACCAACATGGTAAGGAGGGATATGTGTTATGACCATCATCATCATAATGAAGAAAGACACCAGTTGGGTTGTGTTATGACAATCATAATGAAGAAAGACACCAGTTGGGTTGTGTTATGACCATCATCATAATGAAGAAAGACAAAAGTTGGGTTGTGTTATGACCATCATCATAATGAAGAAAGACACCAGTTGTGTTCTACACCATTACAAGGACGGAAACGTGTTGGGGTAATCAGCAGTATAAGAGAGAAAACGTGTGGTCACATGAAACCTATAAAACAAATATGCAGATCAGTCCCTGGTTCTTCGTGTGAGGTTCACGACCAGTGAACAGAAGAAAGTGCTAAGCGTGTAGTGGTCATATATTGTAACGCCTGGGAAATGGAAGCATTCAGATTCAGTCTCAGGAAAAGGAGTATATGTCCAATTTCTAGGACTGAAAGCCTACTCCCTAATATTAAGGCACGTCCCTAGGTACGTATACTCAAGTTATTTTATGAGAACTAATACGCCATTTTGAGACTAAACGTGCCAAAATTACCTCTTCATATGTAAGATTCACGTGTATTGAAATCGCGAAGTCAATCAGAAAAGACTCTCAAGAGTTATATCATGCACCTGATAATTGTTTTACCAACCTATCCCTAGTTATTGTTGACCTGGGTTCAACGTTTGCAGCTAACAACATTCTAAAGTTATAGTTCTCTCCGTATAGTTATAGTTCTCTTAGTATAATTATAGTTCTCTCAGTTATAGTTCTCTCTGTATTGTGTCTAGAACTCGTTAGTGCACTCTCTTCTTGGACTCCTGGTAGGATTCTTGATTGCAATGAGAATACCTCTCTAAATCTTTTTTTCACCTCCTAATAAACTTCCTGGTCGTCCCTACTGAGATCCTATTCTTCCTCTTCAGCCTTATTTTCTTCGTCCTTATATTTGTCTTCCTTCTGATGTGGACACACATCAACTTTTACTCATATTTTGCTTCTGATGTCACATCATTCTAAAATTTCAGTTCAACCACTCTGCTTGCCCACGCAAGTGTATTTTCTGGCTCTGCTGCTTGCTTCTTTATTCTCTGGCATTCTTTGTTTCCTATATGTGTTCCATGTTCTCTCTGTTTTAGCTTTTGTCTCTCTGCACCGAAACGTGCAGGAGGCAAAAGCTGAACTCTTCTGCTTCTGGGTATGAATTTCTCCTGTGTGGGTGTGTGTGTATGTGTGTGTGTGTGTACTCACCTATATGTACTCAACTCTGTGTGGTTGCAGGGGTCGATTCACAGCTGCTGACAACGCCTCTTCGCTGGTTGCTACTAGGTCTACTCTCTTCCGGCACCAAGAGCCTTATGTACCTCTACTTAGAGCTATGTATGGATCCTGCCTCTGCTGCTTTACTCTCCACATTGTTCCACTTCCTGACAACTATGAGGCCGAAGAAATATTTTCTAACATCCCTACGACTCATCTGAGTTTTCAACTTTCAGTTGTGTTCCATTGTTCCTGAATCCCATCTCAGAAACATTCTGTCCCTGTTCATCTCATCAATTCCTCTCAGTATTTTAAACGTCGTTATCATGTCCTCGGTATCCCTCCTGTTCTTATATGTCATCAGGTTGAGTTTCCTTAACCTCTCCACATAGGACACATCCCTTAGTTGAGGGACTAATCTTACTGAATTTTTTTGCACTTTCTCTAATTTCTTGACGTGCTTGATCAGGTGTGGGTTCCATACTGGTGACGCATACTCTAATCTAGGCCTCACATACATGGCGTATAGTGTCGTGAATGACTCCTTACTTAGATTTGCCAGGTGCCCATATACTGAAGCTGTTAATTGGTTGATTTGTACCTCAGAGGATGTGCTCGGTTTGACACTCACCCCAAGATTCTTTTCTTTGAGTTAAGTTTGCAGTCTTTGACCCTAAGTCTGTATTCCGTTTGCGGTGTGTGTGTGTGTGTGTGTGTGTGTGTACTCACCTAATTGTGGTTGCAGGGGTCGAGACTCAGCTCCTGGCCCCGCCTCTTCGCTGTCTGCTACTGGGTCTCTGCTCTCCCTGCTCCATGAGCTTTATCATACCTTGTCTTAAAACTATGTATGGTTCCTGCCTCCACTATATCTTTCTCTAGTCCATTCCACTTCCTGACTACTCTGTTTGCTGAAGAAATGTTTCCTGACATCCCTTTGACTCATCTGAGTCTTCAGCTTCCAGTTGTGTCCCCTTGTTTCTGTGTTCCCTCTCTGAAACAACCTGTCACTATCTACCTTGTCAATTCCCCGCAGTATTTTGTATGTCGTTATCATGTCTCCTCTGACCCTTCTTTCCTCCAGTGTTGTTAGTCCTATTTCCCTCAACCTTTCTTCATAAGACAGACCCCTGAGTTGTGGAACTAACCTTGTCGCAAACCTTTGCACTTTCTCTAGTTTCCTTACGTGCTTGACCAGGTGTGGGTTCCAGACTGGTGCTGCATATTCTAGTATGGGCCTGACGTACACGGTATACAGTGCCTTGAACGATTCCTTGTTAAGGTAACGGAACGCTAATCTAAGGTTTGCCAGACGCCCATATGCTGCCGCAGTTATCTGGTTGATGTGTGCCTCCGGAGACGTGCTAGGCGATATACTCACTCCAAGGTCTTTCTCCTTTGCCGAGGTTTGTAGCCTTTGTCCGCCTAGCGTGTACCCTGTCAGCGGTCTTCTTTGCCCTTCTCCGATCTTCATGACTTTGCATTTGGAGGGATTGAATTCGAGAAGCCAACTGCTAGACCAGATGTCGAGCTTGTCCAGGTCTGTTTGCAGCCCTGCCTGGTCCTCTTCCGATGTGATTCTCCTCATTATTTTCACATCATCCGCGAATAGAGACACTTCTGAGTCTATCCCGTCCGTCATGTCATTTACATATACCAGGAATAACACTGGTCCTAGGACTGACCCCTGCGGTACACCACTCGTCACAAGCGCCCACTGTGATACCTCACCACGCACCATGACCCGTTGTTGCCTCCCTTTGAGGTATTCCCTGATCCATTCCAGTGCCCTTCCTGTTATACCTGCTTGTTCTTCCATCTTCTTTACTAATCTCATGTGAGGAACTGTGTCGAAGGCCTTCCTGCAGTCCAGTAAAATGCAATCAACCCACCCTTCTCTCTCCTGCCTTACCTATGTTACTTTATCATAGAACTCTAGGAGGTTTGTTACACAGGATTTGCCTTCCCGGAATCCATGCTGTCTGGTGTTTATTATCCTGTTCCGCTCAAGGTGTTCCACCATTCTTTTCCTGATGATTTTCTCCAGGACTTTGCACAATATATACATGTAAGTGACACCGGTCTATAGTTTAGTGCCTCTTTTCTGTCTCCTTTTTTAAAAATGGGGACTACGTTGGCCTTCTTCCATACCTCAGGTAGCTGCCCAGTTTCAAGGGATGTGTTGAATATTGTGGTAAGTGGCACACTCAGTACCTCAGCTCCTTCCCGAAGAACCCACGGGGAGATATTGTCCGGACCCATCGCCTTTGAGGTATCGAGGTCACTGAGTAACTGCTTCACTTCCTCCTCAGTTGTGTGTATGCCCTCTAGCACTTCGTACATCCCTTGTTGGTGACGAACCATGTCCTGTCTACCCAGCTGCCTTCCTTCCTCCATTGTGAATACTTCCTTAAACCTCAAGTTGAGCTCCTCACATACCTCTTGATCATTACTTGTGAGTTCCCCATCTTCTCTCCTCAGCCTTATCACTTGGTCCTTGACTGTTGTCATCCTTCTGATGTGACTGAACATCAGTTTCGGGTCGGACTTAACTTTCGATGCTATGTCGTTTTCGTACTGTTTCTGGGCCTCCCTCCGTACTTGTGCATACTCGTTTCTAGCTCTTCTACTAATCTCTTTGTTTACTTGGGTTCTTTGCCTTCTGTACCGTTTCCATTCTCTGATACTCTGATTCTTTGCCTCCCTGCACCTTTGGGTAAACCAGGGGCTCTTTCTGGCCTTCCCATTTAAACATTTGCCTCTGGGTATAAACCGTTCCTCTGCCTCCTTGCACTTTGCCCTACGTATTCCATCATTTCATTTATTGTCAGTCCTTCCATTTCCCTTTCCCACTGGATGTCGTGCAGGAAATTCCTCAAGCCCGTGTAGTTTCCTCTTTTAAAGTCTGGTTTGTCTCTATCGGTACTGTTTCCCCTCTCCATCTGTAGCTCTACAATGTACTCAAAGCTAAGCACTATATGGTCACTGGCTCCCAGGGGCTCTCGTGCGTTATGTCTTCAATATCTGAGCTGTTCAGGGTGAATACAAGGTCCAGTCTTGCTGGTTCATCTCCTCCCTCTCTCTGGTCGTGTCCCTGACATGTTGGTGCATCAGGTTTTCCAGTACCACGTCCATCATCTTGTCTCTCCAAGTTTCTGGACCCCCGTGGTTCATGGTTCTCCCAGTCGATCTCCCTGTGGTTGAAATCTCCCATGACCAGTAGCTTCGCTCTGCTCATGTGTGCTTTTCTTGCCACCTCCGCCAGGAGTGTCCACCATCGCTCTGTTGTTCTCATCGTATTCTTCTCCTGGCCTCCTGCAGTTCTGTGGTGGGTTATACATCACTGCAATGATTATCTTATGCTCCCAGACTGGATGGTACCTACTATGAAATCCGTTCTCTACCCCCCTCCACTCCTACCATTTCCTCGAATCTCCAACGGTGCCTTACTAGCAGTGCGACCCCTCAACCCCCCCCTGCTCCTCCTATCTTTCCTCAGGATCTGATATCCCTGTGGGAAGATTGCATATGTTACTGTCTCATTTAGTTTAGTTTCTGTGACCGCTATGATGTCTGGGGATGCCTCATCTATTCTTTCATTCCACTCTTCATACTTATTCGTAATTCCATCCGCATTTGTGTACCAAACCTTCAACCTTGTTTCCAATACTGTGGCCCTGGGGAGATCTTGGTGGGGTGGGGGTGTGGGCAGGGTGCCCGCAGGGGGTTGGAGCATGGGTGGGGTTGATTGTATGGTTGGGGTATTGGCAGGTGGGGTGCAGCTTGAGGTGGGGGTGGGGGGTAACTGTGACGGTGGGTTTTCATTTGCTAGGGTGGGGACAGGGGGCCTGATAAGTGGGTGTGGTGCTAGAGTGTATGGGTGTCGTGGGTTGTTTGTGATATGAGGCCCGCTGAGGGTATTTCCAACCAGTGTGTGTTTGTCCTGCTTGGGCTTGGTGTCCTCCGTATCTCGCTGTCTCCCCTTCCCCCTCTCTTCTCCTTCTTATCCTCTCCCTCCGGGAGAGGTGTATGTGTGTGTGTGTGTGTGTGTGTGTGTGTGTGTGACTTCTGTCCTCTTGAACTTTATCTATCTACTCTTGAAGTTGTGTATTGAGCTTGCCTCCACTACTGCCTCATCCAAGTCATACCTCTTTTTATCTTCACTAAGACTAAAGAAATACTTCCTTTCATCTCTATGGCTGATCTGCGGCTTCAGCTTCCACCTGAGTCCCCTTAATCCTGGTAATCTAAATTCAAGCAATCTGTACCTATCAACTCTATCAATACCTCGTAAGATTTTCTACTTAATACTCATGTCTCCCGTTGTCCTTCTCTCCTCTAAGGTCATCAAATCCAGCTCTTTGAAAATCCTCAGAACGCAAAACTCTCAGTACAAGTAATAACCTGAAGGCAAACCTTTGTACCTCTTCCAGTTTTTTCACGTGGTATACCAGGCGCTGGCTTCATGCTGGAGCAGTGTATTTAAAGACTGGTCCTACGTCCTGTAAAAGATCGTGAAGGATTCTTTAATCAGGTTCCTGAATCTCTTCTGAGGTTTCCCAGTCTTACATATTCTGTTTATATGTGGATTTGTGTGTATGTGTACTTACCTATTTGTACTTATCTATTTGTGGTTGCAGGGTCGATTTACAGCTCCTGCCGACCCCCTCTTCGCTGGTCACTACTAGGTTCACTCTCTACCTGCTGCATGAGCTTTATCAAATGTCTTCTTAAAGCTATGTATGGATCCTGCTTCCACTATATCACTCTCCAGATTGTTCCACATCCTGACAACTCTGTGACTGAAGAAATACTTCCTAACATCCCTGTGACTCATATGAGTCTTCAACTTTCAGTTGTGACCCCTTGTTGCTGTGTCTCATCTCTGGAAGATCCTCTCCTTATCTACCTCAAATCCTCTCAGTATTTTATATGCCGTTATCATGTCTCGCCTATCCCTCCTGACGTTCAGCGTCGTCAGGTCGATTTCCCTTAATCTCTTCTCGTAGGACATACCCCTTAGCTGCGGGACTAGTCTTGTTGCAAACCTTTAAACATTTTCTAATTTCTTGACGTGCTTGACCAGGTGTGGGTTCCATACTAGTGCTGCCTACTCCTATATGGTCCTCACATACACAGTGTACAGAGTCTTGATCGATTCCTAATGTGTCGAAACGCTATTTTTATGTTTGCCTGGCGCCCATGTGCTGCAGTACTTAACTGGCTGATGTGCGCCTCAGAAGATGTGCTCGATATTACATTCACCCAAAGATCCTTTTCTCTGAATGAGGTTCGCAGTCTTTGGCCCCCTAGCCTGTAACTCTGTCTCTTGTCTTCTTTGACACTCCCAATCTTTATGAATTTGCAGATGGTGGGGTTTAACTCAAGGAGCCAGTTGCTGGACCAGGCTTGCAGCCTATGCAGATTCCTTTGTAGTTCTACCTGATCCTCATCCACTTGAATTCTCCGCATTAGTTTCTCGTCGTCTGCAAACAACGACACCACTGAATCTATCTCTTCCGTCATATAATTCACATAAACCAGAAACAGCACCGGCCCTAAGACTGACCCTTGTGGAACTCCGCTCGTCACAGGCGCCCACTCTGACATCTCGTCACGTACCATCACTCATTGTTTCCTTCCTGTCAGGTATTCTCTGATCCTTTGCAGTGCCTTTCCTGTTAGTCCTGCCTTCTGCTATAGCTTTTGCACTAATAGCTTTTGCGTACTGTGTCAAAAACCTAGTTACAGTCCAAAAAAATGCAATCTATCCACCCCTCTCTCTCTTGGCTTACTTCTATCACCTTATCGTAAAGCTCCAGTTGGTTTATGACTTAGCATTTCCCGTCCCTGAAACCGTGCTGGTTATCGTGTAAAAGCTCATTCATTTCTAGGAGTTCCATGAGTCTTTTCTTGAAAAGTTTCTCCATGACTTTTCATACTGCATATGTGAGTGACACTGGTCTGTAGTTTAATGCTACCTACCTGTCTTCTTTCTTAAAGATTGGGACTTCATTTACTGTCTTCCACACCTCAGATAGGTAGGTAGGCAGGTGTGTGTGTGTGTGTGTGTGTGTGTGTGTGTGTGTGTGTGTGTGTGTGTGTGTGTGTGTGTGTGTGTCTGTCTGTCTGTCTGTCTGTTTTTGTGTGAAAGTTAACCACGGTAGGGTCGAAAATGTCCTTACGGGAAAATGTTGAAATCACCAAAGCTGGCCGCAGTGACTGAGCTGAGATTGATAGCATAGTTAAAATACAAGACAAACACCTTGGAAAAAAATGGTTAAAAGTATGACCATAATGTTTAAAAGGGTGGGCCGGTAAGCCTGGTAAAGGTCTCGGTCAGATGACCAAAAGTTCCAACGGCGGGTCATCATCTGACTAAGACCCGCGTCAGGAAACACTTGTCCTGCTTACTGACGAACCTTACCTAACCTAAAACCTTGGCCTTCCTATGCGAGTTGCCTGACTTTCTCCAACAAGGTACAATACCCATTTATGTCCCCAAGATTAATTAACATTAAATGATGAACTAAGAAAATATAGTTCATCTTCTCCCCTAATGCAAGTACACGGCGTAACCTTGAGACCAAGTAAGATAAGGGGATAACTAGGATGTCTCAGAGATAAAATATACAGCAACGAAAACGTAAAAATGCGTGTGCAATATCGGCCTAATATCATTCATCCAACTCTTTACCCCAGAAAGGATTGCACGGGACCCATTGTGACTAAAAATTTATGTATTTACAGTCGAATCTCACACTAGCTAGGCAGGTCACAACCATTGTGGTGTGAGATTCGTCTATAAAAAAAATCCACTTATACTGATAGTGAGGCCAATTCTACAAATTCTATGGTGTATAGAATATATATTTAGTAGGATGAATAATTTAAGTTCAGATCCCACCCGTTCAACGATAAATACCACAGGGTTTCCATTCGTATGATAATTATCATACATGCACGATCATTTTGCTTTTGGTACGATACACAAGCGCATTAGCATTTATTGTACTACGGCTTGTACGACAATTTCAAGTTTCAGATCCAGAATTTTTTTATAATAAATGTGATTTCTGGCATAATTCGACAACATAAATGTTGATTAATGATTTCACAATATATAGCTACAAATATATATGTACGACTTTCTGCCAATGTGTTCTCAATGAAGTAATTTCGAAATTCTACGAGATATATATATGATATTTGCCACACTTGCTGCTGACATGTTGTAAACCAAATAATATCACTGAATAAGTTACGTAATGCTTCAGCATTTTAACGGTTTTGCATTTAAATCCATAAAATATTATGTTTATATTAAAAATATATTTAAGTTAAAATAAGTAAAATGTTTACACATGAAAATGGATTGCTTTGTGAAACACTGACTTCTGTATATCAATAATTTAACATAATATACAAGAAGGATACCTGGATGGGGAATTTCTTTGACATATTAGAAACGATCTGCTAACACGAACCAATGTTATTGTGTCAGTGCCTCAGAATTACATTGGACCACACTCAACATCAGTGGCTTCTTAAGTTATCATCATGGGTAAAAGTGAACTTGATACTCCAGTAACACGAAGAAAATGAAAATGGCAAGCTTTTTGAAGTACATATAACTAAAAGGTAGGTTTTTGTGAAGTAAATGCACCAACAATATAAGCTTTATGTTGAAGGCCTACATGTACTGATATAAAACCTATGCTTAGTTGATACTGATATGCATATTATGTGCCTTGTATAGAATTTAGCTTTTTCTTTTAACACAGCTATAATATAAATGGTTATTATAAATGATAATTTAAAGCAGGTTAAATATCAGCTGATCATACGATCATTTTGAGGGATAAAATCCGATAATTTGGTGACCACTGTACGATAATTTTGGTAAAAAAAACTATGGCAACCCTGTGCGTAACAACTATGATGTCATAAAGGATATACCCAGACACGCAACAAAGTGTCTAACCATACCTTTGAAGGCAAACACAAAATGGGTAATAATTATCAAGGTGCTTCTTCCACTTTATCCTAAATCACGATAGTTACCCTGTAGGGAAACAGAAAACTAATATAGCATGACACTAGAAGGGGTCTTTAAAGGTCTTTTCCAAAGAATTAACACACTTATCCTTAACATTAGCCAGGTTCGTTGCATGATTGTTCCTGAGACGATTTCACAGGATTCATGGCACCTGGTTTAAAAGTTATGCAAGGACGTTGTTTCACCTCCACAACTGAGCCAACAGCTGGGACGAGCCTGCAGAACCAGTGATATCTATATAAATTTTCCAGAGATGAGTTGCCGATAGACGCCACATCTTGAGATGCAACAGTAATCTGCGTCAATGGCAGCAGAAGTGCCTACAAGAGCCATTATAAGAGAGCCAGTATAAGACCCTGAAATTGAATTTGAGAGTGTTGATCATTCAGTGAGGACGAAGTGCTAAATTTTTTAAATTTTTAACATGAAAAGCCCTAGGTAGGCCACTCTGAATTCACAGTTTAAAAAACCTGTTCTTTAAGTAGGACGAGGCAAATAATGAACTAAGAACAAACAGCAAGATGGCAAATCATTATATGCATATGCATAACATTATCGAAGCCATTTTCAGTAGAGCTGACCTTTCCATTACCTTAATTAAGAACCTCAAAAATATAGATTTAATACTCCCGGAAGGAATCATAATGTTCTCAACAGTGAAAACAAGAGATAAACTAGGCGAATCTACACTCACATTTACAGTAACTATTTGATAACATTCACCCGTGGCATTTTTGTCCATATGCTTGAAAATATAACCATCACCGCAGAAGTGTTATATAATTTTCAGTAAAGCATTTAAATCAAACTATCTTCACGGTTTTAAGAATATCAGTATAATTATATGTCACAAGACAGAGCTCACCCTCTTCTTACTCTTAACCTATAAATCCTGAAGAGTTTCCATTTCGTCCAAAAAAAATGTGCTACGAATAATGCATTAGGTCTGGCAAGAACACCACCCCTAGCACCGGTTTAGAGTGGCTCGTGATACGAATATTTTCCCAGGCTGAAGCAAAGACCTTCCACATCCTCCAGCAGCTCAAACACTCAAGCAGCCAAGAGAGGAAGGCCCTTAAGGCGACACCCGTGGTGAGTGAAGCTGACGACTCGCAAAAGGAACTTGTGACAATAGACAATGGCCTCTCCGTGTCAGTCCTCTCAAGCAACCACTTCAGCAAAAGTGTCCTCTCCAGGTACGCAAATGCACACACATAGTGTGCCGGAAAATACGAGCGCCGAAGCCTCTCACGACGAGGTGGCTGACTCGAGCGTGGGCTGAAATCGATGACCGGGCGCCAGGATCCATCCTTCTTCAAAACTAAAATAAAAGAGCAAGATTCCAAGTAGGACAATTCTCCTGGTTTAATATTTCGCCATTTAATTTATTCTCCGCTTCCCATTGAGCGTGAGGTATTGTCTAGGAAGATAGATAAACCAGTCTGTCTCCTAGTTTCAAACAGGTCCCTTGTCTGAGAGATAAATCCACGGGCAAACACACAGGAAGAAACACGATTTTCCTTTACCTCAAACTGTTTCAGTGACTAATAGTAACATGTTGGACAGCAAAGAACAGGAGAAGAGCAAGGAAGACAAAGCATTTCTGACATACCACTGAGTCTTCTTTATTATGACCACATCGGCGAAACGAATGAATTTGATTTCTAGGATAATTTTTCAAGTGATCTCATTCAGTAAAAATTACACAATTTTTACGAAATTTATTCTTTATTTTTTCTATAAGTGTAAGACAGATTTCAGCTAAATGCAGCCATGACACATGCAGTTTCTATGCCTTAAACTTAATAAAATAACTAGATGTATATTGGTTCCTAGGCAATCCGATAAAGGTATCCCTGTGTCTCGTTTGAACTGCTCCTTATCCCTCAATGCTCAGAAAAAGGATAATGCAGCGCGGTCATAAAATTTTGATGTGACAAGATATAAAAATATTCTTACGTTTCTACATGCATGGCTGTGCGAATGTATACTCGTACATGTATACATTCATTCATGTGCAAACACATACGAAAGTATGTGCGAGTATGTATGCATTACGTTTATGTGTATACAAAGGTAATTTTCTTACATGTATGTGTGGGCAGATGTGTACCGATGCATAACTGTGGATATAAGAATGCGTGTATATGTGTGGAGAGATGTAGATGTAGTTGTTTATATATATATATATATATATATATATATCTATATATATATATATATATATATATATATATATATATATATATATATATATATATATATATATATATAAATATATATATATAAGTTCTCCCTGAAGCTGTTTGAAATTTTTCTCCTACCATCCCCTATATTTTCTATATACTTTATTTAAAGACAAAATACATTGACAAGAATAAAATAGGGAGTAAAACAACATAGATAACAACTCAGAGCTACATCTCGAATACTTCGTCCAGCTCCCCGGCGGTGGGCAGCATGCCCAGAATGCTGCAGGCATTTTCCCTCTGGATCGCAACACTGATTCTCTGAAAGAAGAAGCTGGCCGCCCTGTGGTCCTTGGTTTCTATGATGAGTTTTTCACCCAGCTCTTTGAGAAACTTTAGAGCACACTTGCCCCATGCTCCAAGGGTCTCCGACCCTATTGGGTCTCCCTGTGGCTGGCAGCTCCACCCTCTTCAGCTACGGAGTATGGCAAGTAGGTGTCTACCATTATGGCGGCACAGGTGTAGTCTTCTTGTCGAAGAGAACCCGCTAGTGGTTCCACTAGTTGTTCTCCTTTCAATCTCAGGTTCCGTGAAGATATATTATTTTCTCCTACTTTCTCTTAGGTATCTCACACAGTTATTTCCTCACCTTTACTCATGTCGTTTTTATTTTACTCTCTTCCTCTTTGACTCTCTTGTATAGTCCCTCTTTTCTCAAGATTACCTCCTTAAATTACACTATTACACTTTGTGTTCTATTTGTTAGGAAGTTACAGATCCATCTACCAACTTTTCCTGTTATTCCTTTATCACACATTTTGTGCGCTATTACACCATAGTCGCAAATGACGAAAACTTTCGCAAAGTCTGTGTATACTACATCTGCATTTTGTTCGTCCACCAGTGCATCAAAGACCTTGTCATAGTGGTCCAGTAGTTGGGACACGCAGGAGTGGCCTGCTCTAAACCCCATGTTGCCCTGGGTTGTGTAACTGATAGGCATCTAGGTGGGTGGCGATCTATGTTTGGTTTTAGTTACAGTGGAATGGCTCCTGTGTCCATGCTTCCTCGATAGAGTGCTGAAGACATTTGAAAGGGGCTTCTTGTAGTTCTTGATGAACATGGAGTTCCATGAGTCTGGGCCTGGGGCCGAGTGCATGTGCATGTCATTTATTGCTTTTTCGAAGTCTTGTGGTGTTAGGATAATGTCAGATATTTTCGAATTGACAAAATTTTGAGTCTCGGTCATAAAAAGTTAGTTTCGATTTTCGACTCTTAGTCTGGATAACGGGTCACTAAAGTCTGACTTATTTCTTTGCTGTCAACTGTGTAAGTCCCATCTCGTCTAAGCAGTGCCTCCCTCCGTATTTCAAATACACTATTTCAGCAGCTCTGTGATTCTTCGTTTTCGCCTGTATAGGAAGCGTTTCTCTTTCTAGTTTACATCTTCTCTTCCTTTTTTCTTAAAGGAATGTGCCTTGAGCATACCTCAAGTGCCACAGAGTTATTTCTTTCTAGGTAAAGATTTGGATCCGTGTTGTTTAGAATATCTTCCCAGTTTGTTTCATTTAGGACATGGTTGACTTGATCCCACTGTATGTTTTTGTTATTGAAGTTAAATTTGGTGAAGGCATCTTCATAACTGGTCACCTTTTGCTGTTCAGGAGCCCTGCGCATACATGTCTGTCCCTCTATTGTGTTGTGGTCTGAGTGTATTATCTTTGATAGTGTTATATATCGTATCATATCATCATTGTTTGTGAAGATGAGGTCTAGTGTATTTTCCAGTCTTATTGGCTCTTTTATTTGTAGGTTTAAAGTGAATTTTTTGCAGAAATTTAATAGCTCATGTGTGTGTGTGAATTTTCGTCTGAGCTGCCTCCTGGGGTTATCTCTGTTAAAATATTTTTTGCTACACTCCTCCACTCTAGGTGTCTTAAGTTAAATCGCCCAGCAGCAAGATGTTTGGGTCAGGAGGTGAAAGATTTTCCAAACAGTGGTCAGTTTTGAGAAGCTGCTCCTGGAATTGTTGGGAAGAAACATCTAGAAGCTTGTATACAACCACAGTTTGGTTTTTGATCTTTACTGCCAAAACTTCAATTACATCATTTGAGGTGTTTAGTAGTTCCAAGCAAATGAGCGACTCTTTGAAAAACAGGCCAACCCTCCCCTTGTTGCCTGTTTACTCTGTCGCATCTTAATAGGCTGTAGCCTAGGATCCATATTTCGTTTTCAAAGTGATTCTTCATGTGGGTCTCTGTGAGAGCTGCAAACATTGCGTTTGACCCTGTGAGCAGTCACTTGATGAAAAGTATTTTGTAGTTTGTTAATGGCTTTAGACACTCTATGTTTGCAAAGATAAATATCGCCGTATTGATGGTATATAGGAAGGCTTTGTTTGCTGGCCTTAATATCTGTTGCTCTGTAGTGGAAGTCAATGACTGTGCCTCCACTCCAGAAGTGTTTTGAGTGTCTAGGATTTATGTCATTTCTTGTCAGTTTCCTGTTTTTTTCATGACACTAAAAAACCTCTGTCTCTGGAGTGGTTATGGCTTCCCTGGTTTTCCCCTAGACTGGGTCTGTATCTTGTCTCCTTTAAGTGGTTTGCCTTAAAATATATGTTGAAACATTGTCTTTCATGGGCTGATGAGTAACACATTTCTGGGTGAAATAGGTTACAAGAAGATGAGTTGTATTCTATTGTCATGTGTGTGTGCAGCATTTTTTGGGATGTTCAAAACTGCAAGTCCCACCTGTTTTTCCAAATATTCCATGCCTGCAGATACCCAAGGCATAGAATTTGCATAGATCTGATTTCTGTTTGTCAGGATTTTTTATGGCTGCATTCCCTACTGGTGTATTTTTTGCTGTCTCCCAACTCACTGCAGCCACTGTACTGACATCAGTGCTTCCACCAGTTTTTTTCTGGTAATGTATCAACACTGTTCCCCGAAGCAACGTCCCCTTTTACCCATCTCCAGCAGTATTGCTACTTTGTGCCTCTGGAATTTGCATAGCATTATCTTTACCTGTTTTATCACCAGGGCAACTATCTCTATCTGGTGTCCTGTCCTCTAGGACAGCACCAGCACCATCTGGTGCACTGTCTTTCATGTCTGTATTCTTACAAGTACTGTCCTATAAGACAGCACCAGCCCCAGGGGTGACATCTCCATATGCCTCACTCCTTTTATTTTTCCAGCTGTTAGCAAGACTGTCATATTTTCTAAGAATATTTTTTGTTGGTGTTCCTGTCTTTTAGTATGGAGGCAATTTTCTCCTACAGGTACCTCTCGCTTGAGCAGACCCAAAAACATTTTCCTGATCTAATATTAATGGTGGTTGATTGCTTAAGGTCTGTACACGACCCATGGGACCATTTTCCACAGAGCTTACATGCAATCAAAGCAAAACCTTGCCTGCTACTCTTGTTGCAGATTATATAGGTTTGCATGATGGTAGTATATACTATAGTTTGATATATACAATTTTATAGATTATTTATAGTTTCAGCAACCCATATAACAATCTTTCTTCCTGGTACACCTTAACAGTTCTCCTGGGTAGGTTGGCTGGGGTCAAGGTCTACCCTAAATGTATTTTGTTTTATATGTTGGTATATACTCTGTAGTTTATTATATACAATTTTATAGAGTATAAAGATATTATTATTTTCTGACTTGCGTCCGGTGAGCTGGTGCCTGATGGCAGCTTTTACAACGTAAAGGAAATTGGTGACCTTTAGCACTCTTTTTACAGCCTGAGGTTTAGGGCACTTATAGATCACTGTATTTAACTTTTCTAGATTTTTTCCAAATCCACCATATAAAATGCTATTGTATCACTGTTGTTGGCTATAGTAGGGCTACTGGTGAAGAAAGTTTACTGGAAAAATATTTGACTTTCCGTTCGTTTATACCTTGGCATGATACGGCCGGTGTGTTAAAAAAAATACATATATGTATAGTGCGAATATTTAGAGTGCAAACCTCCAAAATTGTTTCCAATATTCAAAAAAAAAAAACTATTTTTATATATAATTCCATTCGTTCTTCAATAAATTGTTATGGGTGAAAAATTTAATAAACTGAATCCAGCTGGTCCATGTTTCCGCCCATATACGCAACCGTAATAAACTTTACAACACTCTATGAATGAAATAAAAATGTGAGAAACTGTAAATTATTTTACAGATTTTTCATACACATTCACTACATATATTGTATATATATATATATATATATATATATATATATATATATATATATATATATATATATATATATATATATATATATAAATATATATATGTCGTGCCGATTAGGTAAAACTTGCGATTTTGGCTTAAATAGCAACGCTCACCTTGCCATATAAGACAAGTGAAAATTTGTGTATGCAATAATTTCGCCAAAATCATTTTGAACATAACGAAAAAAATATATTTCATTGTGTTTGTTTATTATTAAATTAATGTTAAAGTATCTAAAATATATTTAGTTGGGTTAGGCTAAATTAAATTCCGCTTGTTGTAATAAGGTTAGGTAGGTTTTCAAAGTTTCTCTTGGTACAAAATTATAAATTCTTACATTTACATAAATGAAAAAAATATATCTTTAAACGTATAAGAGAAAAAATTTGAAAGGACTTAATTTTAGATGAGTTCTTGCTAATTGACCAGTTTTACCTAATCGGCACGACATTATATATATATATATATAAGTTTTTCTTCTCTTTTTTAGTAAATGTGTACAGGAGAAGGGGGTTACTAGCCCATTGCTCCCGGCATTTTAGTCCCCTCATACGACACACATGGCTTACGGAGGAAATATTCTTTTCCACTTCCCCATGGACATTAGAGAAAATAAAAAGAACAAGAGCTAATAAGAAAAAGAAGAAAAACCAAGATGTATGTATGTATATATATATGCATGTGTATGCCTGTGTAGTGTGACCTAAAGTGTATGTAGAAGTAGCTAGATATACCTGTTATCCAGCGTGTTTATGAGACAGAAAAAAAACACCAGCAATTCTACCATCATGTAAAACAGTTTCAGGTTTCTGTTTCACAGTCACCTGGCAGGACGGTAGTACATCCCTGGGTGGTTGCTGTCTACCAACCTACTACCAACTTGACGTGCTGTTGGAGTGTGAGCAAAGTAACATTTATGAAGGGATTCAGGGAAACCGACAGGACGGACATGAGTCCTGGAGATGGGAAGTACAGTGTCTGCACTCTGAAGGAGGGGGTGTTAATGTTGCAGTTTTATAACTGTAGTGTAAAGCACCCCTCTGGCAAGACAGTGATAGAGTGAATGATGATGAAAGTTTTTCTTTTTTGGGCCACCCTGCCTTGGTGGGACTCGGCTGATGTGTTAATAATATATATATATATGTATATATATATATATATATATATATATATATATATATATATATATATATATATATATAATATATATATATATATATATATATATATATATATAAATATATATATATAATATATATATATATATATATATATATATATATATAATATATATATATATATATATATATATATATAATATATATATATATATATATATATATATATATATATAATATATATATATATATATATATATATATATATATATATATATATATATATATTATATATATATATATATATATATATATATATATATATAATATATATATATATATATATATATATATATATATATATATATATATATATATATATATATATATATAATATATATATATATATATATATATATAAATATATATAATATATATATATATATATATATATATATATATATAATATATATATATATATAATATATATATATATATATATATATATATATATATTATATATATATATATATATATATATATATATATATATATATATATATATATATAAATATATATATATATATATATATAAATATATATATATATATATAATATATAATAATATATATATATATATATATATATATATATATATATATATATATATATATATATATATATATATATATATATATATATATATATATATATATATATTATATATATATATATATATATATATATATATATATATATATATATATATATATATATATATATATATATATATATATATTTATATATATATATATATATATATTATATATATATATATATATATATATATATATATATATATATATATATATATATATATATATATATATATATATATATATATATATATATATATATATATATATATATATATATATATATATATATATATATAGATTCATAATCTTTGATATATTGTACCATTTTATTCATGTTCATGTTTTCCATTGATGTATTCTGTCTATTAATAAAGCATTCAATACATATATATATGTCGTGCCGATTAGGTAAAACTTGCGATTTTGGCTTAAATAGCAACGCTCTTCTTGCCATATAAGACAAGTAAAAATTTGTGTATGCAATAATTTCGCCAAAATCATTCTGAACATAAAGAAAAAAAATATATTTCATTGTGTTTGTTTATTATTAAATTATTGTTAACGTATCTAAAATATATTTGGTTGGGTTAGGCTAAATTAAATTGCGCTTGTTGTAATAAAGTTAGGTAGGTTTTCAAAGTTTCCCTTGGTACAAAATTATAAATTTTTACATTAACATAAATTAAAAAAAATATATCTTTAAACGTATAAGATAAAATTTTAGAAAGGACTTAATTTTAGATGAGTTCTTGCTAATTGACCAGTTTTACCTAACCGGCACGACATATATATATATATGTTGGGCGAATAGGAATTTTTTTTCGATTTTGGCTTAAAAAGCAAAGCTCTTCTTGCCAAATAAGGGAAGCAAAAATTTGTATATGCAATAATTTCAGAAAAATAATTCTGAACCTAACGAA
Organism: Cherax destructor; assembly: GCA_009830355.1. Classification (NCBI taxonomy): domain Eukaryota; kingdom Metazoa; phylum Arthropoda; class Malacostraca; order Decapoda; family Parastacidae; genus Cherax; species Cherax destructor. Next base: position 18,681 of record WNWK01000775.1, read on the forward strand.
AAAAATATATTACATTGTGTTTATTAATTATTAAATTATTGTAAAGTTATCTAAGTTATCAATTGGATTAGGCTAATTTAAATTGCGCTTGTTATAAATAAAGTTAGGTAAGATTCCTAAGGTTCTTATGGTGCAAAATTATTAATTTTTGCATTAACATAAATTAAAAAAATATATCTTTAAACATATAAAAGAAAATTTTAGAAAAGACTTAATTTTAAATGAGTTCTTGCTAATTGACCAGTTTTGCGAAATTATGGCTTGTTTTATTCGGCAAGAAGAACGTTGATATTTAAGCCAAAATCGCAAATTTAACCTATTCAGCATGACATATACGTATATCGCGAACAAGGGACATAATATGCAAATCAACCATGGGAGCCTAGGCGTAGAGCTATCTTTCAACTCCCCGGGATTGTTATATATATATATATATATATATATATATATATATATATATATATATATATATATATATATATATATATATTTTATCGTGCCGATTAGGTAAAACTGGTCAATTAGCAAGAACTCATCTAAAATTAAGTCTTTTCTAAAATTTTCTCTTATATGTTTAAAGATATATTTTTTTTCATTTATGTTAATGTAAAAATTTATAATTTTGTACCAAAAGAAACTTTGAAAACCTACCTAACCTTATCATAACAAGCGCAATTTAATTTAGCCTAACCCAACTAAATATATTTTAGATACGTTTACAATAATTTAATAATAAACAAACACAATTAAATATATTTTTTTTCGTTAGGTTCAGAATGATTTTTGCAAAATTATTGCATACACAAATTTTCGCTTGTCTTATATGGTAAGAAGAGCGTTGTTATTTAAGCTAAAATCGCCAGTTTTACCTAATCGGCACGACATATATATATATATATATATATATATATATATATATATATATATATATATATATATATATATGTGTGTGTGTGTGTGTGTGTGTGTGTGTGTGTGTGTGTGTGTGTGTGTGTGTGTGTGTGTGTGTGTGTGTGTGTGTGTGTGTGTACTCACTCACCTAATTGTACTCATCTAGTTGTGGTTGCAGGGATCGAGTCACAGCTCCTGGCCCCGCCTCTTCACTGGCCGCTACTCGGTCATTTTACCCACTCCATGAGCTTTATCATACCTCTCCTTTAAGCTATGTATGGAACCTGCCTCCACTACATCGCTTCCCAAACTATTCCACTTCCCGACCACTCTGTGACTGAAGAAATACTTCCTAACATCCCTGTGATTCATCTGAGTCTTCAACTTCCAACTGTGTCCACTTGTTGTTGTGTCCCATCTCTGGAACATTCTGTCTCTGTCCACCTTGTCAATTCCTCTCAGTATCTTATATGTCGTTATCATGTCACCCCTATCTCTCCTGTCCTCCAGTGTCGTCAGGTCGATTTCCCTTAACCTCTCCTCTGTGTGTGTACTCACCTAGTTGTGGTTGCAGGGGTCGAGTCAAAGCTCCTGGCCCCGCCTCTTCACTGGCCGCTACTGTGTGTGTGTGTGTGTGTACTCACCTATTTGCTCACCTATTTGTGGTTGCAGGGGTCGAGTCATAGCTCCTGGCCCCGCCTCTTCACTGATTGCTACTAGGTCCTCTCTCTCCTTGCTCCATGAGCATTATCAAACCTCGTCCTAAAACTATGTATGGTTCCTGCCTCCACTACGTCGCTTTCTAAGCTATTCCACTTCCTGACAACTCTATGACTGAAGAAATACTTCCTAACATTCCTTTGACTCATAGGAGTCTTCAACTTCCAATTGTGACCCCTTGTTTCTGTGTCCCCTTCTCTGGAACATCTTGTCTCTGTCCACCTTATCTATTCCTCGCAGTATTGTATATGTCGTTATCATGTCTCCCCTAACCCTCCTGTCCTCTTAGTGTCGTCAGGCAGATTTCACTTAACCTTTCTTCGTAGGACAATCCCCTTATCTCTGGGACTAGTCTTGTTGCAAACCTTTGCCCTTTCTCTAATTTCTTGACGTGCTTGACCAGGTGTGGGTTCCAAACTGGTAGTGCATACTCCAGTATGGGTCTGACGTATATGGTATACAGAGTCTTGAATGATTCCTTAGTGAGGTATTGGAACGCTATTCTTAGGTTTGCCAGCCGCCCGTATGCTGCAGCAGTTATCTGATTGATGTGTGCCTCAGGAGATGTTTTGTGTGTGTGTGTGTGTGTGTGTGTGTGTGTGTGCGCGCTCGCGCGCGTATGTATGTATACATGTATGCATGCAATAACATCTCAGTAAAAAGGTGGTATCAAAATATGCAAAACAACCATTGAAAAAATAGTGAAATTCTGCTCCATCCTCTCTAGATGCACAAACAAATTAATAAAAATCCATCCTCAGACCTCTCATGAAGCCTAATTTCTACACTTTGATTTCTGTGCACAATATTCGCACCACAAATTACTCTCGACATATACCCTTCCTTAAGCCTTCTGCTTGCTGCAACATTTAATGATAAAGCATATCTAACATCACATATACTTTCATATATCATTGCGAAACAGAATAAACCCTTTAGAGTTGCAGAAAAAATATATTTTTTCCAGGAACTTTGAATATGGTGAGAACATATTATAATAATAAGTTTGCAGGAAAATTAAATAGTGTCTTATCAGTGACACCAGTGATAGGACACTATTGCAAAATATTTAGAATTCGACTAGGTTTCATGTCTCATATCTGCTGAGATATTTTTATCCACTGATATTTCTGATTGCATGATGCTGTTAGTTTACGTGAGATTTGTGGCAAAAGAGTATGTTTTTTAGAAGTGTTGCTTCACTTTACCAGCAGATACAACAGAGTTACAGACATGATGACTGTTACTAGATTGTGCAATTGAAAACTGTAGACAAATGGTTCAGAGAACCGACAGGACAATTAATTAGACACTTGTGCAACATTTGGGTATTTTAACTGTGGAAACATTTCACTAACCAGTGACTTCCTCTGTCCAATACAGAGAAAAACGCCTGAAGACCAGGAGGAGTTTGAGGGACTGATCATCTCAAACTCTTGATCTTCAACCATTCTTCTCTATAATGAACTGAAGAAGCCACTGGATGGCGAAGGGTTTCCACAGTAAAGATACCCAAGTGATGAACAAGTGTCTAATTGAAAATACAGACTGGACTGGGCTAATAGCAAACGAATTTCAAACGAGGGTACATAATATGTCTGGATGAAGCACTAAGTGAGTGAGAAATGATAATATTACAGGGAATCGCTACTTTTTAATCGAAAACTCTGGCTTCCAAGAGTATTTCTAACAGTTTCATTATGTTTCTGAAAGAAGTTGTGAAAGTGATTAACATTATTAAAGGAGGTTTGCTAAACATTCGTCTATTTGTAGAATATATCGGGATTTTAAACGGCAAAGGTCGTTTCCAATTAATGTATCACACTGAACTTCGGTGGTTTTTGAGAGTCAATGATCTGAAGATGTAGATTCATTTTTTTTCTTTTGAAATTAAATCTATTTTGGCAGATATATATTGTAATGACAATTGAATAATGAAGATCTCATATTTCATTGAGATGTTCCATATCTAAAAAAAACTATTTTGAAGCTACAAGGAAGAGAAAATTAATATTACAATTAAAATTCAAAATATTTAAAAAGTCATTATTATCATGACAAGCTAGACTTCAAATTAAACGCCCGAGACACAAACACAAACAAATAGATTTAACCAGGGATTAGCGTTTTATTTTACCCATAATGAAAGAATAAGTGAATAGGCCAGTGTAAAAATATGGAGAGAAGGTTTACGAGGCGAATCTTGAAGACGTAATGAGTACTTTGTGAGGTATGTCATTAATATGGATTGAGGTCAGAGGCAGAGTTGGGATGCTCCAGCCATAATTCCTCTGTCCCTACAGAGATTGATGGTCGCAGAGTAATAATTTATCACTACTTTCATCTCTGTTTAATATTTTTGAAGCATTGACAGAGCAATTCGGTTATTTTTATCCCAGCAGATTACGTTATGAAATAGAAACTGTCGTTTTGATAGGTAACTCTATTTATATCGTTGCAAAGCGTCAGGTTGGACAGTTGCTTTCCCACGGGAAGAGCTCCCCTACACCTGTGACTGTGAGCTGCCACAAAGGGATCACCCTGGAGCAAGTAAAGTACTGCCAGCCACCTCACTGTCCGTCCATGTTGTGCAAAGTATCACTTATCCATGTAGTGCTAACATCAATTATCCATGTAGTGCTAACATCAATTATCCATGTAGTGCTAACATCAATTACACGCATTGATAATTGTGATAGTAAACTCGACATGTAACATTTCGTAAAAAATAACGATTTTTTCGTAGATTATTGCTTAAAATAGTGTATTTTCATGGTTTTTTTTATTTTGCATTAGTTTCTACATCAATAAATTGTGTTTTATATTGACTATCCCTACTACAACAAATACCACTTTCCATCCATCTGTATGTTCTTACATAGACGTACATCTATATGTTCTTACTTGGATATAATCTGAAGACAGTAGAATTATTTACAGAAGACAGTAGAAGACGAGGTAATTAGTCTCTCCTCCCTATGTTCTTAGCACAGTTCAGTTTTTAATTTAAGACATGTTTAGGTCACTTTAAATCATATCTTAGGCACGGATACGCGATTAACCCCTAACATGACACTAAAAGCAGCTGACTAACACCCACCTACTTATGTCTGAGGCAGAAGGTACAATGAGACTTGACCATATAAGAACATAAGACATAAAAATGTAGGTGATGGACACTGACTTTGATCGGCTAATTGGTCTATAATTCTGCTTTGTAGATAGGTATCACATGTCATTTTCCACTTATCCGGAATTATCTCAGTTTGTGGCGATATTTTTAAAAAACTAGATAATGGTTTGCTAAGTTTCTCCTTACATTCCTTCATAACCCCTGAGTACAACAGTTCATTAGGTAACCGTGTGATTTATTTCGTTTTAATCTATCTGCCTGCGAAACAAGTCACTAGTGTCTACGATCGTACATAATTTATTTTCATTCTTACCAATGTAAATTGTTATTTCTGGAACTTCTCTAGTTCTTCCTGCGTAAATACTGAGAAGAAATAAGTATTAAAAATTGTACACCTTTCCTTGTCGCTGATGTTAAGCTCACCTGAGCAACTTTCACTTAGGCCTATCACGTCTCTAATCTTCTCCTATACACCTGAAAGAAACCTTTAGGGTTTATCTTCGAATCCCTTGAGTCTTTAGCTTCACAATCTCTTTTGATTTTTCATATTCCTTGTTTGTTTACTTTTCTTTTTAATTCAAGTACATATATTGATTTCTCAAGAATCCTTCTCCTCTTTTGATTAGCTTGTAAACGCTTCTCGTTTGACCTATGAGATGTTTTAATCTATTGTTTATCCATTTATGATCAATTCTGTTTGATCTAATTTTCTTTTTTGGAACATAATTTGCCCAGACAACTTAACTATGCTTTGAAAAATGTCATATTGACAACCATCACCGCCTTTCTGACTTGCATACCTTGCATACATATTATGTTTGTAATATAAATTGCCCTAGTTGTCAATGAAAGGGATTGCAAGTCTCGCCAACAATTTACACCAGTTGCCATAGCCATCCATTCATTGTCCACTCTTCTTCAGAGCAAAATCCTACATAAGATCGGAACCTCTCACTTAAATCTAATTTGATCTGTAGCTCTCCTGTACCCAGCTAGCAGCTCCTGTCTCCTAACATTCTTAATATAATTTCACCCAGCATTGAAGCAGATAATGGCCTTGTTTCCATTAGCTGTCATGATATTACCCAACCTGATGACTGTTACCAACACTAGCTTCAGGGACACACACCCTCTTCTGTCATACCTTCGTATCCCTATTACAGAAGGCACGGTTCATGTATCTAACCTGTTAGTCGCCTACCACAAGGATATCTTTCACCTTTATTAACAGAATATCTGACGGTACCTTTATCCTTAATGACCACTGAAGTACATTCTTCCTGAAGAACAGAAAAGCGATTTCCTACCTCTAAATCTGCTCTTTTAACCTTCAATTTTATGTTTCCCTATACTGGAAACCACTTACCACTTGATATTTCTGCAATCCTGCTCCTCACTGCTACTTACCAGTTTCTCTTCACTACCTCCAGCTACCTCACATTTATTGTTATAATTTTCCAAGCGATTTTTCAGTTTCTTATTCTCCTCATTCAGAAGTTGAACCTCCCTTTCAACTCACAAATAACCCGCACATAGAAGAGAGGAGTTTACAACATCCTTTCGTCATCCATCTCTGTATGATTTCCAGCGTATTTATGTCAATTCTGTATTATGGATATGCATAATCTAAGTAGGTCTTACCAACGATACATATAAATGACGTATGACATGAGGACACCTAACATTTATACTTCTTGATATAAAGCCAAAAATTCTATTGGCTTTATTGCGAACACTTATGTACTGTTGTCTTGGGTTTAGATTACTGCTAAATACAACTTCTTAAATGTTTTCGCATTCAGTTTAAGATCTATGGTTTAAGATCTTATAGGTGTTATAGTGATTTTCTTTCCTCAGGAATAGAACCATAAATTTGTCTACACTAAACTGTTCATGCCAGTTCTCCTATCATAGCGCTAACCTATCTGACATATCGTTCTGTAGTTCTCTTGTGTCCTCATGAGAATTTATTTGACGGTCTATTTCAGTATAACTGTCATCCTTGATTATATCGATATCACTATTTATCCCCTTATCTAAGTCATTCATGTATATTGTGAATAACAAGGCCAATGTTGTCATGGTCCGAGACTTGGCTCCATTTCGTTGTCAGCAAACAGCAACTACGCTCTGGTTGTACCCGTCTCGCCACTGGTAATGGGTCCCCACTCTGATTTCTCCCCATTTATTCAAACTTTCTCTTTTCTATCGGTCACTTATTCCGTGTGGCGTTATTTTCTTCAGCAGTCTCCTGTGTGGTACCTGGTCAAACGCCTAACTGGAATCCATTATACATGATATCTTATTCTTTTTCTGGATCTACTGTTTCTCAAGTAAGTGAAAATATTAATAAATTAGTAAGGCAGCATCGCTCCTTCGTAAAACCGTGTTGGGGTACATTTATTAAATTATATTTTTGAATATGGCTTCGAATTTCGTCCACAATTAATGATTCCATCCGCTTTCCTACAATTGAAGTTAGGCTGATTAGTCTATAGTTTGAAGCTAACGACCTGTCTCCAATTCCACAAAGCTATGTAGCTTCATTAAGTAGATCATATAGGTGGAAATAAATTGTATAAAATACCGACACAATGGAAAAATAAAGCCCACTGCGTGGGCGAAACGTTGTCAATAAAGGATCACATTATACTGCTTATGTGTTTATTTTTCCAGACCATATAGGTATATGGCTTCACTCTAGCCACCTAGTAGCTATGGTGATTTATTTACGTAAATATATTGCAGAGTATGATAACTGTTGTGATACTTGCTGTGATAATTGTCAAAATGTTTTTAATGGAACAAGCGGGATTCGAAATAATGACAAGCTATGTTGTGATAATTGCTGTGATAACTGGAGTTTTCGTAATTATAGTTTGAATTGTTGTGATAAATGTTGTAACAGTTTTTTGGCACGAAAGAAAGTTCCAAGCATGGACTTAAAGACCTGTAATTCCCATCATTTTGGTTTATAATTTAGTTTATAATTTCACGGTAATATATTAGGATTAAGGATAACAGGAGCATTAACTATAATTGTGTATTAAAACATTTCATACATAAAAATCACTAAAACAATTACTTTGCAACTTTATAATAGGCATTTTGCAATATAGTACTGTATTAGTTAACGGTCCCCGCTTTTTTGTAACTAGTTATGGTCCAAGTCGAACCGAAACGTCGTTACAGGTTTTATTCTCCTATTTGATGGCTAATTATGCACAGTACAGTATTGTACAAGTAAACAAAGATTATATATGTCCTTATCCATGGTTACAAATGCATTCCAGTATCTCACAATAAACACGGGTATGACAGTCGAGTCGTGGATAAATGGAACAAACTCCCGAGTGATACCGGAGCCTTGAGTAACGTTAAAAACAGTTTCCCAATAAATTTGATTCGACCAGTTATTTGTTTAGTGTTAGAGTTAATACAGAATAACTCCTGTATGCATTGCAAATTTGCCTCCCTCCTTTATCCTAGATAAACAGTTAACTCTAGTTAAGAATTTTACTTTTTTTTTTTTTATTTTATGTCAAAAGTAATACTGTTATATATATATATATATATATATATATATATATATATATATATATATATATATATATATATATATATATATATATATATTTTCATACATAGTCATTGGAGCTACCCCTCAGTTCCTTGGATCAAACCTGATTACCTACAAATCCCTAGGCTTTATATAATTTGCATAACTCTGTTTCTCCTTGGTGGAGTTGCGTTCAAGTGACCCAAACTGCTAGCAGTTTATGAATTTGCTTTCATTAGCGTGGTAGTCTGTTTTATGCTCTTCTGTTTTACGACTATGTCTATGTATGCTTTTTGTATAATCGACGTGTCTATTTTAACTGTGTAAGTTTCCGTGAATTTCACTTGAATATTTTTTGGCATCCTGTGTCTTAGTATTTTCTATCGTTTCTATCGTTTTTTTCACATTAAAGCATTTCATTAAATTTTATATTTACATTTACCTCATTTTGGTACTCCTTTCTTTTTCCCTCCCGTCTGTATCTGTTCTCATACCCTGGTATTTACATGTTTTGAATTTAGTGAGGGCCTCTCTGTGGCAGTATTGAAGGCTGCCATCTGCAATACCTTCCAAAGAAAAAAACTTTCCAGGAAATTGCTGATCGTGTATCCCAGTCTTGGAAACTCAGGAAGCAACATCTGTCTGAGCTTTGGGCCAAAATTGGCAACTTCAGTGTATTTCCCTAGTCGTGGAAGTTTTATTGTTATAGAGAAGACTTTCCTGTATTTACGTTACATTTTGGTTTCTACGTTTTCACTACTGGAAGTTATATAAACAAGAATATGTAATATTCCTTTTGATGGATTCACTTCTGATTACCATAAGAATTTAATTAGAATCGTTCTTCAAAGTCCATTGCATGTCTGTTTATTATACTTTGTATTAGACCTATTAGTAAAATTATTTTCACTTAGTATTGCAAAATTAAGAATTATATAAATGAGAGTGAAGAGAAAGAAAGGAGAGAGAAATAATTGTATAGATGTGGAAGCAAAAGAATATGTGAGCAGGTGGGAGTGAGAGGGTAGTTGAGAAAGAAGAAGAAAAATAGGAAGAGAGAGTTTTTTTGTTAAAGATTATTTCATAAAAAAAATTCACTATAAATTCCTCTAGAATCTAGGACCAGGGATACTTAAGAAAAAAATAATAGGCAATTGTTGTTAAAAGATTTTAGTGGTGTCTATATTTTAGCTTTATAATCATGGCAAAACGTTAAACCCATAAAGGAGATACAATGTTTTGGAAATAGAGGACACCACTGTACCCCACTTGAAGTACTTGTCAATAAATAGGATCACCTGTTTCAAATCCTCTTCCTCTGGTAAACCACTGGTGTGATTAGCCATGGAATGACACTCCTTCTGCTGTTGCTGAAATTCTGGAAACTCATGATTAACTAGAAATTATTTACTCTTTGCCACCTTCATTATGCTTAATCTTGCCTGAAGCTTTTATATACATCTGAGAAATGGTTTAGCTTTAATTACTTTACGAGTTAATCTCATCTAGTACTGAGCATAATAATTAAGAAATATAATAGAGACTAGTCCATTTGCAGTCTGTTAAAAATGGTGACCAACATTTTAAAACTAATTATCGATCAAAAACAGCACTTAGGTGTTAAAAAATCTCAGCTGAATCTTAATTTTATTTATTTAATTGTATTTATGTAAGGGAAAGAGTCGCCAAAAATAATGGCAACGTGATAAGAAACATGGAAAGAATATAACCTATAAAAATATATAGAAATATTTGTTGAGTGAGGTAAACGAAGGAGAGAGAGAGAGAGAGAAATTTGCCAGATCAAGGAAATCTTCCTCTCTTTTAAAACTTCAACCTATAATCCATTGTTATGCTAAATTATTGGTCTATAACACTATTATCGATTTTATACCTACATATTTTACTTATTTTAACTGAAATATACTAATAGTGAAATCAATACCGCTAGCAAATTATAATTACAAAGTACAATAATTAAGAACACAACATAAGAAATAAAAATATTTAATAATAATAGGGCAACTAATGGATTTAAAATCGTGAAAACGTTGATGAATTAACATAACCTACCCAGTAATATTGCTTGGTTTAGGACAAGTCTGACAGATATTGTACATGAATTTGGGTGAATAGTGAAATTATTTCGTCTGGAACATTTCGGGAGTTAGTCGCACATACGTATATATATATTTGTAGCTACTTTATGCGAAATTATCAATAAACATTCACAATTTCATAAGCCGATATTCTATTTTCGTGCAACTGAATTTTGCTTTTGCTAGAAAACGTATTATTCACAAAAAACAAAAAAAAATCAGGCGTTACAATAGCTAAAGCTATTGTAATGCGTACCAAGCGTAAACAATGCCGTATACACTCGATAATAATTATCGTACTAATGCCAACCCACTTACTCAGCTGTTGCTTCACATCAGCTGCTACAATCAAAACGTGTGAGGACCAGTAGCACAGACACGAAGATGATTGGCAAGAAGGCCTCCAGATGCAAATACTTTCTCATTTTATTTTTCCATTACCGGATAAATTTCACTGTTTTATATAAACGATAGTTTAATAAATTTTATATACATACATGTGTGTTTCAGGATGATTTCTTTGAGTTTTTCAGCCTCTTATGATTTTTAAGCTACACTTTTAGATTGAAATCCTTCCTTAAAGACGTCTTCCCACCTCTTGAGACCGAAATCCTGGCTGCGGTACTAGTGAGGACTGAGAGTGAAGGAACTGATGTAAAACACGAGTGTGGATTAAAACAGAAACTAAAACGAGGTTATATACAGCGATGCAGTTTTGACGAATGGCGAACAATCCTCACCATTTAAACAAAGAAAACCACGTCGGAAGTACAGGGTTGTGAATTAAGACCAAGGACCACAGTGAAGTAAGTCACTTTTCATCCTGAATGGGTCATATGGTCACTAATTTTGGATAGTAACTACGCTCATAATTTAAGCATTAGTAATCTCGCTGAGGGAAGTCAGACAGGATTTTCAGGCGAAGCAGCACAAGAGGATGTTAGGAAAATGATGGTCGGCAAATAACGAAGCACAAATAAATTACTGGTGAACACGCGCCAGCGGCACTTACGACTGTGCCGCCATTTGTAGTACAAATAACCTCGACTTGTTTTCTGATTTATTTACTTGTAGCGTGGCTTTCCGAAGCGTGTATATACTTCATTACCAGCACACTCTTCAATAATGCACACGCACCCACGCGAATACACACACTCTCTCTCTCACTCTCACACACTCTCTCTCTCTCTCTCTCTCTCTCTCTCTCTCTCTCTCTCTTTCTTTCTCTCTCTCTCTCTCGCTCTCTTTAAATAATTAAATATATGTTTAAAGGATTTCTTTTAAAAATGCAGAAGATATTAAGTGAGTATGCTGATAAAACGATGAAAAGGCTGGGAATGAATCAAGATTTAGCTAAAAATTACTATCATATTCAGAGGAAAACTAAAGGTCTTGTAGAGTACAAAACTAAACTAGATTATAGTTACGCACAAGTAAAAAAAAAAAAAAACACAAACAGAATTAGAACAACAGGGGTCAATAACAGCGGATATGTCCTAAAATGTTAGTAAGAGATAAGAAAAGAAGAGGAAAGGTATGGAAAAAATATATCTAAATGAAGGAATTTGTTCAAGATAAAACCGATCATTTTTTGGGGGAAGGGGGGGTCCTGTGCTAAAAAGGAAATAAATTCAAGAACCAAAAAAAAGCAAAGAGGAACAACAAGACGTAAATGAGATGGTAAAATGCATTGTGGATGTACTGAAGAATACAAAACTTGATTCACTTCAAATTTTCAGTGCTAGCATTTTATTTCAGGATCCCAAAGTGACCGAAATTCAGCTAGTTATATTAAAATTATACAAAACAGACAATTATATGAGGAGAAAACGCACACAGGCAACACCTGAGAAGCTTAGAATCAATCGAGTAACATAAAATTCTACATCTCAGGCTTTCGTAAGTTACTGGCATGATCTACTTCCACTAGAGGGCTCCGTCCACCTGAGACACCATGTTCTCACATCTTAATCTCAAATATGTTTTACACATAAGTCTTAATCCTCGAACATTTACTTTAAATTCATTAAGACTGAATTTTCTCAAGGTTGAGGGACTGATCACCTATAACTACTTCTCACGTCTTCCACCGACTTCAGGTATTATTCTCTGCAATAAATTGATTAAACCATTGTTTGGAAAACAGTCTCTACAATAAAGATACAGTTCTGTATAACATTGGTGTAATTATAAAGGCTCTTTGTCGTGGCAGCCTTCACGATCACTCAGGAATTACCACCTTGATTAAGAATAAGTAGAAATAGTGGTCCAATTTTTCCTTGAATATTTCTTCCTTTCAAATAATATTTCTAATTCTTCTGGTAATATGTTGAAGATCCTTGAATTATGGATGTTGACACCGTGTTCTCTATTTGGAACTAAGGTGCCCCTGCTTTTAACTAGGTAATCTCTACAATTTTTATATTTCCCTTTAGTAAGTTGTAATGTCAGTGTACAAATTGGAGACATGGCTCTCAAATATTTTCCATGTATATATTATAAAGGTTGAGAGCAGTCCACTTCCTTTGAGGCTTTCCTATCAGTTCAGATATATTATTGATTTTATGCATACAAAAAGCGACCCATGCTCATTTTCTAGGTCAGCTTCTATCCTACCTTAAAAAGTGCAGTCAGTCAACAGAACATAATTCGAGTAACATTGCTTTGAAAAGTAGTCATTTGCGACATTGTTTTGTTTCATATTGTCTCATAATTCATGTCATTTACTTGACTATTGCTGCATTTGATTATGTTCTCGAAAAATCAGATCATCTGATACAGTTTTTAATAAGGAATTTGCTTCTTGTCTGTTTTATGAGTAGGTAGGTCTGCCTGCTTTCTGTATACTCTGCTTTCTACGATTTTTTTCAGTCTTTCAATGCCAAAGTAGTACAAATATGTCACCCTTGAAAAATCTTGATATTTTCATTCGCCAACTGGAAAACTTTGTTTATATATATTCTCGGATTTTTTATGTGTCTTCTTCTAAGACAACTTTATTGTTTGTTTTAATATTGACCGCAAAGGAAGATACGAATCTGTGGTTAGGTTTTTTTATCTCTGAAATGAGATCAAGAAATAGAAGAGGTACCAGGACAGTGCCTTAATTTGCTGAACTTCTTATTTTGTCGAGCTTTGACTTTGTTTTTACTATATTTTTTGTCACAGCTTTCTTATAAATACGAATATCCATGCCCCTTACTTTTTCATTTTATATATATTTGATTTCTTTGTATTAGCTATTACTTGTTGGCCATTTCCTAAATGCCTTTGCAAAATCCGGTTTTGATTTTCAAACAAAATATCTGTGATTTTTGTCAGGTTGATCTAACAGTGACAGGATTTTGTTTTTTACTCTATACCCATGTTGACTTAAAAACAGTAAGTCATGCATCGTAGTACCCTTTTTAAGTCTTAAGTCTTGTGTGATATTAGAATTACTAGCGTGTAATTTTTTGTCTTCACTACTTTCTCTGCTGTGAAGAAGGGCTGTGTATGCACACACTTTACAGCCTAAGGAATTTTCCCTGATTCTTAGCTCACTTTCCAACGAGCGCTGAGTGTTCGTGCTAATGGTATGGTGGATTTCATGTTCATATAATTCATGATATCGTTCTCTCTCCTTTAAACAATCGTGTTACAATGTTTGTGTAATCAATGTCAGATATACTAAAGTCTTAATGACAGTGTATTTTTCTCAGTCTGTAAATGCATAAGAATATTTTACAAACTTTATAGGACATTGAACAATAATATGTAATATATGTGATATACATATAGAGGAGTCAAGTCAGTTGAATTCTTGTTTAGAAAGGTTACAGGAAACCAATAATCTGGCACTAGGATTCTTGACGAGTGAAATAATCTGCCAAGTATTGTCAGTGAAGCTTGCTGATTGGAATGAAGCCAGCTGGTTTAATGAAGCCAGCTGGTTTAATGAAGCAAGGTAGTCGAGTGAAGTAAGCAGGTTGAGTGAGTGAAGTAAGCAGGTTGAGTGAGTGAAGTAAGCAGGTTGAGTGAGTGAAGTAAGCAGGTTGAGTGAGTGAAGTAAGCAGGTTGAGTGAGTGAAGTAAGCAGGTTGAGAGAGTGAAGCAAGCAGGTTGAGTGAGTGAAGTAAGCAGGTTGAGAGAGTGAAGTAAGCAGGTTGAGTGAGTATAGCCTGCCTTGCAACCTCTTCTAATAAAATTAAAGTTACTTTTTTCGCTTTATTAGCTAAATTAAATTTATCTTCGTTCCTTTTTTTTAGAATAGGTTACGCGAGATGAAATTAGTTTCATGTCAATTAATCAAATTTAACAAAACGTAGCTTTTACTAACAGCAATGTATGCCAAAATGCACTAAGGAGAGACTGAGTTAACGTCACAGTGGAGCATCAACAGGGAAATCCAAAGTAGTGTTTCTTTCTCGTGTTCATTTTATAAGTTCTTATGTTATGATTATTTATTATGGCTTTACTTGTTCCTCATATTCTATCTATACGACATGTTGGATATAGCCAACATGTTCTCCAGAAACTTAATGAATCAAGACCTAAAAGAATATCAATATTGCAGAATACGCCCGAAACACCTGCAAAATCCCCTCGACAATGGAGACTGAGCAAAACTGAGGCAAGCACACCACACGTTTTTCCTGTGATACTCCTTTACCACTGTGTCACCAAGTACTCACCTCGCCTAAGTAGCCCATCATCCAGCTGCCCCCAAACAAATCCCTGGACGGTCCAGTGTTCCAGCGACAGAAATCCCTACATTACACCTCTTAGCTGCATACAAACCCCAACCGCCGGGATAATGCCAGGAAGCCACTCACGCTAGCTCACAGTCTGCCATTATGATTGTTGAAGTTTCAGCAAGTTATGGTAGCAACAAGCTACGAACATTGTAGAACACCGATGCTTGCATTGTTTGCTGGGGAAAAATTCTCTCTTGATTACTTTAACTTAAAACAGTGAGTGTGAGAATTCTAGCTATCTAAGTAGGATATATCCTTCCTTACCAGAAGCCACCTGATTATACAATATTTTTATGGCGTGACGTAAATATTGGCTAACTTAAAATAATACATTCATATTTTTTAAGTTATTTAGATCAATCAGAAGTCAACAAACAGAAATGCAAGTAAATAAGAATTTTACGACTGTCCTTACTTTACTGTTCTTGCACATAAACACTTTCCAATATGTCTACCAAACTTGCGCGTCACGCAATACCAGGAAACAGATTGCTTTCTGGGGTAAGGGGGATGATTATCTCTCACTGGGGAGATAATCATCCCCCTTCAAGTAGTTGCCTATTTTTTCCCCATTTCTTCCTCCAGAATCACTAATACAATCAAATTCAAGTTCTGATCGTTTGTGTACGGTAAGTAGGGCCAGAATACATGGCATGTGTAGGTTCCCCATGACAAAATTTATTTGTTCAATTCCCAGCACCCTGGAACGGCTCCGATAACTAAATACTTTGAACGTTGTTGCTTCAAACTTTTAAAAAAGATGTCTCCTAATTTGACGAGGGCAGAGAGTAAAATTCAAGTGTATAGGTGCAGGTTTGACTATTTTAATGGTAAAATTGATTGAAATTTTGATTGCCGTTTAATCAACAAGATCAAAATGTATGCTTCTACTTCCGAATGGTTTTAAAATTTAATGGTCCATGCATCTTACGTCCAGGATAAAACCCATTCAGTTTAGTTTGTCTGTGGGAAAAATAGGTCAATGCAATATTATTTGAAACTCAGAAGCGTTGGAGTTTTTATCAAAATGGACCAGCTTAAGAAACATACAATAATTTTTGTTCTTAGAACATTGTAAAGAACTATAAAAAGGAAACTGAAAAAAAAATAAAAAACTCGTGTTTTCATAGTAATATAAAATTTCCTAAGTTGAGTGTACCATTAGATAAACCACGGCGTAATG
This sequence comes from Cherax destructor, assembly GCA_009830355.1. Classification (NCBI taxonomy): domain Eukaryota; kingdom Metazoa; phylum Arthropoda; class Malacostraca; order Decapoda; family Parastacidae; genus Cherax; species Cherax destructor. The sequence continues at coordinate 35,001 of WNWK01000775.1, forward strand.
GTCATTTGTTAGCTACTGTTTTCTCATACCATCTTAGGTTTCTGTTAATAACTTCAGAACGCCTTACTTTAAAGCCTGGTCAGATATCACTAGGTGTATTTTCGTGGTGCAAGTGACATATGTTGGTTCAACAGCAAACGCTTGTCCTGTTTCCTGATGAACCTACCTAACATAATCTATTTCTGCTCAGTTTTATAGAGACTATTCCCGAAAATGATTTCCACGAGATTGGTTTAAAGATCTTCAAACTTTGGGGAATCACCGACTCATGAATATTCATCCACAAGCATGCATCAGTGAATACAGATACATAATTGTTGCAAACATAAACACATACTAACATAAATACATACTGATACAAACATGTACTAACATATAAACATATATACAAATACAAACATACAAAAATACTTACGTACATACATGCACGCATACATACATACTTGCATACAAACAATACATACACACATTTTCACTTACACATATACATAGATATGCAGAAGTAAAAATACCTTATAAACATGTTTATATACAACAATACATGCACAAATGTAATACTTTCTAACACAAATATTATTAAGATTCATAGACAAATATGTATTGCAGTCATCTGCATAAACGTACATGCATATATCTGTACAAGTGTGTGTATAATAATATATATATATATATATATATATATATATATATATATATATATATATATATATATATATATATATATATATATATATACATATATTATTGTAACCCCGAACAAGTGGTACTGATCATTAACAACACTGCGACTAGCCAAGGACTCGAACCCATGTTGTTTGGGCCCGCCTCATGGTGAGCGAAAACCACATGACGGTCTAACCAGAGGACCACCAAATCCTACAAGAAGCACGCACCCAGCAGAGCTAGGTGTTTTACCTTGATCCGAGTAACCATGAAACTCTGATCATGGTAAAACACCTAGCTCTGCTGGGTGCGTGATTCATGTAGGATTTGGTGACCTTGTGGGTTAGAGCGTCATGTGGTTTTCGCTCACCATGAGGCGAGCCAAAACAACATGGGTTCAGAGTATTAATATTGCTGTTGTTGTTGTTAATAATAATACTAATAATATTATTATTATTAATTATTATTATACAATGTAGATACATATTTTGTTCCTTATTTTTTTCCTGATAAAATAATTTCTTTTGCACACACAGGTAATTAATGAAGAGGAACTGCCCAATAATATTTCCATGTTTTTGCTCTTGAAATATTCTTTGTTGACCACATCAGTAATGTGGACATATTGTCAGGAAGACGAGTGAATAAGTTTTCTTCTGGATATTTTACCCTTTTTCTATTGCATTACTTCCGTTATCTTAAACATAGATATTTCCAGTATCAGACATTTTTCTGTCATCTATTTCCTCACGGCTCATAAAATTGTTGTGAATTTTCAACATGTTTGTTCACTCAAGGGACGAGGGAGATTGCCTTGAGGCAGGTGAAGAGCTCTGGGTCCAAGAAATTAGTACTCTCTCCTTCCTCTGATGAAATATAATTACCAATTATTTCCCTGGTAGTGGATGACCCTCATGGGCTTTACTCTCATTCATCAATATTATGCATAATTCTTCATTTGTCTTGACAGTTACTGCAATTCCGTCATTTCAATTTCCTTTAGAGCACACTTCGTTACGAATAAATTTTTCACGATTCTTCATCCCATTTCAGGTTGCTTTCTTGAAGAGGTTTATTGAGTTTCCTCCCGACCTGGTCCACTCTCTCCACCTAGTTTAATTCACTTGATGGTCCCTCGTAATATTTTTTTAAGGATTCAGCTCCGGACTTCCTCTGTCTTTCATCAAGATTAAGACAGGGGAAAAGAAAGGAGGTTTTTCCTGGCAGACCTTCCATAATGTGACATTCACATTGGCCTACAACAAAGAACTTCATTGATAGGAATGTAAGATAAAAATTGGAATGTATAATAAACTGAAAAAAACACAACAACACAGAAATGAATGTAGTGAACATAGAAAAATTCTTCGCTACTAAAACCAGCTGCAGAAAATGCTCTCGCAGAAAAAAATATATGCAGAAATCTCTCATAAAATACATTTAAGGAATTTCAATATGTTTAGAGGTTTGCCATGTGGCTAGTCCCAGACCAAAAAACAAAAAGTAATATGAAAATAGAGTTAATACAATTGAATCTCACATTGACAGAGTAGAACAACTAGTAGAGACGTGATCACACCTTGTATGATAAAGCTGTCATAGACAATCTTTTTAACAAGCGCAATGTGTATGTGTGTGTGTGTGTGTGTGTGTGTGTGTGTGTGTGTGTGTGTGTGTGTGTGTGTGTGTGTATGTGTATGTGTGTGTGTGCGTGTGTTTGCTCTTACCTCATCTCTCCTTCCCTTCATTTCCTCCACTTCTTTCATCTCCCTCAGATCATCTTCCACGCTTTGAACTTCTACCTTAGCAGCTGTTTCTCTTCTCTTTCGTTCCATGCTCTCTGCAAATACCATCTATATCGTCTCCTCCACCTCTTTTTCGCACTCTTGTTAAATCTTTTTCGATTATTTGGGTTTCCATCAACTCCATTTCAATTTACTCATGCCCTCATTCTTCTTCCTCGGTTCCCCTTCACTTTCTATTTCGCTTTAGGTTCCCATTTCTTTGCTCCTCAGGTATCACCTATCTGGGTACAATAACTTCCTCAGATTGGAGCTTGTACTGGTGAAGCAACCATCAGTAACTGTCTCTACCTCAATATAGACAGTTCTGTTATCATCTGAGCTGTGTGTGTGTGTGTGTGTGTGTGTGTGTGTGTGTGTGTGTGTGTGTGTACTCACCTAGTTGTGGTTGCAGGGGTCGAGTCATTGCTCCTGGTTCCGCCTTTTCAATGGCCGCTACTGGGTCACTCTTCCTACTCCATGAGCTTTATCATACCACTTCTTAAAGCTATGAATGGATCTTGCCTCCACTACATCGCTTCCCAAACTATTACACCTCCTGACCACTCTGTGACTGATGAAATACTTCCTAACATCCCTGTGATTCATCTGAGTCTTTAACTTCCAACTGTGTCCCCTTGTTGCTGTGTCCCATCTCTGGAACATTTTGTCTCTGTCCACCTTGTCAATTCCTCTCAGTATTTTATATGTCGTTATCATGTGTCCCCTATCTCTCCTGTCCTTAGTGTCGTCAGGTTGATTACCCTTAACCTCTCCTCGTAATACATACCCCTTTGCTCCGGGACTAACGTACACAGTGTACGTTAGGCCTATATTGGAGTATGCAGCACCAGTTTGGAACCCACACCTAGTGTGTGTGTGTGTGGTGTGTGCGTGCGTGCGTGCGCCTGTATGCATCTTAGCGTTTGTATTTATGTGACCACTTTCAAGTGGACGGTTAATAAGTGAGGTATAAAGTAATTATCAGTCATCTCATTTTTTAATTACAAAATAAATTTCACAGCTATCATGAGCTATGTTATAAATTAAGAAAACTTCCTTTCCATTATCAATAATGTAAAAGTTGTTGTTTAAAATACTTGACCAAAATATAATGGTGGAAAATACTATATCACCATCGATGTCAAAACCAGCAAGAATCTTGTTGTGTTCATTGTTTCAAGCTCATTAATGTTCGCTAATAATGCTCTCCAACACAATACTTATTGTTTTAATAAGTCTAACTGATAGCTTCATAACTGCTGCTTGGTTTGTTTCACATACAACCTGTCGTTTTCACCAGGGTCATTAAGGGTGTATTTCAACTGTGCGCTGCCAGCCAAGAACACTTCACTCCCTAAAAGAGGCATTAATATCAATCATTAATGAATATAACATATATATATATATATATATATATATATATATATATATATATATATATATATATATATATATATATATATATATATATATATATATAAGCCTGTAATGTTTTACATGATGGTAGGATTGTTGGTGTCTTTTCTATCTCATAGATTTCAGGTACGTCTTGCTACTTCTACTTGCACTTAGGTCACACTATACATGCATGTACAAGCATATATATATATATACACACCTCTCTGGGTTTTCTTCTATTTTCTTGCTAGTTATTGTTCTTATTTATTTCCTCTCATCTCCATGGGGAAGTGGAACAGAATTCTTCCTCTGTAAGCCATGCGTGTCGTGAGAGTCGACTAAAATGCCGGGAACAAGGGGCTAGTAAACCCTTTTCCTGTATACATTACTAAAATTAAAAAGAGAAACTTTTGTATTTCGTTTTTTGGGCCACCCTGCCTTGGAATAGGAAAAAAAGACAAGAGAAGCACAGTTTTAAACGTTAATCACTGAGGTGTCACCTCAGTGACTGGCCGGCGCACTAACACCTCAGCTACGAGGCCTCTAAAAGAGAAATCTCCTAAGTATATACAATCTATATATGCTTCCGTCAGAGGCACCATCTGTAACCCAAATGACGATTTCTCCACAGCCCAGGAGCTTTAGTGACAAATCTAATTTCACGTCCCTCAATGCCATATAGTCTAGGAACTCATTTAAAATTGTAATTAACAACTGTCAAAGAAAAAACAGAGTGATGGACGAGGGAATCGACCCGTGGCACATAAAGACGCGTCGGCGAGCTAACACCTCAGCTACTGGGCTTCTAGAAGAGAAATCTCGGAAGTACTACAAACTTGATATATCAAGGACACACAATTTCCGTAATTTTATCAACTCTTCGTGGATCCCCTGGGGGTTTTCTTGCAGACTCCCAAAGGGTGCGAGGATTGTTATACATACTGTCTCCAGGTATTAGATTACGTACTTTTGTGCAGGATGCTGAGCTGCTGCTACACCTGAGGAGGCCTGTGTCAAAAGTGAGCTTCTGGATGTTTGGAGGCAGTACTAGAACTACCTCATCCCAGCGACTGAGGATGAAAGTCACAGCCTGAAGATGCCAGACCATGCAGTGAACTCAAGTGCTCATCCATTAAATGATGTGTCTCTTAAGTGTTTTAAAATTTACTAACATGTGCAGACGTGATCTCACGTCATTGTGAATTGGGAATGATTAGAAAATGATAAAATGATAATCTGATTAAGTAAATGCACTTAAATTTAAGTATTACTGTTTCATTTTATGTTAGAATGCATTTTGATTTTTGCAAAGATAAATAGAGTAGTGAAAGTATTCATGAAAATTGGCAAACACTAAAGCAATTATCGCTACTATAATTACAAAGATAGCTATGTGTTTTATATTATGTATTATTTTGGGTGTTTTAAGGTAGGATAAACTAACAATTTGGAAAACTATTCACGTTCATATATAAAAAAAACGTGAAGAAACGTCTGAAATAAAAATTAATACATTAAGTCGCATTCATAGTCAGAATTGTTCAATTAGCTAATTTTTTAGCATCTCTTTCCATTATGTACTATCAGGTTTTTATCCAGAATTCACATATATCCACAATTCACAGTAACAGCGGCCGATGGCTTTTCCATGCTGATTATTGTAAAATTGTGAGGAAAGTGGTGTTATAATTCGATCATGTTGGAAGACATGATCGGATTATAGGTTGATTATAGGTCTTCATCAGATGTTAACCGGGCAGTGTTATGCATATGTGACTACACCAGAGCTAATGTTTTACACCTTGTTTAATAACAAAGGTTCACCAAGGAATAATATGAGAATATGAATGGATGTGATGTACCTCTTTCCATGGTTTGTTTACCAAACTCAAACATTCACCCAACCCAAACATTCACCCAACCCAAACATTCACCCAACCCAAACATTCACCCAACCCAAACATTCCTCCAGACATGACTGTCATTCGTTCACCTTACACCTGTCTGAGCCTGTGTTGAATGTGAGTGAGCGTACATATATTTTACTTAAAAAGTGTTAGTAATACAGTTTGGCATTTGGGAATAACTGTATAATTTTCATTATTAATAATATACTAATATTTAACTGAAACGTCAATACATTTTTGGCGTTTGAGTGTTCAGCTTGCTAATACCAACAAAATATGTATATGAAAAAGTGCTAAGCATTTCTTACATAATAATCTGAAATTATTTACAATTTCTCTACCATTTAACACCAGTTATCGCATAAAATTTTCTCGACATATTTATAATACATTAATATATTACTCAAGTGTGCTTAACCTGTGGGCTTGCTGTTAATAAAAATATTGTATCCATAACAGCCTACAGATACATAATATTGTTACTGGGAAATAATTCATATCTTGCATCATGTTCAGTGTCATATTTGTTTTACATAGTTATTGTACTATTACACATAAGCTACACGCTGAAAGACATTGTCCTAATTCAACTCAAGGCTATATACATTTAAGATGTATTTTTCCTCACCCCACGATGTAATCACCTCCGGAAAGATCTTTAGTAGGTCCTTTTATAGAGCAGCGCCACCTACAGCAGCAGCAACTGCAACAGCCCCTCCTGCAGCAGCACCTCCTACAGCAGTACCTCCTACAGCCGCGCCAGCGAACCTCCTCCGGCAACATTTCCTATGACACTACCTCTTGCAACAGCCCCACCTGCAGCATAGCCTCCTCCAGCAGCAATTTTTCAAGCAACACCTCCACCAGTAATACTCCTACAGCAGCCCTCTTCCAGCAACACCTCTAGCAACACTTCCAGCAGCCCCTTTAGCAGCAGCACCACCTCCAGCAGCACCATCTCCAGTTGCAGCACCTCCAGCAGCACCATCTCCAGTTGCAGCACCTCCAGCAGCACCACCTCCAGAAGCAGCACCTCCAGCAGCAGCACCTCCGGTAGCAGCACCTCCAGCAGCAGCACCTCCAGCAGCAGCAGCACCTCCAGCAGCAGCAGCACCTCCAGCAGCAGCAGCACCTCCAGCAGCAGCAGCACCTCCAGCAGCAGCAGCACCTCCAGCAGCAGCAGCACCTCCAACAGCAGCAGTGCAACCTTCAGCAGCCACCTCCAGCAGCACCGCCTCCAGAAACAGCACCACCTTCAGCAGCACCTCCAGCAGCACAACCACCAGCAGCACCACCTCCAGCAGCAGTGCAACCTTCAGCAGCACCACCTCGAGCAGCAGTGCAACCTTCAGCAGCCACCTCCAGCAATGCCACCACCAGCAGAACCTCCAGCAGCAGCACCACTTTCAGCAGTCACCTCCAGCAGCACCACCACCAACACCACATCCAGCAGCACCACCACCAACACCACCTCCAGCAGCACCACCACCAGCACCTCCAGAAGCAGCACCACCTTCAACAGCACCTCCAGCAGCAGCACCTCCAACAGCACCATCTCCAGCAGCACCACCACCATCAGCACCACTTCAAGCTGCACTACCTCCAGCAGCACCACTTCCAGTAGCAGCACCTCCAGCAGCAGCCCCTTCAGCACCACTTCCAGTAGCAGCACCTCCAGCAGCACCACCTCCAGCAACACCATCTTCAGCAGCAGCACCTCCAGCAGCAGCAGCAGCACCTCCAGCAACACCATCTCCAGCGACCACCTCGCTGATCGATCTGCGACACCTACCACCACCACCACCACACTGAAGATCCTTCCCTCTTTCTCTCCACCCTGTAATTTATCTTCCCCTCCTCTCCCTCGTACTGTTTGTCGTCCTCCTGCTTCTTGTCTCATTCATCTGTTTATCTTCTTCCTTTTCTTTAACTCCTCCCTCTTCCCTCCTTCTGCTCCTCTTTCTCTCCTCTCTTCTTCTCCCCATCCCCTCGTCTCCTTCCTTCCTCTTTTTGCTTCTAATTTTTCCCTGTTTTTACTCCTCTTCCAACACGATCATCTCTCATTACCCTTCATTCCTCCTGTTATTCCTCTTTATCCTATATTTACTCCATATATTTTCTCCTGTTTTCATAATTTTCCCAGATTGATTACCTGACGAGTCCCACTTATAATACCACCACAAACTTCTGTAACTTTCTTATGTAACGGAGCGTCTCTGGTTGACCCGAAGACCTTTGGGACTGCAGCATATTAAAAATGTTTCATTATAATGTTTATGTGACTGAGGTCATCGTATGCTCTATAGTAACAGGCTGAATAATTTGTGTCAGTATTTTATTACTACTGTAACTAAATTCAGAATTCTTGTAAACAGTTCAGAGTTATTGCAACCAAAGGTTTGCTAACAAAACCCAAAATATATCTAATAACTGTTTCATGCTTCCACGACCTCCCTCATATTTCCACCAACTCCGTCACTCCCTTTTCCACCAACTCCGTCACTCCCTCTTCCACCAACTCCGTCACTCCCTCTTCCACCAACTCCGTCACTCCCTCTTCCACCAACTCCGTCACTCCCTCTTCCACCAACTCCGTCACTCCCTCTTCCACCAGTTTATAAAGTGAAGAGAGCGAGACTCGTTGATAAATAGTGGGTTGGAGGGGAGACAGAAGATAAAGAATGACGTCACGTAACACAGGAGAATGAAAGCTGGTATTTCCCTCCAGCGTTTTTCATTTTTTTCTACTTTGCTACAGCTTTGACATTAGCGCTGATGAACCTCCCACACCAGATATGTGTCGAGGTACGAGGGCATCTATATGAGTTTTTTTAATAGTCATAAATACATACTTTAAATTATACGTCCCTCTTGATATATTTCTTGATAAAAGTGAGAGGCTCTTGATTTAAGGAACAGAAGCTATATTTCCCTTCCAGTAATCAAATCTGATTTCATCCTATTTCCCCAGGGGCTTTATGACTCTAGGAGGGTTCTGCGCTATTTCCATGAATATATTAATATTATCCAAAATATAAGCGACTTTCATCAGATTTTTGGTTGGGAAAAGTTATGGTCTTCACATCGAGAGATCACTGACCCGAGGCTGCGTCTTCAGGAGCATAATTCATTCTGGCAGTGTATGATAATGTGGATATTATATTTACGATCTCTTTGTTAATCAACCTGAATAATGACTTCTATCAAAACATTTTTAAAATATATGTAAAGATGCTAGCAGTTTTTTCTTTGTCGCCATGACTGCTTAATCATTCTTTAAGTTTATTTTCAAAATTCACGAGACTACAAGAAAATATAACACAAATCGACAGTAATATGAACAATAAATAGCGCCATCTGTTGAGCATATTTGAAGTTGCAGGTGTCTCCTGTAAATTCTGGAATGGGTTATGGCTTCGCTTCTTTGCAGCATTGCCTTTACTGGGTGTTTGGCTGCAGGGAGGTAGTGCATATCATTCTCGCCTCCTCCCTAGACCAGGTGTTCCGTAGTTCGATATCTAGCGCACTCAGTTCACACACTGAGGTCCGGAGTTCGAATCTCCGGTACGGCTGGAAAACATTAGGGACGTGTTTCCATAAGACACCTGCTCTCCCTGTACACCCATCAGTATAAAATGGGTACCTGAGTGTTAGTCAACTGGTGTGGGTCTCATCCTGGGACAAAACTGACCTAATTTGCCCAAAGTGTTCAACATAACAAGCGGCTTTCTATATAGTAGTATGTCACTGATGTCAGCTAGGCCTGTATACCTTGTACATGTACTTGTAGAAATAAAGATATATTATTATTATAATGGTAATCTGACACCGCACCACAACATTTCGCCTTCAGCGTTTTAAATATTTATGTGATTATCAAGTAGGATTTTTTTTTTTTTTTGGGTCAACTTTGCTACTGTTAGGTAAGCTGCAGAAGACACAGTGTTGCGGAGCATGTCTTTAATAAAAATTGTAAAGTAGAACATATACAGTTCAAATCTAATTTAAGTTTTCAAGGAGACCAGTTTCGTAAAATTCATTAAGTTTCTAGCCATTAAGTTATGAACATAGACGGCTTCAGTTGAAACTAATCTGATGAGACGCTCGGAAATTATCGTATAAAAATAAGTTAAATATTTCCAATATCTTCCAAAAAAGCTAATTGGGACCTACAGAGGCTAAAATCAACCTAAACGTTCATCCAGGAAACCTTGATCAGCTCTTAAAAAAGTAATTTAGTGAGTTTTGTGAGCTTAGTGTAATAACATAACCATTTGAGAATGATGTTGAGGGTACACACATGTTATTGATGTAATGGGTAACATTAAGTTGATTTAACTTAGAATTTCCAAATAAAGATAAACATTGTGATTTACTTCTAATCAGAAGATTTAATCTCCAGTTATTTCATAGAAACCAATTTGATTAATACAACTTCGAGATAATTTATACAAGCGAACATCAGGATATTGTTTTCCTTGTGGAAAACACATCAGTACTAAAAGTTTATTGCTGACAGAAGATACATTTTCCTGCCATTGCACAGAAGCCAGAAAAATTGTGCTTAGACACAAGTTTGACCAGAGGGTTGCCTCTGGCCCAACTCTTTGAATCCGCCTTAATGTGATGTCTGGGTTTTCTGCACCTTCCTTTTAGATCAAGAATATAAGTCTTCATACTTCTACAACAGATTTATGGAAGCTGAGGTAAAAAATGGCCATAGCACGGGCGGGGATACAACCCGAGATCAGAGAGTCATAAAACTCGGACCAGAGAACCCAGTCTTTTGAGCGATCAACTCTACGGTACCAGCACGCCGCGTTTAACTAACTCAGAGCAGCCTCTCAAGGAAGATTCCTTGATGCTGGTGAGGGGCTCTTGATATAGGGAATTGGAAATGTGCTCCGGTTCCCTGAATTAAGCCTGAATACCTTCCACATATTCCCACGGGAGCTGCATAATTCTACGGGTTTACCGTTCCCCCTTGATTATAATAATAATGCTCACGATGCATCAGACATTGAAGACTGATGTCGTTCACAATTATATTTTCATCAGAGGAGACAGTTCTGCATGACCTTGGTGGGTTTAGCGCTTAGTTTTGATTAAAATAATAATCAAGAGGAGAGCGCTAAACTCAAGGGGGTCATATAGCGCCGGTGGAATGGGAGACATTCAAATTCGATCGAGAAAGAAGATAAGTCCAGTTGCTTGGATCACAAACCCCTCACTAGCATCAACAGGAAAATAATGCAATATAGTTAAATATGCTATAATGTTCGAGATAGTAAGTTGCGAACTTACCCATCAGAGGAAACACAAAACTTGGGAAAGATCTATGTGCCACTGTGCATAGAACACCAACACATGCAACTAGTCTCGTGAATCTTTACTAAGAAACATTACACATGCGTTGAAATTTTGAAGCTGATCGAATGAGGCGTTCTCGAGTAATAAATTAAAACTTGTGATTAGGATCAGGAAAATCCTGTGGAAAATGTTGTGAAAAATATGAGTTTTTCATCGTTAAACAAACGCCATAAATCCGCAAACTTTAATTTTTTTCCAGTTTACTTTTCACATTTACATTTTATTTAAAATTCTTAATCCTGAAAGCAAAATGTTTTTTTTTTTAACTCTATCTGAAAAAATTAGTCAACTGGCAAATTTGTACCCACACAGCCCAAAATTAATAAAAGAATGCTTCTTAATAAGATACGCTACTATTTAGGTTTTTAGCAGATCAGAAAAAAAACATTCACTAGTTATTACAACTGGAAAGAATTTGCTTAATAAAATTGTTAACCTGAAATTTACTCAACTCAGTCAGTCATAAGCTGTTTTAGTAAAGCCCACAATAGGTAAAAGTTTGAAGTTGACCAGAATAGGCATTCTCCAGTAAGTGATCTGATTCCATCGATTCCGAGTTTTTTAATAATTTAAGAAAAATTTCAAATTTGCAACTATTCCACCCAAAAACATTGGTTATCTTAATATATAATGCACTACCAACGATATTTTAAATCCAATCAGAAGACTTATTTGGTAGTTACTGATTAAAATTGAATATCACTATTTCATATAATTGGCAAATTGGGACTTGTGGAATAAAATGGCAGCGTGAACCTGTGTTCAAGAAATTATATTATTGGTGAAAATATATAGCCAATCATATGCGTCATTCTACAGTTGTCTTACGCTTTCCCAAAATTCCCAGTTTCCTCTTTTACAACATCAGCAAATTTGCCTGCAGGCAAATTCATCTTATTAGGTGCTATCTTGGCCCTAAGATGCACCAACCGAAGTAATTCCTCAGAAGTAAACTGATATGTATTTTACTTGATTTAAAGAATAAAATTTTGACATTATTTTACACATAAAATCGTCATATGTGCTCCTAAACATATGTGCTCTGGCGTCGTCGTATTTTGGGGCATCTTTTTTAATGTTTCAAGCTACGCCACTGAGGATTTTGGAAGTTATCAGAGCTATTGCAGGATGCCTGGAATAGGTTCAAAAGCTCTGGTCACAAGTATGTGAATGCCATTTGTTAGATTAGTCTCATCTAAATTGGAGTAAGAGGAAAGAAAAAAATTAGGCAACCTTTTAAAAGTACTTCTGGCATAACTAATAATAATAATAATAAAAAGAAAACTAATTATTAGGAACTACTGGTACAGCTGTTTATCTACTTTAATTAGTACGCAATTACACATCATTAATTATATATTTATAACATTCTGTACTGATTCAATATAAGTTAGGGTTTGGAGTGCAACATCTGGACTACATTAGACAATCACCTGCTAATACTTAACAATAAGCATACTAATGGTTGCAGTAATTCCAACACAGCATGTTTACTAATGGTTGCAGTAATTCCAACACAGCATGTTTACTAATGGTTGCAGTAATTCCAACACAGCATGTTTACTAATGGTTGCAGTAATTCCAACACAGCATGTTTACTAATGGTTGCAGTAATTCCAACACAGCATGTTTACTAATGGTTGCAGTAATTCCAACACAGCATGTTTACTAATGGTTGCAGTAATTCCAACACAGCATGTTTACTAATGGTTGCAGTAATTCCAACACAGCATGTTTACTAATGGTTGCAGTAATTCCAACACAGCATGTTTACTAATGGTTGCAGTAATTCCAACACAGCATGTTTACTAATGGTTGCAGTAATTCCAACACAACATGTTTACTAATGGTTGCAGTAATTCCAACACACATGTTTACTAATGGTTGCAGTAATTCCAACACAGCATGTTTACTAATGGTTGCAGTAATTCCAACACAGCATGTTTACTAATGGTTGCAGTAATTCCAACACAGCATGTTTACTAATGGTTGCAGTAATTCCAACACAGCATGTTTACTAATGGTTGCAGTAATTCCAACACAGCATGTTTACTAATGGTTGCAGTAATTCCAACACAGCATGTTTACTAATGCCAACATGTATTGTTGTCCTTATGACATTGGATAAAATTTTATACATTCAGCAAAATGTTTTCTAATTCCCGTTAAAAATCTTTTCAATACCAAAATGTCCCCTCAAGGGAGGTTCCTTGATGCTGGTGAGGGGCTCTTGTTCTAGGGAATTGGATCTGTGCTCCAGTTCCCTGAATTGAACATGAATGCCTTCCATCCTTTCCCTCCCCCCCCCACACCCCACAGGCGCTGTATAATCCCTATGGGTCTAGCGCCCCTCCCCCATAATAATAATACCAACATGTTAAGTTTTCTAATGCAAAAAAAATAAAAATATTCTAATATCAACAGGTGGAAAGTTTTCAGCCCCATGACTGTATTGAAAATACCTTCATTTTGAATCACGACAGCAACTTCAGAGGAACCTTACATTTCCCAATTTTAAAACTGTTTACGCTTTCCTTTGATTCATTTGTGTAATGCTCTCAGGCGCTAACACCCTTATTTGACGTAACAACTTACTTTAACTTTTCTCTTATCGAAATAAAAATAAAAAAGTAGGAAGAGATAAACCATCACTATTAACTCTCTGAATTTTATAGTTTGTTTAATGAAATCTGGATTACTGAAAAGTATCTTTGGGTAATATATCACACCTGTCAAATTATCGTTCATTTTCTCATTGAAAAAACTTCGCCTCCCATCAGTCTGGATGCAGCACCTGGAGTTTACCTGGAGAGAGTTCCAGGGGTCAACGCCCCTGCGGCCCGGTCTGTGACCAGTCACAATGTTCCTTTCATTTTATCAAATTTGAAGTCAGCGAAAAATGTGACCAATATTTTGTTCCCGATTTATTCTAAAGACATTATTATGAAGAGACGAAGCTCTCACAAAACATATGCTTGGGACATTCAATTTTATAATTTCACTTAAAACCATTTTTCAGATAAAGGATCGTTTTAAGGATTGAGTTTTATGTAAGGGTGTGTGAGCATGCTTGATCAAGAACAGAGGTTTTTTGTTTTGTAGTTAGAGGTTTATTGTCATGCTGTTGGAGTGTATGCTTGGTAATATCTTTGAAGAGATTTAGGGAGCCCAGTTAGCCGTGCGTATGTTTTGAACGTGGGAAGCATGGCGTCTGCACTCGATAGACTGGGAATGTAGCTGATTGGTGAGTTAAAGAATAGTGAGATTCAGGCACTTGTGGAAACACAGCTGGGGAACGAATGATTGTGAATGTGGTTTCTCTGGGTTAGTACCTGGACGGGAAATGCCTGCTGTGTAAAACAAAAACAAAATTTATCTGCACTAGACACATCTTTTATTATCGTGTGGAGAACTGCAAGACTTCCAGGAAAATAATGTCTATAAAACGTTATACTTCCAAAAAAAAAATGTGACGTTTTCTTTTATATTCTTGAATCGACATGTCATAAAATATCTGAACAAGCAAATTATTTCCCAATCCATTATTTTTTATAAGTTTTGTATTTGAAAAAAACAAAACACGTTTCTGGGAAATTTTATTCTCACATTTACGAAAATCATAATTTTCGAAGAGCAATAACTCAGTGCAATGTGGAGAGGAAAAGAAATCAAAAGCCCTAACATGTGTTTGAGAATTCAGACGAGGAAAGTAGGTTGTCAAAATTGACGAAAGAGTTTACACTTATTTTCCAAATCTTGAGCACCTCAATGTTGATGTGAGGTACAGACGTTAGTCCTGAAGCATAAACGAAAAAAAATGTGAATTATTTGAGGTTCAAGCAAGTCTACCACCCATCCACACTCTTTCCCTTCCTCCTTCCTTGTACACACACACACACACACACACACACACACACACACACACACACACACCAGGAGCTATGACTCAACCCCTGCACCCCTCAAGGAAGGTTCCTTGACGCTGATGAGAGGCGCTTGATCTAGGGAATTGGATCTGTGTTAAAGTTCCCTGAATTGAACCTGAATACCTTCCATCCCCCTCCCCCCACATGCGCTGCATCATCATACGGGTTTAGCACTCTCCCATGATTATAATAATAATTAATAATCAACCCCTACATCCACAATTAGATGAGTACACACACACGAAAAAGCTCGTGGAGCAGGGAGTGGATCTAGTAGCGAATAGGCGGGGCCAGGAGCTGTAAATCGACCCCTGCAACCACAAATAGGTGAGTACACATACACACGTACCATCAACAAGTGATGGTAAGTGACGAGGTATCGGAGTAGGTGCATGTGTCGAGTGGGGTGTCACAAAGTTTAGTCCCTATTCGAAACTAATGAGAATACAAGCGGACGAGGATCAAGCCTGTAGTGGGATCTGGACAAGCTGCAAGCCTGGTCCGACAAATAGCTCCTGGAGTTTAACCCCAGCAAGTACAAAATCATGAAGCTTTGGGAAAAACATAGAAGACCGTAGACGGAGTACAGCGTAGCGGGGTCAAATATGGCAAAACTCGCTGAAGAAAAAGGATCTTGGAGTGAGTATCATACAGAGCACATCTGAGGAGCACATCAACCAGCATATGGGCCTCTGGCAAGCCTAGGAATAGTGTATGGACAACTTAGTAAGGAATCGTTCAAGACTCTGCACACCGTGTACGTCAGGCCCATAATGGGGTATGCAGCACCAGTTTGGAACTCCCACCTGGTCAAGATGTTAGAGAAAGTTCAAAGGTTTGCAACAAGACTAGTCCTAGTGCTAAGGGGCATGTGCTACGAAAAGAGATTAAGGGAAATCGACCTGACGATACTGGAGGACAGGAGGGATAGGGGCGACATGATAACGACATATAAAATACTGAGAGGAATTGACATGGTGGATAGGGATAGGATGTTTCAGACATGAGACACAACAAGGTGTCACAATTGGAAGCTGAAGGCTCAGATGAGTCACATGGATGTTAGAAAGTATTTCTTCAGTCATAGAGTTGTCAGGAAGTGGAACAATCTGGAGAGTGATGTAGTGGAGGCAGGATTTATATATAGCTTTAAGGAGAGTGTATACACACACACACACACACGCTCTCCTGCTGACCAGCAGTATGACACTCGTTTGTGATTTTTTTTTTTGGGGGGATTTTTTGAGGGATATTCGTGTATCTCTAGTGTTTTCTATACATTTGTTAGTGAAAAATATTCTGGGATCTAAACGAGTTAACGGAACATATCGTAAATGTGACAGTAAAGTTCAATATTTGTTAGATACAACTTTGAAAGAGAAGCATTCTGTGGAAGGAGTAAACTGCATCCTGTGGATTTACCCACAATATTAGATAATTCTCACCGCAAGTCAGGCGTCACATATCACCGCGTTGTTTCACGAACTTACACTTTTACACTTGTGGATCATTTCTTTGATCAGCAAATTGCACAATATATAACTGCCAGCGTAACTACTATTAAAATTATATGGGAAAAAATAATTATCATATGTCCCCTTCCCACTAATAATCATTGTAGCTACAGTAACGTAAATTAATAACCACACGCTTAATTTAACTACCTATCTTTTCAGGAATGCTCCAGCCTTTCTCAGTTGTTCGTCTGCACCTTCAGTCCTCCAGGGCTCAGTCTTATACCTGAATCCTTATATCTTGCCTATCCTGAGGGAGTTGTGCAGTAACCGACCTTGACCAAGGCTGGTAGCACACTGAGGCAGTCATCTGCTATACATTCATAACCCATCCTTACAAAATAACAAAGAGGAATATACATGAATAACGCTAAACAAAACAACAGGGCTGTTTTAACACCTTTAATATGCATATATAAATATAATTTATTCTTGTAAGAATAATAAAATATTTTCGTCTCAAAAATGTATTAAAAAATAACAAAATCCTAACTACTTTTCTAAGCTTAATTTAAAGCCATTTCAATTTTATCCAAAATCATAATATGAGGATCAGAGAACCGTGTCAATGTATAAAATTCTTCCAAAACACAAAATTCTCAAAAAAATATATAGAAATCAGTTACTCTCCTTACTGACGCAGCGCTGTATGACCCTTGTGGGTTTAGCTCCTAGCTTTGATTATAATAATCTTACTGACAAACCCTCCTTGAAACCCATTAAATCTCATAATTTTTACTATCCATTCACCAAGAAACTCTTGTATCCTTCGCTGAGCTTCATAGAATAGCCTAGCCGAAAAAAAATTATTATGACATCTATAAAAATAACTAAAATTATACAATGTAAAAAGTTGTGAAGAGTTAATATACTTTTAAAAAAATACTCTAAAACAAATACAAATGCATAAATTCCACTGCCTAAGAACACACGTTTTTACTTACTTAAGAACATAAGAAAGAAGGAACACTGCAGCTGGCCTACTGGCCCATGCGAGGCAGGTCGAAGTCTCCCACCGGCTTAAGCCAATGCCCCGACCCACCCAGGTCAGGTTATATTCACTTAAGGAAGGAGCACGGCATCTGTCCTAGTAGCACAAACTTGTCAGGTCCAACTCACACCCACCCGCACCCACTCATATATTTATCTAGCCTATTTTTAAAACAACACAACGTTTTAGCCTCTATAACTGTACTCGGGAGTTTGTTCCACTCATCGACAACTCTATTACCAAACCAATGCTTTCCTATATCCCTCCTGAATCTGAATTTATCCAACTTAAAGCCATTGCTGCGAGTCCTGTCAATACAAGATATTACATTACAACTACAACCCCTCAAGGGAGGTTCCTCGACGCTGGTGACGAGCTCTTGATCTAGAGAATTGATTCTAGTTTCCTGAATTAAGCCGGAATACCTTCCACATCCCCCCCAAAGGCGCTGTATAATCCTCTGGGTTTGGCCCTTCCCCCTTGATTATAATAATAATAATTACAACTACAAAACTTTAATTAGGAATCGGGAGCTGTGCACTAGATCTACTAGCCCGTGTTAGGTAGGGCCTCATAGGTAGTAGTTACAAACACATAACCACAAGCACCACCTATATAAACCCTAACATACTTCTTTTAGTACTTATCACTTCAATACTCGCATACCTCTTAAAATCATTATACCCATCCATCACCACTCTGACCCACACATACTAATTTCCTTAGCAAAATTCATTCTAATATTCATATAACACTTCAAAGCACACACATTCGTCTCTCCAACACACACAATAGGCCAACCCGTAACTTAATTCATCAACCCATGTATCCCACTTTATCCATCAGAACACAACACTCCAACCCACGTTTCGCACCAATCCTCGATTATCAATACAAATAACACAAACAACATCAGTTAAACTGATTTACATAACTCTTCTCCACATAACACTTCAACCCACACAAATCCCTGTACCCTACACACAATACTTCAAGCTATGCATGCAGATTCAACGCACTTATAAATATGTTAATATTATTATAATCAAAAATGCGCTAAACCAAATATATTAATAGACATTCTAGTCTTACTCACATATACTAATCATAGTATAGCCAGCATTTGCTTATTCGTGAGCAAACACATTCTTTTACGAATCAAAGTAATGGTGATTAGGAGGGGTGAATGAAGTACAGAAAAAAAAATCATCCACTGCTGTGTAAGGCAACAGGGAAGAAAATGGGAATGCCCACTAGGAACATATATTTTTAGGATTGATGAAATGACTAGAGAAACAAATGAGGTCAAAGTGGAATTTGCCTCTGCGACTTGGGAAAAGATGCTAGAGGAAACATAGAAAAGGATGAGTGATGAGCAATAGAGGAAGTTTGAAGGGAAATTTATTGGAGTTCATAAGAAGGTACAAGAAAGAGAAAGAAAATTGATGGCTGAAATTGAAGGAGACATGGAACAGGTAAGAAAGAGAGTGAAGGAATGTGGCTCACGCTGGGTACGTTATTACATTTATTATATTTGGTGTGCATAACGTGTAATCATAATTCCACTTACCATCAATAACAAGCTTAAGTGACATTTAGATATAAGGTAATTTCTGCTTTATGCTGGAGCGCCGGTTAGTGAGGGAAGGGAAGGGGTGAGCATCTGCTATGTCTACACGGTATATAAGGACGACTCTGAAGCTTCAGAGGCTGATCCTGAATAGACCTCTAAAGCTGTAGTTTACTGCTTCTTTTTTATTATAATAATAATCTAAAGCTGTAACTAGTGACAATCCTCAAACTTCTGTCTCGTTGAATTCTCTCACATCATGGAATTTGATAAACTAACTTTACATAGTGTAAACTAGATGTATATCAGATGTTGCACGATCCCAGAATGGCATCCCCGTATCAATAACCCCATTCCCCTGTAAGTAAATAACGCAAAAGTTATGGTGCTGCAGTGTGGCGTAAGAATTAGTTTTGAATATTTAAAGCAAACCAGTAGAAGTATTCACAATATATCTTGTGGACACTAATACCAATTTCCTGAGTAAAAATGACAAATTAAGACATCCACAGCACAAACCTAATTCAAAACATCCACTTAGAAACATTAAATTGTTAGCAATTGAACTGGACACTCGGAATTTATCGCACGGTAACATTTAAATTTTCCCATTTCTCCCAAAAAAGACGTCGAAATCAATACAAAAATCCAATTCTGAATCCACCCCTTTACTCGCTATGTATAATTGCAGCACAGGTGCGTCTAAGGCCGTTGTAAGTCTTTTTTGATTGCCTGATAACAAGATCTTTCCTGACAGAGAAGTTGGATGACGTGTTAATTAAATTAGGCATTGACCCTTATGACTACACGACTGATATCTCGTAAGCCTTCCTAAGAGCGGGCTAACAAGACGATGACAGAGATTGCACTTTCTTCCTGTGGTCAGGAAATCCTCATGACACCACAAAGACTTGTTAAACTTATCGTTTCAGGTCAATTATTATTCTCTGCTATATCATTGCTCTTCCCACTTGTAAACACACTGAACACTCATTTGAGAACATCAAGTCCTCTTAAAGGTGTTTTGAGTAAGAGGTTCTATGCGGATAACCTTCAAGGGACAGTGACCAATGAGAATGATTTAAAGGTTCTTTACCAGAAAATAAGCAAGGGAATGACTAGCTCCAACATGCTACTCAGAGGCTGGAATACGAATTTAGCCACATAGAAGGTTATAAAATTAGATTTTTGCTGACGCTGACGTTCCTGGTAGTGGTAAGATACTTGGGCTGCCATGGAATACAGAGGAAAATACCTCAAGGTGGTGAATCTCAAAACTAGCGGTGACCTCAATAAGCACAGTTTGCTGTGTCTCGATGA
Organism: Cherax destructor; assembly: GCA_009830355.1. Lineage (NCBI taxonomy): Eukaryota > Metazoa > Arthropoda > Malacostraca > Decapoda > Parastacidae > Cherax > Cherax destructor. The sequence continues at coordinate 55,444 of WNWK01000775.1, forward strand.
TTTGATCCCTTGGGTCTAGTTATCTCCGTCACCATAAAGGGTAGAATCCTTATCCAGGAAGTGTGGAGATTGAAACAAGGGATGGACGAGAGTTAGCAGATTTAAATGTGTCGGGAACGGAGGGTCAGTGTTTGCTATGGTTTTGCACATGGCTTTAGCTGACATGTTCGTTTCATGGGTCTACTTGAAGAAGGGGAGGGTAGGAAAAGAGGTTTGTCAAAGTTTCGAAAGGACGTAATATAGGTAAAGAAAATTTTATGAAAGATGCAAGGCCTAAAAAAAAAATGCAATTATTTAGAAATTTGTAAACTTTAACTGCTATATTTCAAGTTAATAAGAGGAAAACCAGAAGACCAAGCATTTTGCCAATTTGAGGGAAGGATCCTGGACGAATTCTATCTACCTAGCAGCTCACGTGAAAAAGATACTTATTGCAGATATTTTCATATTTATAATGTTGACATACTCTCCAAGGCAAGAGACTAGGCTGTGTCCCCACGCAGCCTGGCCCGAAGCCAAGTTAATATTCCTATCTGATGCCTCTATTGTCCACTAAGTGTTACTTATAAACATGCATCATTTTATATCCAATTTTTCCAGAAATTTTCTGCATTGTTGTTCAGGTGAGTGATAATACAAGTGTGGAAATTATGTTCCCCAAGCTGGAATGAACATTGTGTGTGTAAACGCTTGGTTTAACTATACAAAAATTGAGTGCATCTTAGAATTAGGTTATTCACAGAGTAATATATATTTTTTTCTGAATGTCGTGTCAGATGTGTACACCATTTATAGGGGAGGTACTGTATAAATAAAAACATTGGGAACGAGATAATTGAATAACAAATTTTTTTCAGTCACTCCAATGCTTGTGTTAAGGATAAAGACATCTTGAGAGGCAGAGAAAAAGCAGACAGCAATCAATTGTATTCATTTATATGAGGTGTCTGCTTAGAGGCTTTAAACCGCATCATGAAGTCTTAGACGTCATGATGTGGTTTCATGGGTGCCAGGAGCTCCAGGACTTCAAGGAATATCTCTATGCTAAATATTTCATATCATAAGTACTTTATGCTAAGTACTTACAATATGAAATAAATTTAATTTTCAAAGAAGGATTTTATATATACGCCAAACTGTCTAAAGTAAACAAATAGAATTGCAGTATGAAGAGTAATTCCATATGCAAGAAAAGCCCTAAAGTAGACAAGGGTCAGACAAAGAGAGTACACAAAACATCTTTGTCCAAAAGCGTTCAGGAGGCAAATAGTGTTAAGATTTATTTATTATCCGACAAACTTTGCAGGAAAAATTCCAGGGAGAGGATCGTAATACGTTGAGTATAGCGTCACGTGCCATCCATTTACGGCCATGGTAACGAGTCGGTCAAGTCATTGTTTACACTGATTGACAATCAAAAAAGTGATGGAAGAAATATTCAGTGTCTGTAAGTTCGGAGAATTCCACGACAAAGTGGACTGCGGTGATTAATATGTCATGTCAATGGAGTCCACATATCCGTCGTTCAGGAGAAATCTATAAATTTCTTATACAACTTCTTTGGAAATTAAAGATTATATATATATATATATATTGTGGTTCAGTGGTCTAAGGGGTTATGTGTTTTCGCTCACCATGAGGCGGGCCAAAGCATCATAGGATTCTTTTATAATTAATAAAATTTGGGAAGAATTTAATGATAAATTGGACTAATCTTAATTCTTGGGAAGAGTTTCAGGTCCTTTCTTATGTTCCTCTTCACAGAGTCGTGAGATGTTACGCTACTGTGAGGTGTTGTCTTTGTTAATGTGATGTGACTGTGAGGTGTATTCTGCCCCTTTATAAGCCTTCTTGTCATGTTTCCTTTTATAGTTCCTTGATAATGTGAGTAGTCACGAAAGCGCTTGGAATTCTTCTATTTTTTTCATAGTGGTTGTCTTGCATATTTTGATATCACCTGTTTACTGTGATCTTTTTGCATATATATATATATATATATATATATATATATATATATATATATATATATATATATATATATATATATATATATATATATAAGGGCTTTAAACTAGAAATAGTTAGTGGTATGGGTTTTGGGGGAAAACAGAGAAGTCCCAGTGTAGTAATATTATAAGTTGTAGGAGAACTAGTAATAGGCAGAATAAGGTGGATAGTGGAAAGCTAGTGACACTAGATGACAAGGACAGTAATAGGTATAGTGGAAAAACAGAGATGAGCAGGAAGGGTAAAGAGAAAGGAGGGTCTTTAAATATATATTACACCAATAGTCGTAGTGCTAGGAATAAGATGGACGAGTTGAGATTAGTTGCAAGTACGGGTAATATTGATGTTTTTGCAATAACTGAGACATGGTTTAATATGAAAAATCGGGACTTGCCTGCCGAATGTCACATTCAGGGTTTTAAATTGTTCCAAGTAGACAGAAGTATCGGGAAAGGGGTGGGGTGGCACTCTATGTCCGTGATCATTTAAATTGTTGCATAAAAACGGGTATAAAGTCTGAATTAACACATACAGAGTCTGTCTGGATAGAATTTTCAGAGGGTGTGAAAATTGATTTTAGGCGTGATTTACCGTCCTCCAAACTTAGGTAGGGAACAAGGGAGACTACTTTGGGAGGAAATTGTTAAGGCCACAAGACACGATAACGTAGTAATTCTAGGGGACTTTAACTTTAGTCAGATTGATTGGAATTTCATGACAGGGAATTTAGAATCTAACGACTTTTTAGAAGTAGTTCAGGATTGCTTTTGAAGCAGTTTGTAACAGAACCTACAAGGGAAATAACCTACTTGACTTGGTTCTGGCAAGCAAGGAAACCCTTGTTAATAATTTAGAAATTACAGAGGAACTCAGCTCAAGCGACCACAAGTCAATTACCTTTAGCATTGAATGGATGTATGATAGTAGGGATAATTCAGTAATGGTCCCAGATTTTCGCTTAGCAGATTATAATGGACTTAGAGAACACTTATCAACTGTGGACTGGGGTGAAGAAGAGAGGTATCAATATGACAGTTTTCTTAACACTATACAGGCTGCCCAAAGAACATTTATCCCGTATAAAGAAATTAGATCAAGTATAAATGACCCAAAATGGATGAATAATAGGCTCAAATATCTTTTAGGGCAGAAGAAAGGAATTTATAGGCGCATAAAAAGAGGTGAGGGTCATCTTATAAATCAGTATACTGACATTAAGAGGGACGTTAAAAGGGAATAAGAAAAGCTAAACGGGACTATGAAATTAAAGTTGCTAGGGATTCAAAAACTAACCCAAAAAGTTTTTTCCAGGTTTATAGAACAAAAGTTAGGGATAAGATAGGTCCCCTTAAAAATAACTTTGGGCATCTTACTGACAAGGAGAATGATATGTGCTCTATTTTTAATAAATATTTTCTCTCGGTTTTCACACAGGAAGACATTAATAATATCCCAGTAATTAATTTTTACAGAGGCCCAGAAGAAGATAAATTATGTAATATCACAGTCACTAGCGAAATGATTATGAAACAGCTGGACCGACTGAAACAAAATAAATCGCCGGGTCCTGATGAGCTTTTGCAAGGGTTCTTAAGGAATGCAAAATGGAACTCTGTGAACCAATATCTAACATTTTTAATTTATCTCTTCAAACAGGTGTAGTGTCTGATATGTGGAAGATGGCTAATGTAATTCCTATTTTTAAAGCAGGGGACAAGTCACTACCGTCAAACTACCGCCCAATAAGCCTGACCTCAATTGTAGGCAAATTACTAGAGTCAATTATAGCTGATATTATTAGAAGCCATCTAGATAACCATAATTTGATTAATGATACCCAGCATGGATTCACGAGGGGCCGTTCCTGCCTATCTAATTTATTAACCTTCTTCAGTAAAGCTTTTGAGGCTGTTGATCACGATAAAGAATTCGATATTGTATATTTAGACTTTAGTAAGGCTTTTGATAGAGTACCGCACCAGAGACTGTTAAAGAAAGTGGCAGCTCATGGCATTGGGGGAAAAGTGCTGTCATGGATCGAGTCATGGCTCACCAATAGGAAGCAGAGAGTGTGCATAAATGGGGTTAAATCCGAATGGGGACTTGTAACAAGTGGTGTTCCACAGGGATCAGTCTTAGGCCCATTGTTATTTATAATATATATCAATGACCTTGATGAGGGAATTACTAGTGATATGAGCAAATTCGCCGACGACACGAAGATAGGTAGGATAATTGATTCAAACATAGATGTCATAGAACTTCAGGAAGATTTAGACAAACTTAATTCGTGGTCAGAAAAGTGGCAGATGCAGTTCAATGTAGATAAATGCAAGGTTCTGAAGCTCGGAGTGTCCATAACCCAAGCACTTATAAGTTAAATAACGTAGAACTTAGCCATACAGATTGCGAGAAGGACTTGGGGGTGATGGTAAGCAGCAAGCTTAAACCAAGACAGCAATGCCTAAGCGTACGTAATAAGGCAAATAGATTACTGGATTTATATCAAGAAGTGTTAGCAACAGAAGTCCAGAGGTTATATTACAGCTTTATACATCATTAGTAAGGCCTCACCTAGATTACGCAGCTCAGTTCTGGTCTCCATATTACAGAATGGACATAAATTCGTTAGAAAACATTCAGCGTAGAATGACTAAATTAATACATAGCATTAGAAATCTTCCTTACGAAGAAAGATTGAAGACCCTAAAATTACATTCACTTGTAAGACGTAGAATGAGGGAGACATGATCGAGGTATACAAGTGGAAAATGGGTATTAACAAAGGGGATATAAATAAGGTCTTGAGGATATCTCTCCAAGAGAGAACCCGCAATAATGGATTCAAGTTAGATAAGTTTAGATTTAGAAAGGATATAGGAAAGTATTGGTTTGGAAATAGGGTAGTTGATGAGTGGAACAGTCTGCCTAGTAGGGTTATTGAAGCTAGGACCTTGGGTAGTTTCAAATTTAGGTTGGATAAATTCATGAGTGAGAGGGGTTGGATTTGAGTGGGACTCGCGCATGAGTGGGTAGAATTGTCAAAGCTTATTTCTTGAGTAGCATTGAAAATTGGGTTGAGCAAATATTCTGTTAGTGGGACGGATTGTGAAGGACCTGCCTAGTATGGGCCAGCAGGCCTGCTGCAGTGTTCCTCCTTTCTTATGTTCTTATGTTCTTATATATATATATATATATATATATATATATATATATATATTGGTAAAAAAAAAATGGGGTGGTAGGAGAAGTGGAATATTCAAATGGCATCAGGAAGAAATCCAAATATTCTTCCTTGAAGCCTTTTATCCACTTCTCTATATATATATATATATATATATATATATATATATATATATATATATATATATATATATATATATATATATATATATATATATTATTGTAACCACGAACGAGTGGTATTGATCAATAACAACACAGCACTAGCGAAGGACTCGAACCCATGATGTACTGGCTCGTCTCATGGTGAGCTAGAACCGCATGACTCCTTAACCATAGGACCAATCAATCCTACAAAAATGGCGCAGCCAGAAGAGCTAGCTGTTTTACCGCCATCCGAGGACATTCGATGTTGTGGGAACTTCTAGGCTAATTTTAATTCTCATCCCTGTTTGGTGTACTAGTCCATGAGCAGCTCGTGGTACTGTGGGTTAGAGCGCCATGTGATTTTCGCTGGTCAATTAGCAAGAACTCATTTAAAACCAAGTCCTTTCTAAAAAAAAATTATGTGTTTAAAGATATATTTTCTTTTTCATTTATGTTAATGTAAAAATTAATAATTTTGCACCAAAAGAATCTTAGAAAACTTACCTAACCTTATTATAACAAGCGCAATTTAATTTAGCCTAATAAAACTAAATATATTTTAATGTTTACAATTTAATAATAAAAAAAATGAAATATATTTTTTCGTTAGGTTCAGAATGAGTTTTGCGAAATTATTGCATACACAAATTTTCGCTTGCCATATTCGGCAAGAAGAGCATTGATATTTAAGCAAAAAACGAAACCTTTACCTATTCGGCAAGACAATATATTTATTAGCATAATCCAGGGTTGGCTAATTACAAATCGGAAATGCGTGGCTCTATGTTCTGGTGAATGTTAGTTTTATGTAATTTTATTTATAAGCATTAAATAATTTTATATATATTATTTGAAAACTGAACCAAATACAGTTCAGTACATTTTATATTTTATATCCGTAAGCTTAATCACAAACAGTTCGCTACATTTTATCTATGAAATTTATTTGTAGTATTAATGTTTCAAATATAACTCTAAAAGTAAAACGTAATCTTTAATGATAACACAAAGTTTTCATTTTGGAGGAGAGAGAGGGTGAGATGTTATCAACAAATTTTGTTGAAAATAACAAAGTTTTGGAGTGAGGAAGCCTAGGGCACGAATGGATCTGACAATTAAAAGTAGTAGAGGAGAGTTATTAAATGGAGAGTTAGAGGTATCAGGAAGATGGAGGGAATATTTTGAGGAATTGTTAAATGTAGATGAAGGTAGGGAAGCTGTGATTTCGTGTATAAAGCAAGGACGAATAACATCTTGTAGGAGTGAGGAAGAACCAGTTGTGAGTGTGGGGCAAGTTCGTGAGGCAGTGGGAAGAATAAAAGGGAGTAAGGCAGCTGAGATTAATGGGATAAAGACAGAAATATTAAAGGCTGGTGGAGATATAGTTCTCGAGTGGTTGGTGCTTTTATTTAATAAATGTATAGAAGAGGGATTGGCAGAGAGCGTGTATTGTTCCTTTGTATAAAGGCAAAGGAGATAAAAAAGAAATAGTGCAAAAATTATAGGGGAATAAGTCTGTTGAGTATACCTGCTAAAGTATATGATAGAGTTATTACTGAAAGAATTAAGAGTAAGACTGAGAGTAAAATATCAGATGAATTAGAATGCTTTAGGAAGTTTAGGGGGTGTGTAGACCAAGTGTTTACAGTGAAACATATAGGTGAACAGTATTTAGATAAAAGTAAAGAGGTTTTCGTGGCATTTATGGATTTGAAAAGGCGTATGACAGGGTGGATAGGGGGGCAATATGGCAGATGTTGTAAATGTATGGAATGGGAGGCAGGTTATTGAAAGCTGGGAAAAGTTTTTACGAGGATAGTGAGGCTCATGGTAGAGAATGTAGGAGAGAGGGAAATTATTTCCCAGTAAAAGTAGGCCTTAGACAAGGATGTGTAATGTCACCATTTTTTTTTCAATATATTTATAGATGGGTTGTAAGAGAAGTGAATGCTTGGGTGTTGGCAGGTGTGGGGTTGTCACATTTGCTCTTTGCTGATGACACTGTGCTTTTTTGAGATTCTGAAGAGAAGTTGCAGAGGTTGGTGGATGAGTTTGGAAGGGTATGTAAAAGAAGAAAATTAAAAGTGAATATAGGAAAGAGTAAGGTGATGAGGATAACAAAAAAAATGGGTAACGAAAGATTGGATATCAGATTGGAGGGAGAGAGTATGGAAGAGGTGAATGTATTCAGATAGTTTGGAGTTGACTTATCAGAAGATGGGTCTATGAAAGATGAGGTGAATCATAGAAATGACGAGGGGAAAAAGGTGAGTGCTGCTTTGAGGAGTCTGTGGAGACAAACTTTGTCCATTGAAGCAAAGAGGGGAATGTATGAGAGTATAGTTATACCAACGCTCCTATATGGGTGTGAAGCATGGGTGGTGAATGTTGTAACAAGAAGGTTGGAGGCAGTGTAGATGTCGTGTCTGAAGGCAATGTGTGGTGTGAATATGATGCAGAGAATTCGTAATTTGGAAATTATGAGGAGGTGCGGGATTACAAAAACTGTTATCCAGAGGGCTGAGGAGGGGTTGTTGAGGTGGTTCGGACATGTAGAGTGGCAGGAATAAAATAGAATGACTTAGAGAGTGTATAACTCTGTAGTGAAGGGAAGGCAGGGTAGAGGTCGGCCTACGAAAGGTTGGAGGGAGGTGGTATAGGAGGTTTTGTGTGCGAGGGGCTTGGACTTCCAGCAAGCATGAGAGAGCGTGTTGGAGTGTAAGCAAGGTAATATTTATAAAGGGATTCAGGGAAACCGGCAGGCAGGACTTGAGTCCTGGAGATGGGAAGTACAGTGCTGGCACTCTGAAGGAGGGGTGTTAATGTTGCAGTTTTATAACTAGTGTAAGCGCGCCTCTGGCGAGATAGTGATGGAGTGAATGATGGTGAAAGTTTTTCTTTTTCGGGCCACCCTGCCTTGGTGGGAAACGGCCGATGTGTTAATAATAAAATAATTAAACAGCTACATATTAAAATAAGTCATCACGAACGTTATACGAAAACTATTGTTGTATAAAGCTTTCTTAGATTCCAGTCTAGCTATGTTATTATAATTTATTATTATTATCTATGGAAAACAACAAGCATAAAACTCATTTCTAAAGAATTTTCACATAATTAATTGTATAAAGTAGAAAATTTGTTCAAATAACACACACACACACACATTTTCGCTTGCCTTATTCGACAAGAAGAGTGTTGCTTTTTAAGCCTTTTCTAGATGTTTTAATTATTAAGGGGAACCATGATGTTAAATTTAAAATTTCCAGAAAAACCAACAAATAACTGTTCCCATGTACACTGTTATTCTTCACATCAAGGTAAAGTTAAATTGTCTGTATTCTCATCAATGCTTTTGTGAGTTTTGCGTATTTCCAGCCCAGAAATCTCGAGAATTTATGAAATAGCTAATGATCTAAAATACCCAAGAAACTTAATTGATAAATCTTTTAAAATTGCTAGAAATACTTTTTTCAATTCAAAAGGGAACAACCACCCTTATTCAACTAAAAATATGTTGGTTCTCCCTTACCATAAAAATTTGGTTGATACGCTTTCTCTAAAGAATTTTAATATCAATGTTGTATTTAAAAATCTATATTTTATATTAAATTTTGAAATAATATATATATATATATATATATATATATATATATATATATATATATATATATATATATATATATATATATATATATATATATATATATATATATGTAAGGCAGCTGGGATTGATGGGATAAAGATAGAAATGTTAAAAGCAGGCGGGGATATAGTTTTGGAGTGGTTGGTGCTATTATTTAATAAATGTATGGAAGAGGGTAAGGTACCTAGGGATTGGCAGAGAGCGTGTATTGTTCCTTTGTATGAAGGCAAAGGGGACAAAAGAGATTGCAAAAAATATAGGGGAATAAGTCTGTTGAGTATACCTGGTAAGGTGTAGAGTTTTTATTGAAAGAATTAAGAGTATGACGGAGAGCAGGATAGCAGATGAACAAGGGGGCTTTAGGAAAGGTAGGGGGAGGGGTGTAGACGAAGTGTTTACAGTGAAACATATATGTGAACAGTATTTAGATAAGGGTAAAGAGGTTTTTGTGGCATTTATGGATTTGGAAAAGGCGTATGATAGGGTGGATAGGGGGCAATGTGGCAGATGTTGCAGGTGTATGGAATATGAGGTAGGTTGCTGAAAGCAGTGAAGAGTTTTTATGAGGATAATGAGGCTCAGGTTAGAGTGTGTAGGAGAGAAGGAGATTATTTCCCAGTAAAAGTAGGCCTTAGACAAGGATGTGTGATGTCACCGTGGTTGTTCAATATATTTATAGATGGGGTTGTAAGATAAGTGAATGCGAGGGTCTTGGCAAGAGGTGTGGGGTTTAAAGATAAAGAATCAAATTCAAAGTGGGAGTTGTCACAGTTGCTTTTTGCTGATGACACTGTGCTTTTGGGAGATTCTGAAGAGAAGTTGCAGAGGTTGGTGAATGAATTTGGTAGGGTAGGTAAAAGAAAACAATTGAACGATGAAGATAACAAAAAGATTAGGTGACGAAAGATTGAATATGAGATTGAAGGGAGAGAGTATGGAGGAGGTGAATGTATTCAGATATTTGGAAGTGGACATGTCAGCAGATGGGTCTATGAAGGATGAGGTGAATCATAGAATTGATGAGGGGAAAAGGGTGAGTGCTGCTTTGAGGAGTCTGTGGAGACAAACTTTGTCCATTGAAGCAAAGAGGGGAATGTATGAGAGTTTAGTTATACGAACGCTCTTATATGGGTGTGAAGCATGGGTGGTGAATGTTGTAACAAGAAGGTTGGAGGCAGTGTAGATGTCGTGTCTGAAGGCAATGTGTGGTGTGAATATGATGAAGAGAATTCGTAATTTGGAAATTATGAGGAGGTGCGGGATTACAAAAACTGTTATCCAGAGGGCTGAGGAAGGGTTGTTGAGGTGGTTCGGACATGTAGAGAGAATGGAACGAAATAGAATTACTTCGAGTGTATACATCTATAGTGGACGGAAGGCGGGGGTAGGGGTCGACCTAGGAAAGGTTGGAGGGAGGAGGTAAAGAAGGTTTTGTGTGCGAGGGGCTGGGCCGTGGCAAGCATTTCGGCTGGGATGTGGCAAGCATTTCGGCTGGGATGTGGCAAGCATTTCGACTGGGATGTGGCAAGCATTTCTACTGGGATGTGGCAAGCATTTATACTGGGATGTGGCAAGCATTTCTACTGGGATGTGGCAAGCATTTCTACTGGGATGTGGCAAGCATTTCTACTGGGATGTGGAAAGCATTTCTACTGGGATGTGGAAAGCATTTCTACTGGGATGTGGCAAGCATTTCTACTGGGATGTGGCAAGCATTTCTACTGGGATGTGGCAAACATTTCTACTGGGATGTGGAAAGCATTTCTACTGGGATGTGGAAAGCATTTCTACTGGGATGTGGAAAGCATTTCTACTGGGATGTGGCAAGCATTTCTACTAGACTCTGGGATGTGGCAAGCATTTCTACTAGACTCTGGGATGTGGCAAGCATTTCTACTAGTCTCTGGGATGTGGCAAGCATTTCTACTAGACTCTGGGATGTGGCAAGCATTTCTACTAGTCTCTGGGATGTGGCAAGCATTTCTACTAGTCTCTGGGATGTGGCAAGCATTTCTACTAGTCTCTGGGATGTGGCAAGCATTTCTACTAGTCTCTGGGATGTGGCAAGCATTTCTACTAGACTCTGGGATGTGGCAAGCATTTCTACTAGACTCTGGGATGTGGCAAGCATTTCTACTAGACTCTGGGATGTGGCAAGCATTTCTACTAGACTCTGGGATGTGGCAAGCATTTCTACTAGACCTGGGATGTGGCAAGCATTTTACTAGATCTGGGATGTGGAAGCATTTCACTAGACCTGGATGGATTCTACTAGACTCTGGGATGGAAGATTCTGCTGGATGCAATCTCTGATGATGCATTTACTAGACTCTGGGTGGGCAAGCATTTCTACTAGACCTGGATGTGCAACTTTACAGACCTGGATGGCAAGCATACTACGATGGAACATTTCAGACCTGGGATGTGGCAACTTTACTAGACCTGGTGGCAACATTTCTACTAGACTCTGGGATGTGGCAAGCATTTCTACTAGACTCTGGGATGTGGAACATTTTCTAGACCTGGGATGGGCAAGCATTTCACTAGACTCTGGATGTGGCAAGCATTTCTACGCTCGGGTGTGGCAAGCATTTACAAGGATGTGGCAAGCATTTCACTAGACTCTGGGATGTGGCAAGCATTTCTACTAGACCTGGGATGTGCAAGCATTTCTCTAGACTCTGGGAGTGGCAGCATTTCTACTAGACCTGGGATGTGGCAAGCATTTACAGACTCTGGGATGTGGCAAGCATTTCTACTAGCTCTGGATGTGGCATTTGCTAAGCTCTGGGATCAGTATTGCTACTAGACTCTGGGATGTGGCAAGATTCTACTAGACCTGGGATGTGGAAGTATTGCTACTAGACTCTGGGGCAAGATTCACTAGACTCTGGGATGTGAAGTATTGCTACTAGACCTGGGATGGGCAGATTGCTACATGGATGTGGCAAGTATTGCTACTAGACTCTGGATGTGCAAGTATTGCTACTAGGGTTGGGATGTGGCAAGTATTGCTACTAGACTCTGGATGTGGCAGATTGCTACTAGACTCTGGGATGTGGCAAGTATTCTACTAAAGACTCTGGGATGGGCAAGCATTTCTACTAGACTCTGGATGTGGCAAATTACTAGACTCTGGGATGGCAAGATTTCTACTAGTCTTGGGATGTGCAAGCATTTTACTAGCCTGGATGTGGCAAGCTTTACTAGCTCTGGATGTGGAAGATTCTACAGCTCGGGATGGGCATTCTCTAGTCTGGATGGGCAACATTTCTACTAGCTCTGGGATTGGCATTTCTACTAGACTCTGGATGTGCAAGATTCTACTAGACCTGGATGTGGCAAGATTTACTACCTGGGATGTGGAAATTTCACTAGCTGGATGTGGCAAGCATTTCTACTAGTCTGGATGTGGCAAGCATTTCTCAGACTCTGGGATGTGGAACATTTTACTAGCTCTGGATGGGAACACTAGACTTGGATGGCAAGATTCTACTAGACTCTGGGATGTGGCAAGATTCTACAGACTCTGGATGTGCAAGTATTACTAGACCTGGATGTCAAGATTCTACTAGACCTGGATGTGGCAGTTGCTACTAGACTCGGGTGGGTTACTAACTCTGATGTGGCAGATTCTACTAGACTCGGATGTGCATTGCTACAGACTCGATGGCTTTGCTACTAGACTCTGGGATGGCAAGATTCACTAGACCTGGATGTGGCAAGATTCTACAGATCGGATGTGGCAAGTATTGCTACTAGACTCTGGATGTGGCAAGATTCTACAGACTCTGGATGGGCAAGATTCATAGATCTGATGGATTCACTAGACTCTGATGGCAAGATTCACAGACCGGATAAGCATTTACTAGACTCTGGATGTGCAATTCTACTAGCTCGATGGCAGTCTACAGCCGGGATGTGAATTGCACTGCCTGGATGGCAAGATCACAGTCGGATGTGCGCTCTAGCTCTGATGGCAAATCATACTCTGGATGTGGAAGATTCACTCCTGGATGGCAACATTTCTCAGACCTGGGTGGACTTACAGACCTGGATGTGCACTTCAGACTCTGATGTACATTTACAGACCTGGGTGGCAGCATTACTAGACTCTGGGTGGCGTTCGCTCGACGTTTCTACTAGACCGATGTGTTTCAGAGGATGTGGCAGCATTCCAGACTTGATGGCACCTCACTAGACCTGGATGTGGCAAGCATTCCGACTCTGATGGCAAGCATTACTAGACTTGGATGGCTACTAGACCTGATGCATTTACAGACCTGGGATGGCATTACTAGACTGGGATGTGCTTTCTACAACTGAGGCAACATTACAGACTGATGAAGCATTTCTACTAGACCTGGATGGGCATTTACTAGCTGGATGAGCATTATAGACTCTGATGTTTACAGACTTGGATGGACATTACAGCTGATGGAGCATTTACTGACCTGGAGGCAGCATTTCTACGCCGAGCAAGCATTCTACTTGATGTGGAAGATTACTAGACTCGATGCAGATTTAGCCGGGAGGAACATTACAATCTGATGTGCATTCACAGACTGATGCAGATTACAGACCTGGATGGGCAAGATCACAGACTCTGGAGGGGATTTACTCGGGATGTAGATTACTAGATCGATGCATTACTAACTGGGATTCTCTGGGATGTGGCAAGCATTTCTACTAGACTCTGGGATGTGGCAAGCATTTCTACTAGACTCTGGGATGTGGCAAGCATTTCTACTAGACTCTGGGATGTGGCAAGCATTTCTACTAGACTCTGGGATGTGGCAAGCATTTCTACTAGACTCTGGGATGTGGCAAGCATTTCTACTAGACTCTGGGATGTGGCAAGCATTTCTACTAGACTCTGGGATGTGGCAAGCATTTCTACTAGACTCTGGGATGTGGCAAGCATTTCTACTAGACTCTGGGATGTGGCAAGCATTTCTACTAGACTCTGGGATGTGGCAAGCATTTCTACTAGACTCTGGGATGTGGCAAGCATTTCTACTAGACTCTGGGATGTGGCAAGCATTTCTACTAGACTCTGGGATGTGGCAAGCATTTCTACTAGACTCTGGGATGTGGCAAGCATTTCTACTAGACTCTGGGATGTGGCAAGCATTTCTACTAGACTCTGGGATGTGGCAAGCATTTCTACTAGACTCTGGGATGTGGCAAGTATTTCTACTAGACTCTGGGATGTGGCAAGTATTTCTACTAGACTCTGGGATGTGGCAAGTATTTCTACTAGACTCTGGGATGTGGCAAGTATTTCTACTAGGCTCTGGGATTTGGAAAGTATTTCTGCTGGACTCTTGGATGTGGTAAGATTTTTAATGATACCACTGACATTAATTACTATCGTCCATATCAAAACCTGGAACTTGTCGTCAATCACTTTTATGTATTTTTATCAACGCTGTTTGATCCACATATATATTCTATATATATTCATATATATTCATATGTATTCTAAAATATTTGCTAATATTTATTTTAGTTTAAGGGCTAGTGTTTTTATTAGTAAATTCTCTCATATTAAAAAGTTTTATAATGTAGACGGTATATTTTTGGTCTTTGTGAAAAGAGCTTTTATTTGATGACTCAAAAATACTATTTTAATTTAGAATTTTACTCCTTTTCTATGTTAGGTTTGGTCTAGTTATTTCGGGTTCCTTATGTTAAAAAAAAAAAATTCAGTAGGTTCAACATGTACATGTATTCATTGCATAACTCATTAAAAATATAATTTACATAATTATTCGATAAGCTCAATAATGTCCCTAAATTAAGTAATTACCATTTTATAAAATAATGATAATAAAATTAATAATAAATTATTATTATTTCTCTGTGCATTTGGAAATAGTGAACTCAGAGAGGTGATACAGCACTTGGAAGATTGTAGTTAATCAGATTTCTTCCACAGAACGGAAGGGTTTCGCCAATTCTTTGGATCAAGAACATCTAGCCAACCCCGAGGCACTCCCCAGAATGAGCATCAGCTTAAATACTCGAGTAATCAATGTGAAATGAGTAACGATTATTTGTATTACTCTTGTCCCTCTCCTGATCTCTCCTTGGGTAATTTTTCCAAAGTGGGGTAATTTTGTTTGATATGGGGTAATGGTGGGTAAACACAAACTAAAAAATAAATTAATTGTAAAATCTGAATTAATGTTAGCCTATAGTCATATATGGTCTTCACTTTTTTATATTACTGGTTAGTTGGTTAATGGGGATATCGACTAAACTAGACACATACTTCTTAATTCATAAAATAAGGATTAAACTTTCAGCATATATACGCTGAGAAAATTACACCTATGTGTGCTGTATTATTCAGGTTTCCTTTACATTTATATTCTAAGAAATGTGGCAACAATGCTTAAGCTAAAGTTGTCAAGTGGACTTGCAAGTTGCAACGTCCGTCACGGGCTCTAAGGTTTGCCACATACCAACGAGACAGAGGTGTAGGGACCAGCGAAGGCAGACACCATTCACAGATGCATAGTTTTTTTCCACCTTGTTTGTCAATTTACCAGCTGGTGAGGGATTTGGTGGTAGAGATCTCTAGTTGATGTTTTATGCCAAACAGTCTGTGTCGCAATTGAAGAGAACCTCATAATGCCCTATGTTATCGAAATGGTATCGTCCATGTATGGCAGAACTAAAATGGTCAGGGGTCAGATATTACTGTGAATAAATAACACATAAACCATTACATGTTGTGTCATATTTGTACGTGAAATTTTTTTAACATTTTATATCTTAAAATTCTGAGACCTGTCCTAGTAATAACTCTCGTCCTTGTAAATAACCTCTTAGAAAGACGAACGTATATTAAGGTATAATTATCAGAATGTTAGAAAGCTAGACTGCGACGAGGAGTAATTAAGGAGACAAGGGAGGTGTGCAAAAATGGGGTAATGGGCGAATAAACGTTGGGAATCCGTAGTCAAGATATTGGTCGAGGATTTACTGAAACATGTTGAAAAGGTCCTGGACCGAGTGGAATATCTGAATTAAAATCTAGAATTGTTCTAACCACATCGTTGGCATTTTCATTCTTCCTGTATAAGTATTACGTTCTTTTAAGTATGTTAACGTGCGTAATAGATATCTATATTGACAGTTTTCAACCCATCTTCCTAAAGCAACAGTAGATTCTCATATACGATTCTAGTAAAACTTCTGGATACATTACAGTGGACCCTCGGTTTTCGTAAGTGTTTTTATAAGTGTATTTTTTTGGGGTTTGAAATGACTAATCTAATTTACATTTGTCCTTATGGGAACAAATTCGTTCGGTAACGGCACTCAAACAGCATTCTGGAAAGAATTTTCATCGAAAACCGAGGGACCACTGTATTTAGATTAGGTTTGATTAAATGGAAAATACTGACCCAGCTCGTATTCAGCATTGTTATTTAACTAATTTTTATGAAATTGTGCAGCAGAAAAGTGAAAAATAATACAATTATGAATGAGATATTGCCCATATTTTTATTTTTTTATATTTATGGTATTTATAATAATGTATCTTTTGATACTGTTTGACATATACCTGGAGTTAAGCTATGTGAATATGATTAGAATATTATTAGTTTAGTAAACCTCGATGATATTTATAATGTTTTCTAAATTACATGTAAAGTGAATAAATTCAAGTACGTACATTGGGCAAATTGAAAAAAGATGTAAAATTAAGAATTACTCTACATATTTTTTTAAATTATAAGTGTATTTTGTTTACGTGTCAGAAGGTCCAGCTAATTTCTATGACAATTGTTTTTGCTCCCAAGATCTGATTTTGGATTTTATTAAAATATATATAATTTCATCTCATATAAGCAAATTAATCTTTTAATAAGAACATCAGCATCAGATTAGTGCAAGCGGGTTAATGGGTAGTGAAAGTAAATTACGGTGAGCCAACATGACCTGATCTCTATTTATTGTGCAGTACCTGACCAATCTCTCACTAAATAATGAATCAGAAGAGCTTTTGAGGCTATATAATGACCCTGGCAAACACTAAACAGAACACTCAAAGCATTGCAATTTTGCCCCGCAATATAAGCAATAATAAAAAGTGCAAATGGACAAGAGGCGTCTTTGTAAGAGCGCAGCTGATGGTCGGTGTATTCTGGAGTTTTATTACCAGTGTGGGAAGCTTAGTGGTGCTTGTGTTGGCGTGTTTTTCTTGTGTGTTGCTCTTACGTTGATGATGCCGCTGCTTGAGTTGTGTTAAAGCAGATGACACATGCAGCATAGACATGTTCACAGTTACGGTCTTTGCCTTGAGGTGAAAAATTAAGATAAACATAATATTAGAGGTGTCAGAAAAATAAAATAATTTTCAAAGTCGTAGGGAAATACTAAACCCGTGAAAGTTATACATATATAACCACAGGCTGCTATATAATTTATGTGGACTATAAAAAATTTGTTGCAAGCATCAGTATTACGAACCTAGGTTAAATTAATTAAACGGACTGTGGTACATGACCATAAGATAGATCATCAGTCAAGAAGCACCCAAGGAATGTTAAAGTTAAAGGCATAAGGCATACATCAAAGATAATTTTTTGAGTACCCGTGTATTCCTACCGGCAGTATCAGATACGCGTATGTATAATGTTTACAGTTTGTTCAACAAACTTGGCAGATGCCATATACCTGTGAGTAATGTAATAAGAGCAAGAATGAGTACGCTCACTGCCAGTGGTTCGTATATTCATACAAAAAAAGATCCCAAGAATTGCCACTCAGCTTACAATTAGTGACAGATAGACCTCCACACCTGAGTGTACGTATAAAGTCAGCTAGTCTGGAATTCAACCTCTCACCCTGACTGGTTGAAATTTGTAACTTGTACTTTATCCTCGGTAAAGGCCTATAATGGAAATAAGCTACGTGGCTACTAGAGGGAATGCAAGATGTGGTTGTGTGATGCACTCTTAATAAAAGTGACGTGCTTGGTGCACGTCAAAATTTGTATATACAAGTTCACTAATTAATGGTCTCTCAGGCAAATATATAAAGGAGAAAAGATATAGATAATTGAATCTTTCCACGTATATTCTGATATTCCAGGTAAAATGAAAATAAATGAGAAAAACATACGGTGAAAACTAAGTCTGTTGATGAGTAAGGACACGTTAGAAACATATAAATAGGATCAGAGGACAGAGGAGGAAAGGATGAGGTCAGGTGGGGGAATGACAATCACTTACTGCTTTTACAGGCAGTTTATTCATATTTTTACATTATGTAGCTTCATTTTCTTGTTCATTAGTTAGTCTACACTAGAGGTAAATTAACGTAAGCGAACTAGTTTTTACGAAACATTTGATTGGATAATTAGATTTTTTTTCAAATTTAAGGGTAACCTAGTGCTCGCCAATATTACTATTTTTAAGCAAAAAATTGAAGAAATAAACTTAACTTCAAATGAAAGAAAAGTATGTTACACAAAAGAATGAATATATATCCTACAAGGGCTGGTCTAATACGGCTGTTGTCTGCATTATTGTTTTGAAAATTTGTTCAGTAATGAGTACATTTTTAATTTATTTGAGCGGAAAGATTAAAAGGCAAAATCAAGATCTGTTCTGCGATCAGACATGTCTTGAAGTGATTGCTGATCAGTGCAAGTTTGTGATGAAAATTTAGTCTCTCATATTGTAATGTTCTTTAAAATTTCACTGAAATCACGAGCGTTTTGTTGGTCTGTGCTGAAGGCAAACTGAACAACAGTACATACTGTATATATCGGCCCTACGCGATCCGAGAAATGTATCTGTATATTGCATAACCCGGTTCCCAGGACTTTCAATGTACAAAATATGACTGGTGCAGAGTGAGGTATAAGTTGCTAATACAGTAAATATTAGCATTGAGGATTTGAGTAAATCAGTGGAGGTATTCACAATAATCACTTGTACACTAGTATCCAATTTTTTTCAATTTAAATGGAAAAATATGACATACACAGCATAGGAAGTGGATTGGAGAGAGACTTGCAAAGGCATGGTAATGGAAGGATAGGTGCCAATGCAGGGTACTGGATGATCTCGAGCAGAGGTACGGTATCGAAATAAGAGGAGCAGGGGCAGGGTATTGAAAGATCAGAAGAAGAGGAAGGGTATTTAGGACAGGAGCAGAGGCAAGGTATAGACACAGCATATTATAAACTCAGTGGCATAGGTAGGATGGTAGAGTGACAGGTGCAGAGGCAGACTGTTGGAAGATCTGAAGCAGAGGCAGGGAACTGGAAAACTGAGAGCAGAGGCAGAGTATTGGAAGGTCGGAAGCAGAGTATCGGAAGATCAGGAGCAGCGTACTGCGATGACAGGTTCTGAGGTAGAGTTGTGGAAGATCAGGAGTATAGGCAGGGTAATGGAAGAACAGATGCAGAGACGGGGAACTGGGAAATTTGGAGCAGGCAGGGTAATGGAAAGACAGGTGCGGAGGCAGGGTAATGGAAAGACAGGTGCGGAGGCAGGGTAATGGAAAAACAACAGGGCCAGCGTACTGGGAATAGAGGACTGTTCCAGTGTACAGGAAAAACAGATGTTAATGGGACGGGAGCAGACACAATATTGGATGGACAGATTCCTAGACAGAAATACTCTGCCACTGTACTGTCCTTAAACCCTACCTCTGCTCCTTGATTATAGTTATATTTCAAACAATAGGCGCTAAACGCGTACGGATCATACAGCGCTACAGTGGCGTGCTTGGAAACTTAGTGAGGTTTAGCGACACTGAGAAAATGTGCAAAATAAAAATCACCGTGTTTTGCAAAGGTCAGTTTCCGTTAAAATATCAGAGTGAATTTGTTTGGAAGGTGATACTTTCGGAGGAGGACGACAGAGAGAGTGAGTGTGACAAAAGGGTGTTTTGTTTGCTGTCTGCTCTATAGGACAGCCTTTTAAGATGTGCTGACTTGACTATGTGACTGCAACTCTCACAGAGAGGTATTCATATGTGAGGTGCGTGTTGGACCAATGGTCCAATTTTAAAGCCAAGGTCTTTCTTGAAGTTTGGAGCCATCTTTGCATAAAGCAATTCGTTTCGGAACTCTATTATCCCCCAACCACAAGGTGCACTTGAAAGATTCCATCAACTTTCGAAAATAATTATGCAAATTTACTGTCTGCATTTTTCTTCATACTGCCAAGTCTTTTGACCCTTGCTACTTCCCTGTGAGAGAAACGTTTCAAGAATCCACGGGTTACACCCTCACAGTCCGTAGGTAACAACAAAAGTAATGCCCTGATGACTTTCTTTCAAATTCAAATTCAAATTATTTATTTCTAGTAATACAAAGTAGGGTGTACTTATAATTATACATTTTATGAAGTAGATATTACAAGATGGCCAATAATATGCCTAGGTATGCCTAGGCTTTTCCATCTAGCTGGAAAAATAGCCAAACACAAACCTAAGAAAGTGCAGATA
The DNA here is from genome assembly GCA_009830355.1 of Cherax destructor. Taxonomy (NCBI): domain Eukaryota; kingdom Metazoa; phylum Arthropoda; class Malacostraca; order Decapoda; family Parastacidae; genus Cherax; species Cherax destructor. Next base: position 75,908 of record WNWK01000775.1, read on the forward strand.
TTGATTAAGCACCTAAACACCACTGTTTTAAAATAGGAGACCAAGTCGTGGCCCACAAACCAGTGCCTGGTCATACCTTGAAGGGTAGCGTGTGGCGGTCCTTTCTTGACACTTGTTCGGGAAGGAGTCAGAAGTAATATCTACCACTTAAATTATATCAAAAAGTTTTATGAACCTCTTTCTCTTACAACGGCCATATCTTCTGTTAATACAGACCTAAGTGTTGAGCCAGATGCATTCAGTGGAATAGAAATAAAACTGCTTAACTCAAAACTTTATGAGAAGCCGTAAACACTGAAGGCTGTTTTAACCAAGGCATCTTGCAGATCTATCCCATCATATTCTCGGTATTCCAAAACTACGTAATCTAGGCTTTCATGGTGTGGATGCAGGCACAGATAAATCAATCAAAATATCTCATTACAGAGCTCATCATTGGAAGCTAAAACTTAAGCAACAGGAAATCAACTTTCTCTTTTAACAGAGGTTAGTGGAGGAGTCTTCAAGCCCATGGGTTTTGTCCTGCATTCTGGTGAAGAAACCCGTTGGAGGATGTTATATGCCTGATGCCTACCCTCGTCCTCACATGGACGACATTGTGGACTTCGTCGGAAAACGTAAGTTTATCTTCAGATTCTACTTCCTCCATAAATATTATCAGTGAGGAAGCAAAATAAATTTCTGCCTTTGTAGTTCCAGGAGGGTCATTACTGTATACGGAAATCCCTATCAGAATGCACAATGCACCTGTCACATTTGAAAACTTTTTCACTCAGCCATCAAAAAGCTACATGTCACGCAGGCATACGTGGTCGACTTAACCTTTACTAGGACGACCCCTACTCTGCCTTCCTTCCACTACAGATTTATATGCCTTCCAAGTTATTCTATTTCGTTGCATGGTCTCCAAATGTCCAAAACACTCAACAACCCTTCCTCTGCCCTTTAGATAATACTTTTAGAAACCCCGCACGTCTTAATCTCCAAAGTACGGATTCTCTGCATTATATTCACACCACACATACACGACATCTCCAGCAATTTCCTTGTTGCAACATTCACCACCCATTCTTCACACCCATATAAGAGCGTTGATACCACTATGCTCATACATTTCTTCCTTGTCTACACAGACTCCTCACTGCTGCACTCACCTTTTTTTCCCCTCATCAGTTCTATGATTCACCTCGTCTTTCATAGAGCCATCTGCTGACACGTCCACTCCACACTCTCTCCCTCCAATCAGATATCCAGTCTTTTCATTACCTATTTTTTTTATATTCATCACCTTCCTCTTTCGTTCGTTCACTTTAAGTAAACTTCCAAACTCGTTCACCAACCTCTGCAACTTCTCTTCAGAAACTCCCAAAAGCACAGTGTCATCATCAAAAAGCATCTGCTACAACACCCACTTTGTGTTAGTTAAAACTTACGTATATTTAAAAAATATTTAAAGGATATTAAAAAACCATTGCACGGGATTGCCTCGTTATTGATGAAACGCCTTTTAACAAGTGATGAGAAGTTACCCTTCATTGCTGTCGATCACAAATGTTTAGCTCAACATTTCGAAGCACCAAAAAAACATTACGGATTTACTAGTTAAACATACATTTTAAATATATTCTGAATAAATAAAAATAGTTTTATAATAAATTTGCATTCTTAAATTAGTGTATGGAGCGTGTAGAGCCCAACACACACCACTGTCCAGCATTTTGTCTGTAAACAGAAGTAAACGAGTTGCGTGTAATTTCAAGTCAAACATGTTAAAAAAAAATTTATGATCATACATCAGTTTATTTTTATGTTCTAAATAGTTTTAGAGAATATTTACCCTCAGGCGTTTGTAGATAATAACACACAAGCGTTTCAAGGCAAGCTGTTAAAACTGAGAAAAAACTTGTATATTTAGTCACGAATGAATGCAATTAATTTTTTTTTTGGTTAGAATTAGTTTTCAATGGAAGTAAACTGATATATAATTTTCATTCTCTCTGCACTATAAAAGGAATATCTAATGTTGGTGAAAGACTTAATACGTGTAGTTGGATCTACCCTCTGATGCGATCAAACAAGATTACCTACACAAATAACACGCACATAGAATCTGAACAGGATGCAAGCCTGGTCCAACAAATGCCTCCTGGAGTTTAACCCCACCAAGTCATGAAGCTTGGGAAGGGACAAAGAAAACCCCAGACGGAGTACGGTCTACAGGGTCAAAAGCTGCAAAACTCACTCAAGGAAAAGGTTCTTGGGGTTAAGCATCATACCGAGCACATCTCCTGAGGGGCACATCAACCAAATAACCACTGCAGGATATGGGCGCCTGGCAAACCTAACAGGCTTCATTCACGACACTGTATACCGTGTACGTCAGGCCCATATTATAGTATGCAGCACCTGTATGGAACCCACACATGGTCAAACACCTCAAGCAATTTGCAAAATGACAAATTTTGCAACATTTGCAATAAGACTAGTCCCGGAGGTAAGGGATATGTCCTACGAGGAAAGGGCATTAAACCTGAAGACACTGGAGGACAGGAGGGATAAGGGGGAACATGATAGCGACGTATAAACTAATAAAAGGTATTGACAAGAAGGATAGGGCCAGAATGTTTCAGAGATGGGATACAAGATGAGGAAACACAACTGGAAGTTGAAAACTCAGTCACAGGGATGTTAGGGAGTATTTATTTAGCCTTAGAATTGTCAGGAAGTGGAACAATCTGTAGAGTGAAGTAGTGTAGGTTGGATCCATACATAGCTTTAAGAAGAGGTACGATAAGGCTCATTCAGCGCCGAATTTGCGAAATAGGCCAAATTCTTTTAGAAACTGGAATTTTACCCCTTTCCCCCACCCCAAAAAAAAATAGAAATTGATAGATAACTTTTTCATTGACAATGTTGTAAAAAACAGTTTTTTTTACCTATCCTAACAGAACGTAATTTTTTACCTAAATATATGTATAAATATATATAGTGAGTAGTAGGTTGGTAGTCAGCAACCGCCCAGGGAGGTACTACCGTCCTGCCAAGTGAGTGTAAAACGAAAGCCTGTAATTGTTTTACATGATGGTAGGATTGCTGGGTCTTTTTTCTGTCTCATAAACACGCAAGATTTCAGGTATGTCTGGTTATTTCAACTGACACTTAGGTCACACTACACATTCATGTACAAGCATATATATACACACCCCTCTGGGTTTTCTTCTATTTTCTTACTAGTTCTTGCTCTTATTTCCTCTTATCTCCATGGGGAAGTGGAACAGAATTCTTCCTCCGTAAGCCATGCGTGTCGTAAGAGGCGACTAAAATGCCGGGAGCAATTGGCTAGTAACCCCTCCTGCATATATTACTAAATGTAAAAGGAGAAACTTTCGTTTTTTTCGTTTGGGCCACCCTGCCTAGGTGGGTTACGGCTGGTGTGATGAAAGATATGTGTGTTTGTGTGTGTGTTTCGTGCAGAATAGGTAAAACTGGTCAATTAGCAAGAACTCATTTAAAATTAAGTCCTTTCTAAAATTTTCTCTTATACGTTTAAATATATATATTTTTTTAATTTTTGTTAATGTTAAAAATAATAATTTTGTACCAAAAGAACATAGAAAGCTTTTATAACCTTATTATAACAAGCGGAATTTAACTTAGCCTAATCCAACTAAATATATATTAGATAAGTTTAAAATAATTTAATAATAGACAAACACAATTAAATATATTTTTTTCTTTAGGTTTAGAATGATTTTTTTTGCAAAATTAGTGCATACCAAATTTTCGCTTGCCTTATTCGGCTAGAAGAGCATTGCTATTTAAGCCAATATCCCAAGTTTTATCTATTCAGCACAACATATATATCATTGACTTGCGGTGTACAGTCTTAATCACATCTATAATCTCACTGTTGTAAAATAAAGTCAAATGTGAACCTAATGAATAAACTTAAATACGACAGTGTGTCCCCATTTCAGTTCTCACATCAGAATTTTGACACCTTTATCTTCTATGCACATTTTTACATTGTGTTATGTTATAAATGGTTATTTTTATGGATAGGGGACAACGTAACCTAACCCATCCGATAAATTTTCCCCAAATCACATACGAGAAATTCAGAGAGATGCTTATTATAGTTATGATCATGGGTTGACAGGTGACATGAGCCTTGAACGACACTCGAGTATAGGAATGAGATACTTATGCAACATATGGGATCACTACAGTCCATCACGACAAGAGTGATGGACTGAACACATCGATTCCAGGCAGAGGGACTGATTACCTCAAACTCCTCCTCTCCTTACACCTTTGTGCTTTGTATTGGAATGATGAAGCCACTGTGTGGTTAAACGTGTCCTTAATAAAGATGCCATATGTTGCATAAGTGTCTTATTCTTCAACCTGTCGACTTTATACCATTCATCGACACTCGAGTAGTTCAAAAGCTTCAGACCAAATTAACAAATAAATTTAGGCGATGTTTCAGTCCATATGCGAATCACATATGATAATGGTGACAGTCGGACCGAAACATCGTCCCAAAATTATCTCCAGTTTCCGAGTAAGTTGAGAATTAGTTTGATTTTCTTATGTATATATTGAGATCTGTATATTCTTGAGACTCCCATGATGATTTTTATTAAAATAGTATCATAATATTTTTTTCGATAATCCTCCGTCTCTGCAATCTGCAGGGGATCAAGCCAATATTGCCTGTCCTCTTCCATCGTTAGTTCTTGAAAGAGTTCCATCGGTCTTATACCAATAACACCGCCTCTGGTACACGTAGTCTCGACGTCATGTCTAGTCTCCTGTGATTGCTTTTCAATCATGTATCACGATAAAGATATTCATGACGCACATCATTTTTATTTCTTTCCTAATGCGAATAATTTTAAGGCTGAGGTTTATGTCTCCTGATATTCTAGGTTACATATATGTCTTTACAGGGGAATTGGGTACCATGATATTTGTGAAAAACTCTTAGATTAATCCTGATTACTTCGTATTCCGAAGCTGCTGTATTGCACATGAGTGTTTAGCGCTTCCTCCAGTAGCAACTGACTGGATTATGAACTCTTACGGGGTTCATTTTTGGCTTCATCAGTTCTTCAGTTTATAACCTGAGAATGCTTTATCCGATCGGCTATAAATTTGCATCGCTTGTGTACTGTAACTAGAGACAGGTGGAACTACTGTGAGGTGAGCGTACCCTTTGGTCAGTTTAGTGCAGATAATTCGCGGTTTTCATTTTTGAATAATAATTTGAGAAAGCCTCTTCTGATTGGCTTCAGATGCGTATTTTAGAAGAACGATGAAAGTGTTATTGGCCTATTTAGGTTACGACATGACAATTTCAATTTCAAGATTTTTTTTTTCCTGTAAAATAAATTAATCATTTATGTTCTGACCAGGTATAATTAAGTAGCTGATGCAACTTGGAAATGCTGGATTATGTGAGGCACCTAGAAAATGCATCTACTAGTCGCCAACAAAATTTTAGCACTGGCGTATTATCTCAACGGAAGTTTTGATTTTGGTTTGTGTAAGCTTAATTTTCCAATTTTGTTAAACATTGTTTCCTTGCATTTGCCGGAAAATATGTTATGTGATAAACATCAGACCTTAAACACTAATGTACCATAATTAGAAATTTGCATATTTACCTGCTTTAGAAATTTGTTCCGTACTTTTTACTATTCCTCTTGAGTGCGCAGAGATAGACGGGATGAGCTTGTGATACGGGTATATTTTTCTCAAATTACACAGCCCTGGAAATACATCTAATGTAATAGGGCATCCTCAAAGAGTTACCTTTAAGTGGTTGACAGATTTTCTCTCTCTTATTTCTTCCTTTTTTCCTTCTGCTCTCTGGTCTGCTTTATAAAAATTACTTGTGGTATTGGTTACCCATCAATTACCAGTGAAAACCTCTTATGAAAGGTGCAAATGTGCAAATTTCATTACTGAAGTGGAGTGGTATTATCTTCCGCTAAATAACTTGGATATGCTTGTGTCTAATGACTTCAGTATCTAATTTCTGACGCACCTTTCGGATCAGGTGAAACTCTGCAAGATTTGCTTTTGACAGATGGACATTTGTCATTTTAATTATATAATTATTATACTTGGAATGTTTGTGTCCCAGGAATAACCGGAGAATGCCTCTTCTGGTCGGTATCAAATATTCACTGAAGATTTCATTGGAAGGATAACAATAATTTTGGTCACTTATTCCCCATTGGAAATGCAATAAAGTTTATTTTCGTCAAATTGAAGAAAGTCTTCAACTAATATTACAATATAAATATAGCATTAGAACTGGACAAGTATAATGGTGTTTATTCTGCGAGAGATTTTTATCATCCATATATAATATATATATATATATATATATATATATAGGGTCCACCTCTGGTGTAAATTGTGGGACCCAACTTGCCGAAGAGGCTGAACTCCTTTAAAAACTGGACTTTTCGGAATCTTTTAAGCTACATCATCAGTATAGGTGTTAATATTTATAATAACATTTGTCTAAAAATATAATGCACTCATTGTTAATTAGCGTGAATACATCTAATAGATTCATTTAATTTCAGATTTTAAAATGCTGCTATTGTGCTGCCACTTTTAGGAATTAGATTTTTTTTAAGGATTTCCTTATTCTTTTAGAATATATTCTTTATCGAAGCAAGTGAAAGGTTAAAACCTTTCAGCCCAGGAAAGGCCTTAAAAATGTTTTTGTTCAAGGATCAGCCTTCCATGGCGTGAGGACATTTTATATCCAGGCAGGAATTAAAACACAAGATGACTTATGATTTTTCCGATATGTTCAAAAAGATGAATTGGAGCAGAATATAAGAGCCAAGAATGTTATTTAGGTATAATTCCAAACATACCTATATACCGACAGATATACAATAAGACGGGCACACACACACACACACAACACACACACACACACACACACACAGACACACAACACATGCTGCAAGCTAACTTCACATATTCACAGTATTTTATATATAAAAATTCTAAGCGAGAATCTGTATTTTTCGTAGTAAAGAAATATCTCTCAGTTTATGGGAGTCCCATTAGGAGGCTGATGAAGTGCGGTCGTATTTGTTTCTCGTTAATGCAAAGAATAATGGTTGGCGGAGACGTAAAGCTCTGCCAAAGTGGCATATGATGGCTGAAAGTCATATATCTTGGTAAAAATAACTGCTTCTTAAATTTTATTATGAAAGTTAATGTTTGTTTTATCAAGAGTCACGATATATTCATGAATTTTTAATTAATATGTTTCCTTCGTTGTGGAACTGCATGTTTGTCGACTGTCTTATCTGGACACGATATACACTGAGTTTTGCTGTAGTGTAAGGCAAATAATTCCCAAATAGTGTCCTATTCTGCTTGGTGTTATGCCAGTCATTGGCTGGATCGCTTGCACTGGCGCGTTGTACTGAAGGATATTAATTAACCTTTGTACCTACGACAGAGATTAAATATTGGCATTGCTTACTTTTCCTTTCACCGATGCTGGTGAAACTCTCTTAATCCAGATTATTGTAGCTACTCTGTCCTGTCAGGAAACAGGACAAGTGTCTCCTGACGCGGGTCTTAGTCAGATGATGACCCACAGCTGGACATTTTGGTCATGTGACCGAGGCCTTACCAGTCCACCCCTTTAAAATTTATGGTTATGATTATAACAGTTCTCTGGTTAAGCAACTTTTCCATGGACGTAATAATAATTACTATTACCCGTATTAATTTTAGACATTATAATCATTATAATCTTCAGTTTTTGCTGTTACCCCTTCGGTCTCTCTATTTTGTTTCCTCGCATGTCTCTTATTTATCTAAACCAATATTCTTGCTGTTAGCAGTATCTCGAAGCATACATCTATCTTCTTTATTAATTACAGTTATGTTAATATATTAAAGTGATGTCTTAATTATAAAACTGATTAAAGGAATGTCTATATTTAAGTCTCAATTGCAATTATAATATTCATATTAATCTAGGAAATAGTGATAATAAATAATTAAAATTAAGAATACCAATAGCAACATTATAACTAATTTAATTAATAATAAAAATATCATTATTTGATTTATTAATTAATAAATATTGAAGTAACACTAATAATCGTAGTAATAGTAGAACTTAATCAGTTAGTAGTAAAATATCACTAGTAATAGCAGCAGCAGTAATTGTAATAATATTAGTAGTATCAGTAGTAGGGTTAGTAGTAGTAGTAATAATAATGGTAATGGTAGCAGTAGGTTTGGTAGTAGGAGTAGCAGTAGCTGTATCAAGGCGCCGTAATATGGCCAGCTAATATTGCTTTAGAACAGTGGTTCCCATCCAGTGGTCTGAGAACCCCTGGGTGTCCGGGAGTTAAGTTCAAAGTCTCAACAAGCTGCAGTGGAAAATGCGTAATTACTCACGATAAAGCTGATAAAAATAAACTAAAGAAATGATAAACCTTTTCTTTCAGCACTTGCAAGCTCTGAAGAACAGTTTTATGAATAATTTTCCTCTTCTTGATACCAATAAGGAGTAGATTAGGTATCCATTTCATGTAGAAATAAAACAATTGTTAAATATTGATGAGGATAGGGAAGAGGTGATATCGTGTATAGGGCAAGGAGGAATAACATCATGTAGGAGTGAGGAAGAGCCAGTTGTGAGTGTGGGGAACGTTCGTGAGGCAGTGGGAAGAATGAAAGGGGGTAAGGCAGCTGGGATTGATGGGATTAAGATAGAAATGTTAAAAGCAGTTTTGAAGTGGTTGGTGCTTTATTTAATAAATGTATGGAAGAGGCTAAGGTACCTAGGGATTGGCAAACAGCATACCTGGAGTCTACCTGGAGGGTATTCCGGGGATCGACGTCCCCACGGCCCGGTCAATGACCAGGCCTCCCGGTGTATCAGGGCCTGATCAACGAGGCTGTTACTGCTGGCTGCACGTAGTCCAACGTACGAACCACAGCCCGGCTGATCTGGCACTGACTTTAGGTATCTGTCTAGCTCCCTCTTGAAGGCAACCAGAGGTTGCATAGTTCCTTTGTGTAAAGGCAAAGGGAACAGAAGAGAGTGCAAAAAATATAGGGGAATAAGTCTGTTGAGTATACCTGGTAAAGTGTATGGTAGAGTTATTATTGAAATAATTAAGAGTAAGACGGAGAGCAGGATAGCATATGAACAATGAGGCTTTAGGAAGGGTAGGAGGTGTGTAGACCAAGTGTTTACAGTGAAACAAATAGGTGAACAGTATTTAGATAAGAGTTAAGAGGTTTTTGTGGCATTTAAGGATTTGGAAAAGGCGTATGACAGGGTGGATAGGTTGGCAATGTGGCAGATGTTGCAAATATATGGAATATGAGGTAGGTTACTGAAAGCAGTGAAGAGTTTTTACGAGTATAGTGAGACTCAGGTGAGAGTATGTAGGAGAGAAGGAGATTATTTCCCAGTAAAGGTAGGCCTTAGACAAGGATGTGTTATGTTAATGAATATATTTATAGATGGGGTTGTAAGGGAAGTAAATGCTCGGGTGTTGGCAAGAGGTGTGGGGTTAAAAGATAAAGAATCTAACACAAAGTTGAAGTTGTCACAGATGCTCTTTGCTGATGACACTGTTCTTTTGGGAGATTCTGAAAAGAAGTTGCAGAGGTTGGTGGATGAGTTTGCTGGGTATGTAAAAGATGAAAATAAAAAAGTGAATATAGGAAAGAGTAATGTGATGAGGATAACAAAAAAAAAATTGGTGAAGAAAGATTGAATATCAGATTGGAGGGAGAGAGTATGGAGGAGGTAAATGTATTCAGATATTTAGGAGTGGACGTGTCAGCAGATGTTAACGCCGGTACTAAGATGCCTTTTCCAATGGTCCCAAGATCAGACATCTAACGATCCAACACAAGACAGCCTGAAGGTGATTCTCGGAAGTGTAGTAGGCAACCAGTATGGAAAACCACCACCATCTTCTTCTACTCCTCCTTCAACTCCTTCGTCTATATAGCTCGACCAACCAAGGAAAAGTGTGAATGTATAATGCATCGACTCCAATGTTTTAGAGTTAGTTCATTCTATTTTCATAAAAAAAATGTAAAATGTAAAAATACGAAAATGTAAACAAGTGGGAAATTAAAGTTAATGCTGAAATGTAATAAAATTTACTCAAACGAAAAATGTACAAACATAAAATATTACCTAACTGAATCAAAGAAAAAATAACGCTAACTAGAAATGAATCAAAGCTAAGACAGAACAATACATATATGCCTCCAGCAAGATGCCCGAAACAGCCGGTATTACTGCAGTCAGGCTTTTACCCACTCTGGTGCAGTTGTTACATATACAGATAACGACACTAAAAAGAAATAGAAGATTCAGTCACATCAAAGTGAAGACTAAGATACGCACTCCAGTACGTCTATTTTACCACTGGAGCGCACATCAACAGCCGTCGATCTGAGCGAACCGTTAATGAAACGGTTAACAGCTACCTGAGGTCTCAAAACAAAAACAGGTGGTGAGGAGAGAGAGAGAGAGAGAGAGAGAGAGAGAGAGAGAGAGAGAGAGAGAGAGAGAGAGAGAGAGAGAGAGAGAGAGAGAGAGAGAGAGAGATAAGCACCGATACTAGAACGTCAGTCACAAGTACGTGTGGTAGATGTCAAGCAGATTTTTTATTTTCTCCGGGTTTCGCTGACCCGATCACAACATTCTGGCTGTGGAAGGATTACCCAGTAATTACCCTCACCACAAGGTGCTCACTCACTCGAAGCTGAAGGTCTTCAAGACGGGTAAGAGCCAACAAAGAATATCTTTGTTAATAAAACTAAGGTATCACAAAATGAAGACAGATAACAACTGCAAGAAAAAAAATAATTACAGTGAACAAACACTCAGAAAAATGAAGTCACGATCGTTACACAGTGACCCAGAAAATGACACATTCACTATAACTCATTTAATAGCTACAGTGCTAGATACCCCTCGCACATTTATTACCATTCACAGGCAGTGTCATTCTACCTGCTTGATTCAAGTCCGGCTAATCAGTTTCACTGACTCCCATCATTAATGATATCTTCCTCACTCTGTAATAGCACGTCTGCCCTCAAAATATAATTGCATCCACTAACTCCGTTCTGACAAGCTCACTCACAACTGTTGGATGCGCATACCTCTTCTACTCTAAGTCTCCTCTCCCCATCAACTCCTCCGACAGCTACAGGGACCACCCTAACCTCCCCTCCCCTCCTTAATTATGTATTTTGTAGTTTCACACTGTTATCTAATTTCTCCGCTCCTCATTTTCTATATAATATTAACACCACATATTGTTCCCAGCATATCTACGCTGCCTCCAGCCTCCTGGCTCAAACATTTAAAGACAATGCCTTACACCCCAATGGTATTGTTGGCACAGCTATACTCTAATATATTACCACTTTTCTTTTTCTCATTTGTTAAAGTTATCTTTGCAGATGTCTCAAGACTCCTCCTCAATACTTCTTCTTGCCTTTCATATGACTTCCCAGGTCTTTCTAAAACCCATCTGCCAACACGTCCACCTCCAAATATCTAATTACTTTGACTTCCACTTCCTTCTTCCAATCTAATATCCAATATTTCTTTGCCAATTTGTTTTGTTACTTTCATCGCCTTACTTTTCGTTCTATTCCTTTTTACAACGTCCCAAAGTCCTCACTAACCTCTATTTTTTTTTAGAATCTCCTACAAGAATTGTGTCATATACAAAGAACAACTGTGACAACATTCACTTTGTGTCAAATTCTTAAAAATTTAATTTAACGTCTCTCCCAATATTCTTACATTCATGTTAGAAAAAATAATAAAACGACTTTATCAAGCCGTTACCTGCTTGATAAAGCTCCTGGAGAGCGAAACGTTGCAACAATAAAATGTCACATTAGTTGCACCTGTATCCTTTTACCCAACATATTGTCGGTAATTCTATCAACATTAATACAACCCTTACATTCACATTTGTTACTTTGCCCTTACTATCCACCCTATCATATGCCTTTTCTAAATCCATAAATGTAACAAAGATTGTGTTTATCTAGGTAATGTTCGCTTATATGCTTTACTCATATCACTTTCTCTGCATGTCCCCTACCAATCGTAATTTCTCTGGAATCCTTTTTCCGAGTATTTCTCTCTCAATAATAATTCTACCATACATTTTATCTGTTATAATTAACAGGCATATTCCTCAATAACACTTACGTTATCGTTTGTCCCCTTTAGTTTCATACAAAGGAACTTTGTATTCTTTTTGTCAATCCCTTGGTACCTTCCTTTCTTGCATATATTAAGAAAATTCAATAGCCTCTCCATAACTGTTTCTTCACTTGCTGCCGGCATCTTCCTTTAAATCCAGTTTACCCTAACCTCTTTACCACCTTTGATTCTACCTGATACCTAACGTAGTATCCCTCTGATTCTTCCTTACTTCTGCCAAATCTTATTCCTTTTTCCCTTTCTACTTCCTCATTAGTAGTAGTAGTAGTAATAGTAATATTGAAATTCATAGGGCACAGCTAAACCATGGCCTCAGATAACCTAGGACTGTGATGGATCTTGGCCAGGATTCTCACTAGCACGCAGGTCCCTGCCAGCTTGATTATCGGAACACGAAATCACCTTCTCTAAATTACAAGGTGGCTCCTACTAGGAGCTGCAATGAGCGACAGGGGTTGGTGAGATATTCAAGAAGTATTTGCAATGACAAATCAAATTAATGCAAACGAGAAATCCCATGAGAATCGTTTTCTGTTCATAAATTCATCCCGAGTGCAAAATCTGAGTACACTTAATTTCATTATTTCCTCTTTGTGGAAACAGAGGGGTCACTTATAAAAAGTTTGTGGTAGCCATTGTCCAGTGATAATATCAACCCACATCCCGTCCTTCCACTCCCCTCAGTGAGTCTTCATTATGCAGTTTTTCACTGCAGCAGCTGGTGTCTCCGAGATAATTGACAGGAGACCCTTGTTGCTTATTACACTACCCAGGGGTTTCATCAGGAAGCTCCGGAAGGGGCTGCACGATCTTCATAAAGTTCCTTAATCATCTACCACTACGGTTTATTTTAATAACATAAGACTACCTCTAACCGTGTTCTAACTTTAACGTAATGAGTAGTCTAGGAAGACGATGATTTGTATTATTATTGAGCAGAATTGTTCTCTAGATAACCCGCACACACTTGGCAAACTTATGACGACGTTTTGGTCCGGCTTGGATCATTAGCAAGTTACACAAGCGCGAAGGAAAATTTGCTAAAATATATATGAGAGCGCGTGGGGGACGGGAGTGGTATAACGAGCTGAGGGAAGAGTATTAAAAAAATAATAATGGTGGTAGCGGTGGTGGTGGCGGTGGTGGTGGCGGTGGTGGTAGCGGTGGCGGCGGCGGCGGTGGCGGTGGTGGCGGCGGCAGCAGCAGCAGCAGAAAACGTAGTGAAACAGTGATAGGGGTGGCAATAATAATAAAGTAACGGTAGTGAAAAGAGGGCTTGAGGGTGGAGACGTAGCGAAGAGACAGTAGTAGTAATAATAAAAGTAATCATATAGACATTTACTAAACATTTTGGGAGTCTTTATTCTAGAAAAGTTTCGCTGAGACGCCAACTCCTCATCTTCCCCCGTTCTTCTCTGTACTGGGCTGAAGAAGTCACTGCCTGTCGAAACGTTGGTTTTCTTAGCCATTTATACAACTTCTGTCAGACACAGCAACATCTTGAGATCTAGATGATGGGAATTCTTGAAAGCTTGCTTAACATATAGGGGAGACCTATTTCCAATAGCAGTTTTTTTTCCACTGGTGGCTTCGTCTACCACTGCCCGATAAATGAGACATTTGTGCAACATTTGGGTATCTTTATTCTGGAAACGTTTCGCCCGCCAGTGGCTTCATCAGTTCAATGCAGAAAAAGGTGAAAGATGATTAGTTGATATAATCAGTCCCTCACCACTCTTAATAAATGTGCAGCATATTCGCGGAGATGAGGTTTATATACAGATGACAGATGAGGTGGAGCGGTGGTAGGCGGAGTCACCAGTGGAGAAACACTAATGGAAGTATATCGTGCCTGTAGGTTAGACAAGTTTTGAAAAAAATCCTTGCATCATGATCCCAAGATGTTGCTGTGCCTGACAGAGTTTGAATAAATGACATCGATTCCAGGCTGAGGGACTGATTACCTCAACTCCTTATATTTCACCTTTCTCTGCACTGGACTGAGGAAGCCTCGGGCTGGCGAAACGTTTCTGGAAGAAAGATATCCATGTGGTGTACAAGTGTCTCATTTATCAACTTGTCAGTTGTCTAAGCCATTTATTAAAAAAACATATAAGCCCCTTCTACACGCACATGCTGAACTTTTATCAAGATTGATGAACTAAACACATCGACTAAAAGCTGAGGGACTGATTACCTCAAGCAAGCACACCCACGTTATTAAACAAATTTCTAAAAAGTTTCATACGAACATAATTGTATTGCATGCAATGTGATATTTTTCACAATATATTTGGTATGAGAGCAACAGTGTATATATATACTACTTAACCTAGACTCGCCCCCTGACAATTTCTCCTAATATTTTTCCATAACCCTTAGCCACTTTAAAAAGCTTTTGTTAAGTATTTTTCCCATGTTTCTGGAAGGCAATGTGATACACAGAATGCTGAATATGTCAGAAAATATTCACCTAGACTTCGCTTTTATCTCAATTCCAGGGATTCAGATATTCTTGATTGGTGGTACGCATTGGAAATGCAGCCTTCGCTTGATCGATAGGCTTTAAACCTAAAAGTAACCCTTAGACGCACACACAAGCACGCATATATTCACGCATATATATGTCACAGAATCATACGCATACAAGCTCGTGCATATATCCCAAAGTTAAGCTTGAAATGAGGCGGAGTTTTCTCAATATTAAGAATAATTTACTCGGGGAGCTTTCTGAATCCACATTTTCTCGCAATTTCTTACGATTTTCATTTCCTATTTAATTTTTGGCTCTTTGTTTCGTGTTGTAATAAGTGTGGGCAAATTATAATATCAGGGGGACCAGCCATACGATTCTAACTGACCTATAATTTTGCTTCTGAATTTCCAAGAAACATGCAGGCATTGTATATATAATTTTAGTTACTTTTCACTTTGCTGACTAATCCTCTGGCTCTTTAAATCAATTACGAAGAAAAACCCTTGGTAAAACCCTAATTATCTCTTTATTTTATAATTAACAGGTGAAAATATTATTGAAGTAACAAAAGTATAATGATTAGTTTATTTGTTGCCAACTAAACAGTGTTTCTAGCACTTGTCGCCTCACAGCCATATTCAAACTACTTAAATGCCAGTCATTGCATAATGACATTAGATGCGAGGAAATTTGAGAACAAAGTTCAATTTATGTTTTACGTGAAAAACAAAATTGCGTTCCCTAATACTCTTTTCATGCTATTCTTCTTATATATATATATATACATATTATAGGTAGTAGATCGGTAGACAGCAACTACCCATGGAGGTACTACCGTCCTGCCAAGTGAGTGTAAAACGAAAGCCTGTAATTGTTTTACATGATGGTAAGATTGCTGGTGTCTTTTTTTTCTGTCTCATGAACATGCAAGATTTCAGGTACATCTTGCTACTTCTACTTACATTTAGGTCACACTACACATGCATGTACAAGCATATATATACACACCCTTCTGGGTTTTCTTTTATTTTTCTTGCTAGTTCTTGTTCTTGTTTATTTCCACTTATCTCCATAAGCTGTCCGTGTCGTAAGAGGCGACTAAAATGCCGGGAGCAAGGGGCTAGTAACCCTTCTCCCGTATATATTACTAAATATAAAAGGAGAAAGTCGTTTTTTCTTTTGGGCCACCCCGCCTCGGTGGGATACGGCCGGTGCGTTGAAAGAAAGAATATACATATGCCGTGCAGAACAGGTAAAATTGGTCAATTAGGAAGAACTCATTTAAAATTAAGTCCTTTCTAAAAAAAATTCTTATACGTTGAAAGACATAATTTTTTCATTTATGTTAATGCAAAAATTAATAATTTTGTACCAAAAGAACCTTAGAAAACTTACGGGACCTTATTATAACAAGCGCAATTTAATTTAGCCTAATCCAACTAAATATATTTTAGATAAGTTTATAATAATTTAATAATAAACAAACAAAATGAAATATATTTTTTCGTTAGGTTCAGAATGATTTTTGGGAAATTATTGCATACACAAATTTTCGCTTGCCTTTTTCGGCAAGAAGAGCGTTGCTATTTAAGCCAAAATCGCAAGTTTTACCTATTCGACACGACATACATACGTATATATAAAATGTCGTGCCGTTTCGAATCGCCGAGTTTGGTCTATGACGAATTAGCAGAATATGTTTTTTTTCCATGAATCAGGGAAAACGATCTGAGCATAACGGAAAAAAATTATCATTGATTCTAAGTAATATTAAATAAATTTAAACTGATCTATGTGATACTTAGCAGAATTTAACTTAAAAAAAATGCACTACATTTAGTTAGGTTAGGTGAGGCTTTTAATTAAGAAATGGTCGCATAAGACCCCAGGCCGCGGGGGCGTCGACCCCGGAAATCCTCTCCAGGTATCCATCAATCTGTAAAAAATTATTTTGAAAAAGTACAATTTTTAACGGAGTTCGATTTTTAACGGAGTTGATTATAATAATAATATTGTACCTAACCTTAAAGCTATGTATGGAGCTTCTGTGTATGTGTGTCTGTGTGTGTACTCGTTTGTATGTTGATGCAAGGGGTTGATTCTCAGCTGCTGTCCCCGCCTCTTCACTGTTTGCTACTAGGATCACTCTCCTCCCTTCAAGAGCTTTGTCGTAGCCCTCCATAAAGCTATGTATGGATCCTGATTCACACTCTCCAGGTCGTTCCATGTCCTGACTTCATCTAAGTTTTCAACTTCCCGCTGGACTCTTGTGTTCCTGCTTCACATTTCTCCAACACTATCCCTATTCACCCTATCAAATCCTCTCAGTATTTTGTACGTTGTTATCACATCACCTCAGTTCTTCTGTCATCCAGTGTTTTTAGGTTGAGCTCCCTTAACCTCTCCTCACTGGAGATACCCCTTAGCTCCTGGGGTAGTATCGTTACATAAATCTATAGTTTCTCCAATTTCTTGACATGTCTGAGGAGTGGGTTCCATGCTGGTGCTGCATACTCCAATATGGGCCTGACGTACACGGTATACAGTATCGTGAATAACTCCTTGCTTAGATAACTAAAAGGCAGTCTTACATATGACAGACACACATTTGCGGTACAATTTATTTGATTGAAGTTCGTCTCAAGTGATATGCTTGGTATAACACTCATCCCAAGATCTTCTTGAATGAAGTTTGCAGCGTTTTCCCCCTCCCTCCCCGAGCTTGTACCCATTCTGCGGTCTTTGCCCTTGACCAAACTTCATAACTTTGCACTTTCTGAGGTTAGACTTCAGTAGCCACACCCGACCTGCAACCTGTTCGGCTCTATTTGCAGCCATTCACAGTTCTCGTCTCCTTGTATTCGTCTCATTAGTTTCACATCATATGCGAACAATGATGCTTCTGACTCTATCCCTTCTATCTTGTGGTTCACATATTCAAGAAATAGTGCTGTTATGATCCTTAAGGAACCCCATTTGTCACATGCACCCATTCCGAAATCTCTTCATGGACAATCCTGTCAAATATGTCTTGATCCACTGTAGTATTTTCCCTGTTATTGCTGCCTGCTCCTCTACCTTTTGTACCAGTCTCTTGCGTGTTACTGCGTCAAAAGGCTTCCTACAGTCCAAGATGTATTTCCGTCCCTGAACCCGTGCTGGTTGTCATGTATGAACCCACTCTTATTCTGATAATCTTCTATATATATTTTACATACTATCATATCAGTAACATTGGTCTGTAGTTTAATGCTTCCTGTCTGTCTTCCTTCTTAAAAATTGGGACAACTTTTGCATTTTTTCATGTCTCTAGTAGTTGTCCTACGTCGATAGACTTGGAGATTGTTGCTAGAAGGAACGATCTCCAACATGCAGACATACTGTCTGCTCCCTTGGATCAGACGGTATGTCTGCTTGTCGGCTCCCTCTCTGACCCACAAAGATATTATCTTGCTCCAACGCCTTCAACGTATCTCGCTTACACGGTGCCTCCTTCTCGGTTGTTTGTATTATGTCCATCGTTCACTGGTGCACTGTGTCAGTACGGTTCACTGGCAGTCATGTCTCTTCTGAGAATACCTCCCAAAATCTCTTGCTGAGCACCTCATAGACTTCTTCGCCATTAAAGAATAAAAATGCAGGATACCGTGGCAAGGAACAATTCACAAATAACCCATACATAGGAGACAAGGTTATGTCGTTGTTTCGGTTAGAATTGGACCCTTGACTAATCACACAGAATCTCAAACGCAAGGAAGCCAGAATATATTCGGGAGGGAGAGGGAACGGGAGCATCATGACTAGAGGTAGTAGTAGTTGTATTACTACTATATCTTAATACTATTTCCTATTCTTGTTACACTTCTGTCTCTACTCCCCCCCCTCTCGTATATATTTTGCCTCTCTTCCTTCCGCCATTTTGTGTGATTAGTTAATGGTCCAAATGGGACCGTAGCGTCGTTATAAGCTTCAGTTTCGTATGTTTGGATTGTTTGTATATTATTGCTGGTCATTTCTTGTGAGCTCCCCTCCTTCCTTATTCAGCCTAATTACCTGGTCCTTTCCTCCTGATGTGGTTATATATCATCTTTGAGTCAGATTTGACTTTCGACGCTGTCATCCTCAAATTGTCGTTGAGCTCTCCTCTTGCCCATGTATAATCGCTTCTGGCTATTCGGTTCAGTTCCTTGTTTTCTGAGTTCTATGCCTTCTATACTTTTTCCACACTCTAGCACATTTAACTTTGGCTTATCTGCATCTCTGGGTAAGTCATGGACTCACTCTGTTCTTCCCACTCTTTCTTTTGCTCCTGGGTACTAATTTCTCCTCTGTCTCCCGGCACTTTCCGGCCACATGCTCCATCTTCTCATTCACTGTCTTCCCAGCTATTTCTCTTTCACACTTCACACTGCACCTCGTTCAGGAATTGCCTCATGCCTGTGTAGTTCCTCTTTTGAAGACGATCTTCTCTCGTCTTTTTCGTGCTGTGCAGGAGAGCCTCTGTGTGTGTGTGTGTGTGTGTGTGTGTGTGTGTGTGTGTGTGTGTGTGTGTGTGTGTGTATGCGTACTCACCAATATGAAACTCGCCTATATGTGGTTGCAGGGGTTGAATCACAGCCCTGCAGCTTCGTTGGCCGCTACTGCATCCACTTAAAGCTATGTAAAGAACCCACCTCAACCACTTGACTCACCAGATTGTTCCATTTCTTGGTAACTTGAAAGCTGAAAAAATACTTCCTTACATCCCTGTGATTCAAATGAGTTTTTAATTTCCAGTTGTGCCCACTTGTTCGTATTTCCCATCTCTGAATATTTTTGTCCCTGTTCACCTTCTCATTGCTCAGTATTTTGTACGTCGTTTAAAATTCCCCCCTTCATCATTGTGTCCTCCAGTATCTTCAGATTGAGTTTCTCTAACCTCTCCTCATAGCACATTTCCCTTAGCTCCAAGATTGGTCTTGTTGCAAATCTCTTCACTTTATTCAGTTTGTTAATGTGATTGACCAGGTGTGGGTTGCATACTGGTGCTGCATTCACCAATATGGGTCTGATGTACACGGTGTATAGTGTTCTGAATGACTCATTACTTAGACGCCGAACCGCTATTTTTAGATTTGCCAGGCGCTGCAGGTTGATGTGAGCCTCATGGGATATGCTCGGAATGATACCCTAAGGTTTACAGTCTTTGCCCACCCGAGCCTGTACTTCATCTGTGGTCGTTTTTGTTCTTCCACAAGCTTAACGTTGCTCTTGGTGGGGTTAAATTCCATGAGCCACTTGTCAGACCAGGCTTGTAGCCTGTCCAGAATTCTTTGTAACCTTTCCTGGTCTTCGTCCGCTTGTATTCTCATTTCTTTAATATCGTCTGCGATGACGGACACCTCTGACTATATACATTCTGCCGTCATTCACATCTACAACAGCACCTGGCCTAGGACTGAGCCTTTTGGAACCCCACTCATCACATGCACACATTCCGACGTCTTGCCACGGAACATCACTCGTTGTTTTCTTCGCGTCAGGTATTCCTGTTCATCTAGCTTTTGTACCAGTCTCTTGTTCGGTACTTTGTCAAAAGTCATTTTACAGTCCAAGAAAATGCAACCTACCTATCCCTCTCTCGCCTGTCATACTGTTGCTATCTTATCACAGAACTCCAGTATGTTTGTGACCCAAGATTTTCTATCCCTGAAACCGTGCTGGTTGTTCTGCATGAACCCATTAAATAACTTTACATACTATACACGTCAGTGACACTGGTTTGTAGTTTAATGCTGGCTCTCTCTCTCCTTAAAAACTGGGACTACATTTGCTGTCTTCCACACCTCTGGTTGTTGCCCTGTTTAAACAGACTTGTTTAAGATTGTTGCTAGCGGCACACAGTGCATTTGCTTCCTCTCTCAGGACCCACAGAGAGAAGTTTCTAATTCATAGCAGTTTTTTCACCTCCTACCCAGATGTGTGTGTGTGTGTGTGTGTGTGTGTGTGTGTGTGTGTGTGTGTGTGTGTGTGTGTGTCGCCTGCAAGTAACCTCACATTTTCGTGAGGTAGGGTGTTAATTTTAATATTTTTTAAGGATTTGTGTAATATTAATATTTTAAAAGTATCGCCTGGTATCGGCATTTTTTCACTAATACCGATATCAAAAACATCTCCGATTCCCACTGATACTTCGGCACAACCCTGATACATACTATAATTTTTCACCCCAGAATTAGCCGAAGAAACTCTTATGATACTAATAAAGTGGGGGAGTTTTCATGTAACTTAATTAAAAAAAAGTAATAGTACAGTCATCGGCCATTTGGAGATAAAAAAAAAAAACACGGGATATTATTTTTAATTACGCCAAACTTAAAAAATAGCTCGCTAAAAATTGTTTTATGAAAAGGTTATTCAATCATGAGTTTTAAAGTCGCACTACACTCTTTTATGACATTAAATTCCCTTATTTTAAAAGTTGCTGTCAAAGGAAGTTTTATCATTTTAGATTCATTTATTAATGCGATCATTATTTACCGATGCAAGAAATATACAACATGAACAAATTTTTACGCAACTATACAATAACTGAGCACAATATGTACATATGCTTTTGTAATATGTAAACGATTAAAAGTTATTATTAATAAATATTTGTTATATTGTTCATGGGGGAAGCGCTAAACCCATAAGGGTCGTGCATCTCCTGGGACTGGGAGGTAAGCAGGTTTGACTCGAGGAGGAGGAGGAAGATAGCTCCAGTTCCTTCTATAAAATGATCTGTACCAGTTTGTTTAATTATAAACTAATCGTAACAGTAACACCTATCTAGGAGGCTGCTTCCCCTGGTATAAGAGTGAGAATTATTAGGGAGGAGCGCTAAACCCCTTGGGGTTATACAGCGCCTGTGGGGGGAGATTCAGTTCAAGGAACTGGAGCACAGATGCAATTCCCTAGACCATGAGCCCCTCACCAGCGTCAAGGACTCTATCTTGAGGGCATAAGAGTGAGAAATGTTCTGCTTTCTGGCTGATCTTCTCAGTCTCATTAACATGTTTATAATCTGTACAAATTTACTTTCATCCGTATTTCTTAAGATCTTATATTCTAGTCATTTGTCCTTTACATTTCATATTGGGAAGTTATTAGAATCTTTTCCGAGTTACAGCACATGTCGTAGAAGGCAGTTAGTGTTGGGAACTAGTGGTGGCTCTTTGCAATTGGTTGGTTTATTTGGCATGAAGGCAGTTAGTGTTGGGAACTAGTGGTGGCTCCTTGCAATTGGTTGGTTTATTTGGCATGAAGGCAGTTAGTGTTGGGAACTAGTGGTGGCTCCTTGCAATTGGTTGGTTTATTTGGCATGAAGGCAATTAGTGTTGGGAACTAGTGGTGGCTCCTTGCAATTGGTTGGTTTATTTGGCATGAAGGCAGTTAGTGTTGGGAACTACTGGTGGCTCCTTGTAATTGGTTGGTTTATTTGGCATGAAGGCAGTTAGTGTTGGGAACTAGTGGTGGCTCCTTGTAATTGGTTGGTTTATTTGGCATGAAGGCAGTTAGTGTTGGGAACTAGTGGTGGCTCCTGGCAATTGGTTGGTTTATTTGGCATGAAACCTATCATCTACACGAGGTTTATTCAGGCTGCTAATACCCTGGTACACAACAGCACAAAAATGCTTTATTCACTAACACAGGGATTAAAACAAACTCTTATGGTATATACATAATGAAATGCAGACCAGTATGCTTGTATACACAGATATACACTGACGGGGAGTAGCGGTGGAGAGAGACCAGATTACAGCTGGTTGAGTACATTGTAAATTTAGGCTTTTGGCTAGCACCAGACGAGCCTGGCACATGGCCGGATTCCGGGAGTAGAAAGATTCACTAAAAAAGTTTTGAAGTTGAACTGAAGTATGGATATTAGGAATTCATTGAAGCTCCATGCCCTAGAACTAGGACAGGAAACAAGAGTTTTGCGAGAATTTCAATGGGTAGGAGTTAAAGAAATGATGTCAGTTGTTTACAACAGAGGGAACTTATCTTGATTAGGGTGAGAATATTAACTTTTATATTGAAGATAGTGCGTCTGTTTATTTTTACAAAGATATTTGTAAATCAAATGTTTTGATATAATCAAAACATCTGTAAGGTTTGTTTTTATTGTAATACTATTATAGTTTTTGGTGTAATAAAAGCTTGGTAATTCAAAGATTTGCATTATTTTGAAATAATGTAGAAAAACTGTAGGAAAAGCAGAATATGTCTATGTTGTAGGTTACATTCTTCTCTGAATACAAATCTTCTTGAATCCACAATTACTGTTGTGAACACGTGCAAATGTTGGAGAGAAAAAACAGAGAAACTTGTGAGGTGTTTCTATACACGAAACCCTGTACCCGTCCACCGTCTACCAGGGTACTGGAGGGCCTAGATGTCTCGACTTAACCAATTTTAAAACAGAAGACTGATAGCACAACAGATCGTAATATTTACTGTAAGATGCTGTTCGGATTTATAAAATATTATATTGTCTACAAAGACCGCAAACCCCTCATCATCTGTCAAAGCTAATCCTGATGAATAATCATGATGAATAATCATGATGAATAATCATGATGAATAAGAACTTGAAAATGAGTTTTTAGTATTACTCATTTATTGAGAAGACAAATGTTAAATACATCAAAATATAGTGCAGAGGAGTTAATAACCCTATAATTAACCCGAAAAAGAAACACTTTCACCGTCACTCAGTCCATGACTGTCTTGCCAGAGGCACGTCAATACTACAGTTCAGATGCTTCTCCAGACTGCAGTATCTTGACCCATACTTCAGAGTGCAGGCACTGCACTCTGAAGTCCGGCAAACCGGTTTTCCTGAATCCTTTAATGAATGTTACGTTGCTCACACTCCAAAAGCATGTCAAGTCATAAAAAACACTTGCTTCCATTCACTCCTATCATAAAAACTCGTAACCGTTTTAAGTAACCTACGAATTATTCCATATACTTGCAACATCAGTCACATTGCTTCCCTATCACCCTATTATATGCCTGTTCTAAATCCATTTATTTGATTCAATGCAAACATTTGGTCTACACATCCTCTGCCCTTTCTAAAGCCTTCTCGTTCATCTGCGATCCTGCCATCCGTCTTAACCTTAATGCTTTCAATAATAACTCTTCCATATAATTTACCTGGTATAATTAACAGGCTTATTGCCCTATAATTCTTACACTCTGGCTTTCTCAGCTTAATCTCACCCCAAAACGTTTTTTTTATTTTCAGGAAAATGTCTTGATAAAATCTCTCCCATATCATTTGCTATCCATTAAAACTCTCAACTTCTTTTACTTTCCAAATACTCATCTTTCTCATATCACGTCTGTTTTTCCTCCCTTCGTCATTCCACCAATCGCTCTTGCCTCCTGTACCCACCCTCCTATATCCACACACCACTGCTGCTACCCACTTAAACACTTATGTTTAATCAAATGAGAAAGCAAATAAGTAAATATAAAAGTGGGTAGCTAAGAAAGTTAATAAGTTTTATATCAGCTTCGTTTACTTAACGTATAGTTTTCTACAAAGTTTCCTAGGGCACAGAGGTGTTACAAGCACATACAAGTACATTATATTCTCGTAGATTTAACCTTACACAACCTAAAATCAAGGAGAAGCTTCCTTCAAGAAAAACACTTCCATACATAAAGTTTAAAGCTGACTTTTAGATGCAGTCTCCATTTACTGCACAGAATCTATCAAAATTTCCTCCTACATAGAATATACCCATAGACATACTTTAAAGTAGAAGTCAAGCTTTCTGTTAATATATATCATCAAAGTTCAAAATTTCAAAGCCTCCCGGAAACTGGACTCACCACTAAGTTCTCTGAATCCAGTAATTCCAAGTTTTTGTAACAATTTCAACAAAACTTCAAATTTATAGGGTGTCATTCTTCTTTTCGTATACTTCAGTTTTAAGATCTCGAAGTCGAAAAGATGAAATATTTATTAGTTATTATATGGAAATCAATACCTCTTTTTATTCAAAAATATTCCAAAATTTATTTTCTTTCATTTCTGAAAAATAAACCAGGGCTGAAAATTTGAAGCCTACCATAGGACACATTCTTCAGTTATCGCACGGATTCCAGGGTTTCAAAATTTTATAACGAAATTTTTATTAAAAAAATTTAGTGCACTGACAAATTTGCCTATAAAAACTAACTTAATGGATACTATCCTGGCCGTAAGATGCAACAGCAATTAAATATCGAAGCCGTTCAGAAGAACTAGACTTAAATTTATTTACTTGATTTAACGGTAATCAAAATGTCACGCTATATTGCACATAAAAGTGGGAGATGTACACTTGCACTCTTGAATGTCAATCGCAATTTCATGAATTCATATATGAGCTGCCTTCAAGCCTAACCTCAGGGTGCTCGTTTCCCTTATACTTGATAAAACCTTGGGTGAAAAGTTGTATTAATAGAATTCTCTGCTACCATTGTCGTTTTCATTTTGTCTTCCAGCAGCACTGATTACAGTGATTTTTTGGAATGATTGTTAATGATAATGAAGCAATATATACTTTTCCTTAAATGTAATTGTACATCGGCATTGACCGGAATAAGATCATTAAGTATTTGAGTATTCTTGTGAAAAGTTGAAAATGAAATTGCAAAGTGTTTACAATACTGCAGAGACGAATTTGCGAGACTTAATTCACCTGTTGACCATATTTACCTCACAAAAATAATTACCTGGGTATTAGTCGACTGTTGTGGGTGACCTTCTGAGTAAGGAAAATATAAGGAAATTTATATCATGTAAATGGAATAAAAGAGACGCAGTGAGAGGGATTAATTATCTCAGAATAAATTATACTCACTAGATTTCGTAGAGTTTATGTCCAAAATCCTAAGGAAACACCGAAATTCTGTCATCTTCAGCCGAGGTCACATCTCTCCCCACTGGGATGCTCATATAGCTATGTCTGTCAGTTTGGACTACAATGGACCTTAAAGCACAAGATAAACGGCCTCCTACGCCAGAATGGATCTTGAACCTCGAGGACTATTAGGTGATGTATGCATGAGATCACCATCACTTTATATTCAGCCCAAAGAGAAATATATCGTGCTAGGATATACAACATTGTTTCGCAAAGCCTCAGAAGTATGTTGTGAATATTGTGCTGATAGAGTGCTAATAATGGTTCTTTTAACTCTGTTATAGTCCATCTGTTGCTGCAAGAATTGTTTTAATGCGACGAGATTTATAGATGACCTCATCCCTATATAATGGATGAAAATGATTGTTAATAATAAAAGGGCAAGGATATAAACAGTAGACCCTCATATTACACGGTAGTTACTTTCCTGAAAACGCCGTGTTGATCAATCCGTGTTATATAAACTGAATAACATACGGGAAAAATAAGGTTACGTTCGTGGGACCAGCTAACAGCCAAACAACTTTTTTTAGACATCCAGATCTTACAAAAATAAAAATGATAATGTTGGTTTTGTTGCTTAACTACAAATGCAACAGCAATAATATTTACTTTAAATTGTGGTTGCTGGTGAATGTCAGTGATTGTGAAGAGAGTGGAGATGCATGGTGTGGCCCTACTGGGCCCAGGTGGATAGTTGTTGGTTGTCGGGAGAAGTGGATGGTTGAGGTGCTGGTACTAAAGTCGATGGTTGTATTGGAGTGTGAATAAATTCCGTAATGGATCTCTGGTTTCGTTTACACTGCAGTACATTACACATTATTCCAGAAGCTTGGTACTGCCAGGGTGGAGTCAGAATCCATTGATGCAACTAGTTTTTTCATCACCTTTCTTGTGTAGTTACACTTGAATGACTTAATAACTCCCCAATACAGTGGTTGTATTAAAGATGTTGAATTTGAAGGTAAAAATACAACTTTTCCATGTGGGATCACATCCAGCAAAGTTTCTGGGCGAGTACGAGAATTATCAAGAATGAAGGGAGCCTTGAATGCAAAGTTCTTGTTGTGCAGGTAAAACCTGACTTCATAGATAAAGTGATGCTTAAACCAGTCAATAAATATGTCCTCTGTCATCCATGCTGACTGGTTTGACCTCCAAATTACTGGTAAGGTGTTTTTATCTACACCTTTTAAAGCAGGAGGATTCTTAGAGAGGTAAATAACCATGGGCATACACTTTAAATCACCTGACATTATCGCAAAGGAGCAAGGTGAGGCGATCCTTTGCTGCCTTGAAGTCGGGTGCAGTGAGACAGTGGTCTCACCCACAACCAGGTATAAAATTATGCCGCAACTTTCAGTAGTGTAATAACAAAAACGCGACAAATAAATCCATGTAATATGAGGGTCTACTGTACACCGAGAAGTACATGTCTCTCAGTTACTGATTGATAGATTACTTTTTCTCGTTAATAATTATGTAAAAAAAAAAATATTTCTTGAACACACCTTGCTTAGAAACTTATCTAACGTTACTTATCCTAAGTTTATTTTTTCTAAATTTTGCTATATCATAGCTCTGTTAAAATTTACTTAATGTTAATTAAAATCAATATTGATTTCCTCTTATCTCCATGGGAAAGTGGAAAAGTATTCTTTCTCCATAAGCCAGACGTGTCGTAAGAGGCGCCATATCAACATATGATGTCGGATAGCAAGGGGCTAGTAACCACTTCTCCTGTATAAATTACTATATGTAAAAAGAGACTTTTTTTTGGGTCACCCTGCTTGGTGATAATATATATATAGTATATATATATATATATATACATACATATATAAAATATAAGGAGGTACCATCTCTGGAACTGAGTTGGGGACCCTCATCTTGGAGAAAAGAATAAACTTGATTCAGGGAAAACTCGAGGTTCTCCGTGAAGCTGTCGAGGTTCTCCGTGAAGCTGTCGAGGTTCTCCCTGAAGCTGTTTCAATACTGTTTTCTCCTACCACCCCCTATATTTTATATTCTGTGGATGCTTTATTTAAAGACAAAATACATTGCTAAAAATACAATAGGGAGGAGAACAACTTAGATAACTCAGAGCTGCATCTCGAATACTTAGTCCAGTTTCCCGGCGGTGGGCCGCGTGCCCAGAATGCTGCAGGTATTTTCCCTCTGGATCTCACAACTGAGTCTCTGAAAGAAGAAGCTGGCTGCCCTGTGGTCCTTGGTTTCTATGATGAGTTTTTCACTCAGATCTTTGAGGAACTTTAGAGCACACTTGTCCTATGCTTTAAGGATCTCCGACCCTATTGGGATGAGGTTATAGCAAGGGAAAAGGCCTTCATATTTGCGGGTCTTCTGGGTCTTCCTGTGGCTGGCAGCTCCACCCCCCTTCAGCTACAGATTATGGCAAGTAGGTGTCTGCCAATGTGGTGGCGCAGGTGTAGTCCCAGGAAATCTGCTTACCATCCTTCCAGGGTAGCATAGTGGCTCCATCAGGACGCTTTTGACTTCGGTCAGACCTCCGCACTTGGGGTTCCCGTTGGGCAACGGGCTGTGGCGAGGCTTCTCTTTATGTCGTTAACCTCCTCATGTCTACCATACTTCCCTTCTGATGTGTGACATACGAGACCATGAAGTCCGAATTGATCAGCTGTCGCCCTGCCACAAATTCACCTATGTTCGGTGAGTATGGGGAGGGGGCTAGGCG
Organism: Cherax destructor; assembly: GCA_009830355.1. Lineage (NCBI taxonomy): Eukaryota > Metazoa > Arthropoda > Malacostraca > Decapoda > Parastacidae > Cherax > Cherax destructor. The sequence continues at coordinate 104,332 of WNWK01000775.1, forward strand.
AAGAGCAACACTAATCCAAATGGCCTGTGGGTCGAGTCGAGTGCCCAGCGAAGAATTGGGAACAGCTACAAGGAACTCTCCTGAGTGTGGTGCCTTCACCGCTAGGAGATGAACTTTGTCCTTTCCTGAAGCGTTGGTGAGCATTGTTGACGAAGGTTGTTAACTGGGTGAGAAGAATTGATGCAGATGTGCCGAGTACTGGATTTACCATCTCTTTGAGGTGTTGTGGTCGAATTCCAGTGTAACCTCCTGCAGATCCTGCTGGAAATAACACTGTCGCCTTATAAACTTCTGATTGTTCAGTGATGGGGTCTTCCTCAGGGTTGTTGTTGACGACTATGGTGTCCCTTGTTGGGTGCTTGTCTCTTAGTGCTTGAGCTGTGGTCTCATCTTTGTGAGCTACAGTGTCGTCACTTGTAATTATTTTGATTGCTCCCACTGTGTTACCTTCGATTTTTTTGCTAACCTATGTGCAAATTTTCTCATTTTCAGTGGAATTTTTTTTGGGTCTACCTCTGTGATAATTGTGTCCCTCTGTGGGGCAGAGGGACACACTGCCTTGATGACTAATGGGGTTAGCAGTTTGCTTCGTCTTTCATGAACTGCATGACAGACATTGCCAAACAGGAGTAGGTTGCGCCATGCTTTAATGGTGCCTCGGGCTTCTAAGTTGTTGGAACCTCCATTCACCTGTTTAAGAAGGTTTGTGAATTTCCCAGCTGCATATGGACGAGCCGCTTTAGGAATGTGAGATAGGGCACTGCTAGCAGTGGATTTGAATGCCAGTAGAAGGTTTTCGTAAGTAAGGAGGTTGCCATTGGAATTTTCGTCTGCCTGTGGAGGCTGTGGTCTGCTCTCTGCTGGGGGCCTATGTGATCCCGCACACCCATTGTGTGCACGAATAAGGCCATCCCTGTTGCGTGCTCCATAATCTTCACACACCTGACATGTGCCTCTTTTTTCATTGTTGGGTCCACTGTTTCCCTGGCTTTGTGGCTGGCTAGCTGCATCATCTGCCATACCTCAAACTGTGTGGTAAGCCCGGGCTGCAGGGAAAATGGCGCATGGCACATACCACATGTGGTTCATAGTGGTGGTGGGAGAGGAAAGGGTCTCCCGTCCCTATGGTGAGCGGTGGGGGAGGGGAAGGTGTGGGAGATGTGTGATGAGTGAGGCAGGCCTGACGGAGGCAGGCCTCCCACGACACGTCACTATACTCCACTATAAACAGAACTGCGGCTTGGCCTGGAATCGATTCTGCGTTCCCATGCCCAGCCCCGTGTGAACTGAACAAAGTGCACAACACTATCCATTGGACCACCTTCCAATGGATAGAGTGATGCGTACTTTGTTCATTTCGTACAGGGCTGGGTATAAGAATGCAGGATCGAGTCCTGGGTAAGCCGCAGTTCTGTTAATAATTAAATGTGTATATATACATATATATATATATATATATATATATATATATATATATATATATATATATATATATATATATATATATATATATACCTGTGTGTCGACACTGGCTGACACCTACATCCATCACAGTGTCGGGCGAAGGGGAGGAGCTGCTGACCACAGAGAGGAGTACAAGAACGGCAAGTACAGGGACATAAGCCAACAGTATCAATTTGTCCCAGTGGGATCAGAGACCTTGGGAGCGTGGGGAAAAAATGCAACACGTTTCCTTAAAGAACTGGGTTCCAGACTCATCGACACCACCAGGGACCCAAGGGCAGCCACGTTCATGTTCCAGCGTCTCAGCGTGGCCATCCATAGGAAATGCATGCTGCATACTTGGCTCGCGTCCGGCTTCGGAGGAGCTGGAGGAGATTCATAATCTTTGATATAGTGTACCATTTTATTCATGTTCATGTTTTCCATTGATGTATTCTGTCTGTTAATAAAGCATTCCTATATATTCGGCACGACATTATATATATATATATATATATATATATATATATATATATATATATATATATATATATATATATATATATATATATATATATATATATATATAATGTCGTGCCGAATAGGTAAAACTTGCGATTTTTGGCTTAAATGACAACGCTCTTTTTGCCGAATAAAGGAAGCGAAAGTTTGTGTATGCAATAATTTTGCAAAAATCATTCTGAACCTAACAAAAAAATATATTTCATTGTGTTTGTTTATTAAATTATTGTAAATTTATCTAAAATATATTTAGTTGGATTAGGCTAAATTAAATTGCGCTTGCTATTATAAGGTTAGGCAAGTTTTCTATGGTTCTTTTAATACAAAATTAATAATTTTTACATTAACATAAATTAAAAAATATTTCTTTAAACTTAAAATAGTTTTTTAGAAAGGATTTTATTTTAAATAAGCTCTTGTTAATTGACCAGTTTTACCCGATCGGCAGACATATAAACATAAATTATATATATATATATATATATATATATATATATATATATATATATATATATATATATATATATATATATATATATATAACTATATGTACTAGACATGTATCTCTTAAATCTTTTGTACCATATTATGTAATAAAATATACCTATTGGTAAAAAAAAAAAAAATGGGTGGTAGGGAAGTGGAATATTCCAATGGCTTCAGGAAGAAATCAAAATATTCTTCCTTGAAGCCTTTTATCCACTTCTCCGAGGCTATGGGTCCCACAATTTGTACCAGAGGTGGACCCCATCATATATATATATATATATATATATATATATATATATATATATATATATATATATATATATATATATATATATATTATATATATATATATATATATATATATATATATACATATATATATATATATATATACGTGCCAATTAGGAAACGCAGTAGTCAGCTGAAAACCGCATCTAATCCATATCAAATTATCTATTGCCATAGGGAATAAATTTACCTAAGTGGTCAATACACCCCCAAACTCAAACTTTATGCAACATTGCATTATTAGTCTAATCAGATTCACTAGTTGTCAACCTATACTATCATGTCAGAGAATGTTGAAAAAAGTGCCAGCAGAGGTTCTCTTCACATTTACCTACTACCAACATATTTACTTATCCTGTTCCATGACAGGGTTTAGCGCTTATTTTTGATAATAATAACAGTTGTGCTGCTTAACACTAGGACCCCAGAGACAATAAGTCTCTCTACCAGACTTCCCTTGGCTATTTTAATAAACTCACATATACGATATTATGTAAGTTGTAGTTACACAATCTTTTGCAACAGTACTTGTATGCAGGGCCTAAGCAGGCTTATTAATATTATGGAATTCCTCATGTATGACACTACCGGAACAGTCTATCACAGTATACCCTCAAAACGAAACCAGAGTTATTGAGCGCTAACACGAGCACAGTCTCTCCTGCACCCACCTAAGGAAATGTTAAACCTCCCGGTGTTCTGTATGTACTGCGACTCAGACGGATGGGATTCACGACTGGCGATACGTACAGGACAGGTTCGGAGAACGCTGGGTTAACGTCAGCAGATCCTCACAAGGACCCATTACATGAGCAATCCAGGGATTTTGTACAGTAACCTTGCTTGGGATTGTGCACAATTGACTACTAAATAGCAGTCGAGTTTGTACATTTCATCACTTGAGTTACATAAAGCATTCCTAAAAATTATGTGAGACGATTCAATTATGTTCCTTTCCATAACGAAACTATTGGGTACAATGATCTGAGCTACTGCCCACCCCGGCTGAGGATTGCATGTTAAAGATTGCATATGACTCTTGAGCCGTCCATACTGATGGGCCAATCTGATTTCAAGTGGTTTACTTGTCTGCTCGACATACGAAAGAGAGCATAGTGTACATGAGACCTTGTAAACTACCAACAATGTTGGATGGTGCATTCTTAATCAACTGCTTCACTTTGTCGATGGTCATGAGGATAATATTTACACTGAGCTTTTTTAATATATCTCGCAGGTTGGCCATATTCTCATTGTAATGCAAAACCAGTATATTTTTCCTGCACGGCACTTCCCTAGGTCCGGTCATGTAGAAAGTCTTCTTGGCTGCCACTAACGTCTTGTCAACAAAATCCCAAGGATATCTCAGTTTAGTGGTAATGTTGAATATCCTATTAATTTCATCATACAAATAGTACTCCGGACTACAAATACGTAGTTATGATGACTGGAATAATAGTTAATGTATGACGATACATTGGTTGACTACGTGTACACTGCAAATTTTAATTTATTGTCAACACAATGGATTAAAACATTTAGGAAAGACAATTTGTTATCTACTTCGTGCTCTGTTGTAAACTTAATTGAGTCTAGGGAGGAACTCATCAATATCGCAATCTCTAGACAACAGGATTCCCCTTAGCTATGACTTGTTTTTGAGTAAAGCATTTACCTTCAAATACGAACCTGCAGTCCGTCACAAAAAGCTAAATAAATTATTATGTTAGTGGGGTAGGGCATGGAGAAATTTTCTAGTTCCTCTTCAAAATACTTAAACAAATCAGGGACAGGAATTCTAGCAAACAAAAATCACAAGAGTAAAGTCATGTGATACATTTAATTTCTGGAGCCTCTCTGTAAGGTCAACATTATTTTTAAAATGAGCATCCGAAATTTTTCCGACAATGGAAATTAGCAGTTTAACTAGCCATAATAGGTTGTATGCAACCAAGCCTAGTGAACTTGTAATAGGACGGGCTGGGTTCCCTGGTTTATGACTTTTAATTAATCCATAACAATACGGTAGAGTTGCCGACCTGGCTGAAAGACATTTAATTAATTCATCATTCCCCTTCAGTAACGTTTTAAGTTGTTTATTGATGTGAGAGCTGACCTGTTCGAGGGGAATCTTTGAGGTTCATATGTTTCATTATCACTTAGTAAATTGGTCATCTTATCAGAATATTCAATTTCATCTAAAATGAAAAACGAGTTAGATTTATCGACTTTCTTGAGACGCAACGTCTGATCGTTACTGAGATCCTTTCTTCCGCCTATTGTGTTGTGTTAGTCAGTCTGCCCCTCTTTCCCTGCGTTTAGTCCTGCCCCTTGCGGCCCATTAGCTCCCCTGCATTGCTCCTTTTTCTTGTTTTTAAGACCCTACTTCTACTTAGTCTTACCCCCCATTCCCTTCCCTTTCCATTTTTTTCTCTCTTTTGCCACTAAACTACTCTCTCTACTTTCTACTTCCACTATTTCTTCTACTACTACTTTCACTATCTACCACTACTTTCTTTTTTCCTCTAGTTCCCGTCCCTTTTCCTTGGTCGCCTATATATACTGACTTCCTTACTCGTTTCTGTTAATGTGACTTTGTAAATGGTCCAAGTCGGACTGAAACGTCGTCGTAAGAGTCGTGCGTGTTATTTGTGTATTGTGTATTTGTGTATGCGTTGAAAAATCGTAGAGGGCAGTTGGGAAGCACAGGACGAAGTAAGGTACCATGGACCATTCCTTTACAAATATTAAACGCAACAGGTGTCAGTTCATTATGTTTTTCCAGCATATGAAACGACGTCGCTAGGTCTACATATTTAATATTCCTGGCTGTGGAAGCGAAACTTAAATACCATAGAGCTGCTTATTGATCACTACTTAATTCTTTGCTAAAAAGTTAATAACATCCGGATTCGTACGTGTAGTCCAGCCACTCTACAGTTCTAGACTGGGTCCATACGACGAACTGCCGAGAGCAGTGAAGAAAAGAAGTAGAAACTTATCCAGGGGCAACGTTTCGTTCTGTGAAAAAAACTGTAATAAAGATCCACACAGAAAGGAACTTTGTCCTAATAAAAAAACAGCAAATGGTGTATTTTCTTCACCATTATAAACTAGCTGCTATTACGCAGTTCCTTTACTTCACACCTCAGTCCATAACTGCGAAGGTTTAATAAATGACGAGTTGCATCAGAGAAAAGACTGGTAATGAAATAAATGATTTACCGTGATTCAAATGACTAACTGACATGCGAGAAAATGATCAATTCCACTATCCAAATCATATGCTAAATAATATAAGTTATCGGATAATATAAAAAGTTTGATAAACATAATCGTGTAATTTCTTTGATTATGTGTCGCTAAATATAATTTATATCAGCGAGAATAAGACACATACAAATGATATATTAACTCACCTTGGAAAATTAAACTGTCAATAGTAAATAAGGAGAATCTGTGTGCGGTAGGAGTAACAAATATTGGCAAGTAGATGTAGATGTTAATGTTGTAAATATTTCCAATAACAATGAATACCGAAAACGTTGATAAAAAGGGACAAGAGATTAAGCACCTCGCTTATCATATTAGTGTATGTATGGTGAGAATGGTAACCAAAGCTAACTAGTGAGTAGTTGAACCTAGTTGTTAGGAATGATATTGTAGGTTTCACATTAGATTAGGTAATTGCTTCGTTTTGGTATTTTTAGGACACTCTGGCCATGAATTAAATCCCAGACACTCCTTATATATAAGTCGTGCCGATTAGGTAAAACTGGTCAATTAGCAAGAACGCATTTAAAGTCCTTTCTAACATTTTCTCTTATACCTTTAAAGATATGTTTTTTTTTCAATTTATGGTAATTTAAAAATTAATAATTTTGTACCAAAAGAACCTTATAAAACTTACCTAACCTTATCATAACAAGCGGAATTTAATTTAGCCTAATCCAACTAAATATATTTAGATAAATTTACAATAATTTATTCATGAATGGTGTACAATACCGACAAGATTAAAATTAGACACTTGTGCAACACCTGGGTATCTTTATTGTAGACGATTCGCTCTCCACACCTACGGTGCTGTTAACACCAACTCCAAGCCTGAGGGACTAATTACCTCATCTTTTATATATAGTTCTACTGTCTTCAAGATTTGTCCAAGAATCTGTATTGATAAAAGCCACTGGATGGCAAAACGTCTACAATAATTTACCCAGATGTTGCGCACTTGTACAATAATTTATTAATAAACAAACATAATGAAATATATTTTTTTCGTTAGGTTCAGAATGATTTCTGCAAAATTATTGCGTTGTTAATTAAGCCAAAGTAACACGTTTTACCTATTCGGCACTACATTTTATGAATATATATATATATATATATATATATATATATATTATATATATATATATATATATATATATATATATATATATATATATATATATATATATATATATATATATATATATATATATATATATATACACACACACAAAATGTTCATGAACATCTGTTCAGTTTGCAACATATTAATTCGATGCAATATGTAGTGATTATCATACAATTACGCTTAACAATATTGAAATTATGGCTTCACTAAAGTACAAGCATTAGAATAAAACTATAACTGCAGAATAATTGGGAGAAAATTCATAATTAAGTTGGAATTACTTGGCCAAAAAGCACATTTGGAAATTTCGTAATGAATCTGTTTGATTTACACACGACCGCTAGTTTATATGAGTGTGAGATGGTAGCCTGTTAAATTCTTAGGTAGTGGTGGTTTTGATAAGGACCTGCCTTGTATGGGCCAGTAGGCCTTCTGCAGTGTTCCTCCATTCTTATGTTCTTATATTGTTCACTTCGGCAGGATTATTACTTGTTTACTGTCTCATGAACATGTAATATGACGGGGAAATCTTACAGACATTTGACATTCATAATACACTGATACATATTTAAGGAAAATTCAGTACTTACATACGACGAAATACCAATACCAATTCATACAAACAATACACACAAAACAAAGCAGACACCAGACCGCAGCGCTGACACACTCATAACTAAGTTTTCATAGATATTGCAACAAAACATATACACTTTAGATGTTGAAGCATAACAGTAACATCATGGAGACCGACACATACTGAAATATTATGCAGATAGTTTAAGGGTCATCACCTTACGGTACTTGTTAAAAACACATACGTTCCGGTACTGCAAAAATTACCTAACAGAAGAACTTACCTTCTGCTTACAAGAGTCGGTATGATCATCATCATCTTTAGGAATAAGAAATTTACATCTACTATTTAATTATCTAAAACATAACCCACAAGACACATTATACATGTATTTGAACTCTGAACACCTAACACAACGCAAATACACTGATGCAGTTCACAATATTGACCTATAATTTTAATTTGCATGTCTAGAATTGTATACTATAATGTACTACCCTAATACGCTTTATACAGATACTCCTTTTTTCTGAATTATGCTTTATAACATTTAATAAGGAGATGGACCATAAATGAATACTGCTAGACACGGCACAGTCTCAGTGTTAAGTACATAAACTCAAGCCCCTCATCAGATACTCAGATAATTTACACGATTCACACACAAGACATACAATTAACATTACATTTTTACAGGCGAGTCCATAAGGCTTGCCCTAACACATCGCCAGTGTAACATAATACTTGCTCTAGAAATTTATGTAACTTGAACTTACCTTGTGGCCCCGTGCTCGACTGTGGGATGACACCAGTGTCCAGGTTCGCTCTCCATAGCATACTTTAAGCATGCAAAATGGGTTTCTTTCAGTTGTTGATGAACACGGAGTTCCATGAATCTGGACCTGGGCCTAAGTGCATGGATATGTGTCAATGTTTTTTTTTTTTTTCAAATATCAATGGTGTTAGGTTTGTGCTAGAAATATGGCATATATTATCAAGGTTTTGAGACCCTCTTACGAAAAATTCATTCGAATTGTCTGACTAATGGCTCACTAAACACAGTCATATTGAGACTTCAGAATCTCACTCATTTCTTTACTGTGGTCCATCTAAGTCCCGATCTAAGGGCCCGATACTGGATGTGGTTTTTGCCTTGTTTTTGACAAATGAAAATAAATATTTTGGAATTTCTTTTAACTTCATAAATTACTTTCAGCTACTTCTGTCTCTCCTATAGTAGAAAATACTGAACTTACGTTCAATATTTTCTACTTCCCTAGTCAGAGATTCCTTCCGCATTTCAGACAGTCCAGCTCCCTTGAGAAGCTCAGTGAATCTTCGCCTTCGTTTGTAGATGGAGCGTCTCTCTCTTTCCAGTTTGCATTTTTTTTCTTAGAGGGATGTGTCTTGAGCGTACTTCAGCTCCCAAAGAGTTGATCCTTTCAAAGCACTAGTTTGAATCCATGTTATTTAAGATATTTTCCCAGCATGTTTTATTAAGGACATGATTTGATTCTAGTTGATGTTTTTGTTGTTAAAGTTGAAATTGTTGGATGCATCCTCGTTAATGTATTCATTTTGTTGGTCAGGAACTCTGTGTATACAACTCTGTACTTCGATTAGGTTGTGATCTGAATTAACTGTTTTTGATACTATTATATTTCGTACCAGGTCATCATTATTCGTGAAAATAAGGTCAAGTGTGCTTTCCACTCTCGTTGGCTCACCTATTTGCTGGTTTAGGGTAAATTTATTGCAGAGATTCTGCAGATCATGCGTGTGTGACTTTTCATCTGAGTTGCCTGCAGGGGTTATCTCCGATAAAACATTATATGTTTCATTCTTCCAATTTATATTTCTAAAATTGAAATCACCAAGCAGTAAGATATTTGGGAATGGGATTGGAAGATTTTCCAGACAGTAATCAATTTTCAGTAGCTGTTCCTTGAATTGTTGGGAAGTTGCATCTGGTGGCTTATATACAACTCCAATAATTAGGTTTTAGATGTCAAGCTTTATTGCTAAAACTTGTGGTATTTAGTAAGTGTGTAAATGAGTTTTTTTTTTTTTACTTACAGCTCAACCCCCCTCCTTGTTTAGAAGAATGCTATATATAACCCTTTATCTTCCTCACAGAATGGACCGGGACCACATGTCTTGCATATCACTTTTCATTGGCCACCTAAAAAGATCCATACCCCATGCACCTTGACACACATGGTACACCGGTACCCCGTTACTACCAAGGTTCGAACCCAATCGTGATTTATAATGTTAACAACACCTAACACTAAAGATATCCAAATAACCCACCATACAGAGACTTATTCTTGTTTATGATGCCTTAAAATATGGTGCCAAGATACAACGCCTAATAGACAGCTCAATTAGAGTATCCCTAAATACGCACATCGTATTATCAGAGTCAACAACTTCGTAGGCCGCTGACCGCACACAAATATAACCTCCACCATGCTAGAGCAATTAATCACTTACTGAAACAACAACACCGCCCGTGCTAGAAGTATATCATACAAAAACTTATAGTTGACCTCTCATTTGTTCGGGGCATCATACATTTTCCTGAATTCACCTCAAATTCACCCTAGAAATTCAGGGGAAATAAAGACTCTTCTGTTACCCTGACGTCCCCTAATAAAACATAATACACTGCCCAGATCTTTATCTCGCTCTGCTCTACCATCGTCATCACCCGTAACATCCGCAAGTTAAAACTCATATCCTCCGTGAAGTTAACTGCACGTAGCATCATTCTTTTGACATATTCATATTTTACATATCTTCGTAAATGTTTATTAAACATCTAAACTGCCCCTTCCCACCTGTAATGTCACTGCTTCCCTTTTCAACTACTTACACACTGACTACTCCAAAATCTGAAAATAATTCCATAAATCCTCAACATATCTCATGACTAAGGACATAAAATGTACAATTGAACAGATTGGCATTAACATCAAAAGCACTGTGTAACAAAGTCAAGTGGTAAGGATAGAGCTCCCTCAAACTATTAATAATGCTACACAGCACTTTTTAAGAATTCACAACTCTTCCCTCCTCCCTAATGTTTGTAAACATTATTCTAGATAACTTTAAACATTGCAGAAAAAATGGTTCAGAGAACCCAGCTAGTGTAGCTTCCTTGTCGGACATTAACTTGTTCTCTGAAACATTTTTCTGCATTTCTTGTCAGACACAACAATATCTTGGGATCTTGATAAAGGGGCTTTTACGCTAGCCTAACCTATATTCCTAACCTACTTCCATCTCCAACTGCTTTACCTCACCTGCCTCCGCGCATAAGCTGTACTTTCATCAAGATTGATGGACTGAACACAGCGACTCCAGGCTGAGGGACTGATTACCTGAAATTCCTTCTGGTCTTCCACCAATCTTCTCTGTATTGGATTCAGGAAGCTACTTGCTGGTGGAACGTTACCACAGTAAAGATACACTAATGTTCATCAGCTTTAAGATCTCTTAACTTGAAAAGTAAGACATGTGCAACAGATGGGTATCTTTATTTTGACTGAAATGTTTCGCCAACGCAATAGGCTTTTTAAGTTAAGAAGTGAATGGTTTAGATAACCGACAAGTTGAAGTATGAGACACTTGTGCAACATTTGAGTCTTCACTGTGGAAACATTTCGCCAGCCAGTGGCTTCTTCAGTTCAATATAAAGAACGGTAGAACATGAGGAGTTTGAGGTAATCAGTCCCTCAGCCTGGAGTCGATGTGTTCAGCCCATCAGTCTTGAGAAAAGTACAATATATGCACGGAGAAGTAACTTATATACTGGAGACAAGCGAGTGTAAGCAGCAGGAGGCGGAGTCACCACTTTAAAAATCCACTAGTGTAAATAGGGCATTGGAGAATTTTCTCTATCAAGATCCCAAGATGCTGCTGTTTCTGACAGATAACCCACAAGTTGAAGAATGAGACTTGTACATTATTTGGGAAGCTTTATTGTGAAAACGTTTCACCAGACGGTGGCTTCTTCAGTCCATTGTAGAGTAGAAGGGTGGAAGATGAAGAGGATTGATGGATTTAACACATCGTCTGCAGTCTGAGGGACTGATTACCTCAAACACCACCTCATCTTCCACCCTTCTAGCCTGGAGAAGTGTTCGTCTCCATTATCTGGAATAATATGAAGCTGAAGCAACATAATGTAGTATTATATACTAGATGAAACCAGGTTGAGGGACTGACCACCTCAAAAATATTTTTCCAAGGCTGATGGACTGATTACTTTATCTTCACATTGCTGCTACACCTGCTTTCTCTAATTTTCTCTCGACTGTGTTTGACTGAAGTCTAATGCGTAGGCGAAACGTTTCAATCTACGAGGTGATTCTGCTACCCCAATTCTGGGATATAAATGGTTTTAAAAAAATGACAATTTGTGCAACATGTGCAACATGTGCAACATTCGGGAATTTTTACTGAGGAAACGTTCCGCCGGTCATTGGTTTCTACCTTGAACTCCTCCTCATCCTCCACCGTTCTTCTTTGTATTGGACTGAAGAAGTCACTGGCTGGCTGGCGAAACGTTTCTTCAAAAAAGTTCCCTAATGTTGCACAAGTGTCTTATTCTACCCCAATTCTAACATCCAATCCATTCATTAAACACACGATATCATTGATTTCAAAACATTCACACTAATCCCTATCGCCCCACATACTTTTAAAGGTTTCTCCACCGGCGTGACGATTCGGCTTTTCCAGTCCTGACGTCTAACCTAAAGTCTTAGATTTAACTATTTTCATTGTCGCCCTCCCAAACACTCTAACCCCCTTTTTCATACTTCCAGTCTAGGTTTCCCATTCACCAATATTCTTGTGTCATCCACATACCTGAAGACCCTCCTCCCATTACGCACTCTCCCCGCTACTCAGGTAACCTTCGTCTCTCACCAGTCTATCGAATTGGTCTGGCTTCCATGAAAACAGCATCTGTGACAATGAACAAAAATGATAACTGCACTCCCTGATCTCCATTATCCTCGACCTCAGGCACCAATTCCCGATATATGGTATCAGCCTATTTCACAATTTCGTCCCCAAACCCGTGCCAAAAAACAATACTAGTCGGAGTTTCCGCTCACTGAATCATATGCCTCCCCACTAGTTCAGGAAGAACTAGTAGGAAGAACAAAATCATCAATAACAGATAACAGATTCCCTCGATATACCATCCGTGCTTGGTGTGAACACCTGATTCACAATGCACTAATACCTAAGCAAAGAGTGTATAGTCCACACATAAGAGCTATATTGCCAATAATTATTCATCTAGCCTCTCCTTACCGTCCGGGACGAGACTGTCATCACCACCGTATTTACCGAGCACACGACCCTCCTGCGTGACGTATTTGAGGTACACAATACTCTCCAGTGCAGCACACAATGATCTTCCGTGCCTTAAAACTGACTTAAGATGACATTGATGAATGTGGTTCAATGTAAAGTACATAAAAGCAATATTTGCCTTGGGCACACGCTCCTACCCACCACCCCCACCAAAACCACCACCCCATCAACCAGGGTACTATCACAGCTGGCGTGTGTCAGCAACAGATGGTTAACGAGCACCATTACACAAATAGATGAAATGAGATTGGTTAATGGGACAGCCTTTCCTCCGCACCATCTCCTCCCAAAATAAATAACATTATATGCCAAGCCACGATAAGAAAGGGGAAAAAGCAGACAGCAGGGCTAGCCTAGATCCTAGACAGTGGCGGCGGTAACAGTATGTCCCTTCACTAAAAAAGACCTTATTGTGGCATGAAAAAAAAATAGCTTAAGACTACCCGTCGCCCTAATCCTGATAAACATATAATGCACATAAACAATATACAGAACTTTCACGGCACACACAAGTACGAAAAGGCACCCAAATTACTGGGAACGGATGAAGTCCCTTGATTTGTACTCCCTGGAAAGCAAGCGAGAGAGATGCATGATAATATACACTTGAAAAGTCCTAGAGGGATTAGCACCAAACTTGCGCATGAAAATCACTCCCTATGAAAGTAAAAGACTTGGCAGGAGATGTAACATTCCCACAATGAAAAGCAGTGGCGCCACGAGTACACAGAGAGACAACATAATAAGTGTCCGGGGCCCAGGACTGTTCAACTGACTCTCAGCATACATAAGGGGAATTACCAATAGACCCCTGGCTGCCTTCAAGAAGGCACTGGACAGGCATCTAAAGACAGTACCTGACCAGCCGGGCTGTGGTTCGTACGTCAGTTTGCGTACGGCCAGCAGTAACAGCCTGGTTGATCAAACCCTGATCCACCACGAGGCCTGGTCTCAGACCGAGCCGCGGGGGCGTTGACCCCCAAAACCCTCTTCAGGTATACATCTTATCTAGCTAATAATCCTAGGGAGATCGTCCGCCATGGAAATACTGATCCCTGCTATATGATGTATGAAGATGTTTTCAGTATGAAATTCAGATAGGTCAGTGGAATTTGGCTGCTGAACACTTGAACTACGCGCTGGGATGAGACGACGTCAAAGTGCTCCAGTGGCATACCCATTTCCAGAGGTTCCTTCTCGATGGCTGAATAGGCACTCAGGTGAGTCTTTTTAGCAGAGTATAGAGCTACCAGGTGTTTGATTCCCTACTAGAGGCTTGAAGTAAAGCTGCACCAACTCTCATGCCACTTGTATCTACCTGTATATAAAAATGCTAATAATCTGTTGACATTAGCACGGGATTTATGAACAACAGCTTTTCAATTTTATTGATGCCTTCTGACAGCTATTTGAATACTTCTGACCTGACTCGACCCCTACCTCCATACCCAGCAGCCTTTCCGCCTCCACTGTATAGTGTGAGTCTTCGACACCACCTTTCCTCTCAATAATCAAAGCTTTTGCTTCACCCAGGTGCATCGCCCTTTGGTCATCTGCTGTCTGTGTTTTCTTTAGCTTCTGTGAACACTCAAATGTTAGCCATTTTCAAAATCCTGCAGGATATACATTTTTATGCTTTTTCATCTTCTACTGTCTACCTTATATAATTTTGCAAGGTTGAGGAATTGATTAACTCCTCTTCAACAGTCTTCCGCCTATGTCCCTGCATTGTGTTCATAAAGCCATTGGTTAGCGAAACGTCTACAAAATAAAGATGCCCAGATGTTTCACATGTATCTAATTTATCAAGGTGTTATACACGCCTTGTATTGCAGTCCTAATTGTAAGTTCTTTTCCAATATTTATATGTAGTTTCATGATTGTTTTTGCCAGGCTTCACACGTTCGAGTCCTGCACCACAGTGTTGACCTGGGTGTTGGTTACACCAGCTCTCCCATGTTAGTATTATACAGTACCGACGGGTTGCACAGTAAGACACATATACAACTTTTGGGTGTCTTATTGACGAAATATTTCGCCAGTATAGCAGACTTCATTAGTCGAATACTAAGGTGACTATGATACAGTAGAAGTGGGTAGTTTGAAGCGATTGGTTGCTCGTCACTCTTCGGTATTGTACACATTATGACATTTGTCTGACACTAGAACGTAATGAATGGTATCCTGGTACACTGCATGCCTTCTACAACTCTATTGCTAACAACTTCATAGCATGACTTACGTCCACTATCTACAGAATTGTTATGACTTCTGTAAGCCGCTCATCAATCCTGCTGCTCAGGCAAAATGTTTCGTCAGTAAAGATAACTAAGTGTTGCACATTTATCAGACTGGTGATAGCTCTCAGCCACATCCGAATTCGACGACGACTTAGGAGTGAATTTTGATTTGCAGTTATGTCTAGCATTGTAAAAATAACACGAACTCTTCCAAACTTAAAAGAAATATTTCACTTGGTAACAAATCATTTCTGCCTTGGAGCTTCTTCAGGTGCGCCGAGACGATAAGACAGAGAGGTGTGAAGTTTGCTGGATGTCGGGACTTCAGTCCGTGAGCTCATTAACTTGTCTTCCTTGCTTAAATTATCTTAGGACCCAAACTACCAGCAATTTTTTATCCTTGGATCACAACCATCTGTAATTTATGCCTTTGCCGCTGCTGTTGTATACTATTTATGGAGAAAATTCATTCATCTGTGAAGATAATTATGAATTGTAAGAATTGCTCGTCATAAATTAGCTTCGTGGTCTTCATGCAGTGTGCGCCTGGCCTCCCATAGAAAGACAGTTTTACTGTTGTTTTAGAATTCTTTTTGCTGTTTTTATTCAGTAAAATGTAGTGAATATAATATTTCGTGTAAGATTCTGATAGCATGTTTAAGTTTGTTAAGTTTGAAGCCTATCGATTTCAAAAGGGACATGAAGGCTACATATCACCTGCGCACCACCAATCATGAATACTGTAGCTAAAATAGAGATTAATATAAATTTATAGGGTATACAGGAGGGTCCCGTTCATACAGCTCTAAATATGGCGCCAGTCGTCCTTCCCTTACTCAACTGTTGTTACGAAAATGGCGATGACTTCGGAGCAGTGGTTAAAGCACTTAACTTAATGAACAATGGCTCAAATGAAAGACCACAAAAATGTGGAACACTATGAAATCAAGTGCTCTATACAGGAACCCTCTTGTATACGATAAATGATAAAAACTTCTAGGAGTTTGTGAATTATTATGTAAGTAAATTACCTGCAGGAGGCTTACAGGGCATTACCTGAATTATTACCTGCAAGTAATTTGGGTGAGGTAAGTGGGGCTTAAGTCACAGTAGGTCGCCGAACTGTTACTCCCTCGATGCCCACTCCCTATCACTAACAAAAAACTAGACCTGAAATTAAATTAATAATTACAAAACTAAAACCAGCTACTCTGGTAAATTAAAGTTGTGGATTGTATATGAATAGGCTTGCTTGGTACACAAAAGAAATTAGTATTATTACTTACCATTTATCACAGGAATACACTTAATGTTTTATTACACATTATGTTATTTATATGTTCTACATTTAGGAAATGATTTAAAAAATTTCCACAAGGTGTGTATTAAGTGTGTTTTATCATAGACATTGGTTTATTAAGATAAAAGTCTAAAACAGGATATAGTTATAAAGGCTGCATGTAACCTGTGCACCAAAAAACAAGAATACTTTAGTTACTAAAAAAAATATTAAGAAAATTCCGTGTATGATCAGCATCTGATAAACGAGATGTGTACAACACAGATGACAGCAAGGAAATGAGTGAGCTACTCAAGTCCCAACATGACTCGGTTTTTATCGAGCCGCTAACCAGACTGAGAGTCGATGACCTAACTTAATTTTTTACGAGACACACAGAATTTGGTAGACTCGAACCTATCTGATATCCTGACGCCAAATGTCTTCGAAAAGGCGATAAATGACATGCCCATGCACTCTGCCCCAGAACCAGACTCATGGAACTCCGTGTTCATCAAGAACTGCAAGAAGGGGCTTCTTCTTTTGTGCCATTTTGTGCTTTTAACATCCTATGGAGAGGGAGCATGGACACAGGGGTCGTCCACAGCTGCTAGAAACAACAGACAGCCCCACTCCACAAAAGGGGCAGTAAAGCAATAGCAAAGAACTTCATACCGATAGCGCTAACGTCCCATATCATAAAAATCTTTGAAAGGGTTTTAAGAAGCAAGACCGCCATCCATCTAGAAACCCATCAGTTACACAACCCAGGTCAACATGGGTTTAGAGCAGGTCGCTCCTGTCTGTCCCAACTACTTGACCACTATGACAAGGTCCTGGATGCCCTAGAAGACAAACAAAACGCAGATGCAGTATACACAAACTTTGCAAAGGCCTTTGACCAGTGTGACCATGGTGTAATAGCGCACAAAATGTGTGATAAAGGAATAACAGGAAAAGTTGGTAGAATTTTTCCAGCTTAAAGCCATTGTGCTGCGAGTCCTGTCTAGGCTATATTTTTTTAGCACACTATTTACATCCCCTTTATTAATTCCTGTTTTCCATTTATACACCTCAATCATATCCCCCCTAATACTACGCCTTTCTAGAGAGTGCAGATTCAGGGCCCTCAGTCTATCCTCATAGAGAAGATTTCTGATTCATGGGATCAACTTTGTCATCCTCCTTTGTAAGTTTTCCAGTGCATTTATATCCATTCTGTAATACGGTGACCAGAACTGTGCAGCATAATCTAAACGAGGCCTAACCAAAGATACATAAAGTTGGACAACCTGAGGACTTCTATTATTTATACCTCTTAATATGAAGCCAAGGATTCTGTTAGTCTGTTTGTCTTGGTTTCAGATTACTGCTAACCAAAACTTCTAAATCCTTTTCACAATCACAAGTATTAAGATCTACATTATTTAGTTTATATGTGGCATGGTTATTTTCCGGTCCAACATTTAGAACTTTGTATTTGTCTATATTAAACTGCATCTGCCACTGCATCAGTCTATTCAAATCATCCTGGAGTGCTCTAATGTCCTCATTAGAATGAATTGGACGGCCTATTTTGATGTCATCAGCAAATTTGCTAATGTAGCTATTTATTCCCTCATCTATGTCGTTTATGTAAATTGTGAAAAACAAGGAGCCCAACACGGACCCCTGAGAAACACTGCTTGTGAGGTGCCCCCATTCTGATTTCTCTCCATTAATGCACTCTTTCTGCTGCCTACTTGTCAACCATGCCTCTACCCAGGAAACAATTCTCATATTCCATGTGCCTTAAGTTTCCTCAATAGCCTCTGATGTGGAACACTATCGAAAGCCTTACTGAAGTCCATATACATAATATATTCAATACCATTATCTACCTCCTCAAATAACTAAATGAAAAAAAATTAGTAAATTCGTAAGACAGGAACGCCCCTTTCTAAAACCGTGTTGAGATTCATTAATCAATTTATGCCTTTCAAGATGGCTACGAATTGTTTAGGCAATTATTGATTCCATAAATTTTCCAACAATGGAGGTAAGGCTTATTGGTCTATAGTTCGAAGATAACGACCTGTCACCTGCCCTGTAAATAGGTATTACATTTGTCATATTTCCACTTATCTGGCACCATGATAGTTTGTAGTGATATATTGAAAAGATTAGACAAAGGTATGTTATGTTCCTCTTTCCATTCCTTTAAAACAGTTGCAAACAGTTCATCAGTACCTGGGGATTTTTTAGGTTTTAATTTCTTTATTTGTCTGAGGACCATGTCACTAGTTACCCCAATCGTGCATAGTTTATTATCGTCCTGTTCTACATTAGTATTTTTGGAATTTCGCTAGTATCTTCCTGAGTAAAAACTGAGAAGAAGTAAGCGTTGAAAAGTTCACACATTTCATTATCACTGTCAGTGATCTGAGCTGAGTTACTCTTAAGTGGGCCTATCTTGTCCCTACCCCTACTTCTGTATAGCTGAAAGAACCCTTTTGGGTTAGTCTTTGAATCATTTGTGACTTTAGCCTCATAACTGCGATAAAACACCTAAATTACTGGTAACGCATGAAGTTCCTCAACCTGTACTTTCTAGAACGCAGGCGGGAGAGATGCATGATTATATACACTTGGAAAATCCTAGAAGGATTAGTACCAAACTTGCGCACGAAAATCACTCCCTATGAAAGCAAAAGACTCAGCAGACAATGCAATATCCCCGCAATGAAAAGCATGGGTGCCACTAGCACGATAAGAGACAACACAATAAGTGTCAGGGGCCCAAGACTGTTCAACTGCCGTCCAGCATACATAAGGGGGATTACCAATAGACCCCTGGCTGTCTTCAAGAAGGCGCTGGACAGGCACCTAAAGTCAGTACCTGACCAGCCGCGCTGTGGTTCGTACGTCGGGTTGCGCGCGGCCAACAGTAACAGCCTGGTTACTGTTGGCCGGTATGCATTAACCAAAAAAGGGATTTTGACACTAAGAAACGCACACTTCTCAGTGAATGTAAGTTTGTTTTATATATTACAGACACACGTTTTGAAAATATCATTATTTCTTACGTATTTACACTAAATTTATTTTTGCAATAAATTAAACTAAATAAATTAACTTTCATAATATTTGTGTTCTAATAATCACATAGAAATCAGATACTCTTTTTATAAAAATAATACATTGGTTAATTAATAAAAACCCAATATTAGTAAAGAATATTGAAATTTTCAACACTGGATGCGTCCCAAGGTTAACAAGCAGTTCTTTCCGATACAAAATTCCTTCCATATGAGGGAAACTGGATTTCACAGTTTACTGTGAACCCTTATAATTTATACACCCTGTGAACTGTAGCGCTTCAGAGAAAAGGTGTGTTAGGTAAAAGTACGCGTGTGCAACTAATGTGACATGTTATTGCGGCAACGTTTCGCTCTACAGGAGCTATGTCAAGCGGTAACAGCTTGAGAAAGCTCCTGGAGAGCGATACGTTGCCACAGTAAAATGTCAAATTAGTTGCACATGTGCCCCTTTACCTAACATATTGTCAGTAATTCTACCAACATCAATACAGGAAAGGTATGCATAAACGGATAGGTACTAGACTCTAAAAGAGTTAAACAATCACTTGAATACATGTTCATCATACGGTATGTACAATTAAATATCTGATGAAAAAAATAGCACAAACTCAATGTAAACAGATGATGTAAAAATCTAAAATTATTTAAAATTTATATTGTAATTTAATTTTCAAGTCTCTGGAAAGAATATCTCGCTTGATGTGTCTTCACTTAGAGGAACCATGTATGAATAGAGACGTGTATGTATCGGCATATATACACTTAATATTCTTGAATCCTTAGTTAGGGGATTAAAGTGGTTTTCAGGTATCATGTAAGCTTAATGACCCTCATGTAACATATACGCTTTAAGCCTAATAAACTACTATCTAATTGGAGGGAGGAATCACGCTGGAAGTGAATATATTCATGAAACAGATGGATTCGGCAGATGGGTTTACGATAGACAAGGTGAACCATAGAATAGACGAGGGAATGAAGTGTTGGTGGTCTGCTGAGGCTTCTGTCTTAAGAAAGAACTTTATGGAGACCAAAATTGGGAATGTACCCGAGTACAGAAGTAGCAACACTTTTATTTGGTTGTGAAATACGAAGTTATAAAAATTCCAGCGAGGAGGAGTAGGCTGGTGGCAGTGGAAACAAACATGTTTGAGAGAGATTTGGGATGTGAATATTAAGCAGCGAATTCCGTGCATAGAAATTAGAAGACGGGATGAGGGTGAGGAGGGGTTGATGAGGTGGTTTAGGCCCTTAAGAAAAGATGGAGAAAAAAAAACACGGACCTTTTTAAAGGTCCACATTGATTTGAATCAAAAGAGTTTGCATTTAGACAATGTCTTAGATGAATAGGATAAAAATCTACTTTTCCTTTCAAATATACTGTTTTTTTGGGATATGGGGTAGAATCTGTTAACTAAGAGGACGAAGGAAGGCGAAATAGTGATCGTTTTGAGTGCTTGTGCATCCAGTAGGACTTTCTAAGCGTGTTAGATGGATGTGAGTTGAGACAAGAAAGGTTTATGGCTTAACTTGCTGTTGGAGAGTGAGCAACAACCGGTTTGCCAGACTTGAGTATTGGAGGTGCCCGAACTACGGACAGGTGGGGATGAAGCAGTTCGGAGGGTCATTTGAACGTTGATGTTTGCAGCACAACTCTTATAAGACATCAGTTCAACGAGTTATAGTGAAGGAGTTTCCTCATTTAATGGAAATCGGGTCACCGTACCTCGGTGGGAGACTGGTGGTGTGCTAAAAATGAAATGTTTACCTTCTTTTATCATGAGACCTTAGTGATTTCATATTAATATTATATATATATATATATATATATATATATATATATATATATATATATATATATATATATATATATATATAAACTAGATAAATTTCGGTTACTGCGGGATTCGAGAAATGTATCCTTTATAGCAAAACCCCAGGCCTTGTACTTCATCGTAGTCAATAAGATTAATGCAGAAAGTAGCATAAGTTTCTAAGGCAGTTAAATATCAACACTGATGATCTGAAACGAATCAGAAGAATTATTCACAAGTCGTCAGATGGAAACTAACATCACAGTTTCTTCAATAAAGTTGGCAAATTACGATATACACAGACTAACTACTTAAAACCTTCCGTTAAGTCACACCGGCATTGAAAATAAAGTGAAGAAAAATTTTCTTTAATCTCAGAGAGACCAATATCCTAAAATTCACCAGCACTTCAGGTTTGAGCGGCTTCAGTCTTGAAGTGCTGATGAATTCTAGGATACTTGTCTCTCTGAGATTAGTAAGTTTTATTTAGGCATTCGTACATTATATATTTTTTTTCCATAATTCTTGAGGACACAAAGGTATTATGGACATATGAAACGTACATTATGTAAATTTAACATATGTTAATCCTATAAATTCAAACACTGACTTATTTCTGATCGAGAGAGATATTCAGGTATATCACGGAAGCCAATTTTTTTTCCTTTTTTTGTAAAGTTGCTAGATTAAGACTAATACAGCTGAAAGTCAAGGGTAAGCTTCATTTGAGAAAAAAAACATTAGCATTAAAAATTTAAGCCGACCAGAATATGCATTTCCCAGTAATTTCACAGGTTCACCAATCCCCTACCCACCCCCCAAAAAAAAAAATAGCCTACACAGCCTAAAACCGTATAAAGTTTTCACTAATTTCAGATAATGTATGTCTTAAAAGATTAATGCCCTCAGAATTATTTTAGTTTAATATGAGGGAACCGCTAAACCGAAGGGGTCAAAAAAGCTCCTGAAAAATGGGAGACATTCAGATTCAACCCAGAAAACTTGATCCAGTTCCCTGGATCAAGAGGCCGTCAACAGCATTGAGACACGTTGCTTGAGACACACACTAGCTGTTTAATGCAAAATAATCCTATATCATTTCGAGATTATAAGCAGCAAAATGACACCTACGGCCTCCACTAACTTTCTAAGAGGGATTCACAAGTGTTTATATATTTTGAAGTCCATTAGAAGAGCCTATCTAAAATTATCTCGTGGAAATCAGTATCGGAATTGTTTGTGCACCACTGCACTGATGGCACCTCCACATGCCAGTTCTTCCAATATCCATTGCATACTTATAGTTCACTAAACCTATAGATTTGAAGGTGATCGAATGGAGCGTTCAGAAATTATACTTACGAAAATATAGCATTAAGAATTCAATAAAGTCGTGAAACTTAAAAAAAAAAAAAAAAAAAAAAAACATTAAAACGAGAGTTTTCAATATTTCTAAACTTTTATTTAACAGTTCTATTGTATTTAAAATGTTTACAGTCCTCTAAGAATTTTTTTTAGATTTTTGTGACTTTTAGTAAATCCAATTTAAAATGATTTTCAATAAAACTTATTAACTGGTACCTTCAGAGCCTAAATTCAATATAAAAATTCTTCTTTTAATATTCACTATCGCTTAGTGTCTGAAGCCAAGCTGAAGAGGCATTCTCTAGTTATTACATGGATATATTTATTTAAAATGTTATCAAGTCAAAAGTTATAAAGCTTAAAGCAAATTTACAAGGTGTAATTCTTATTTTTTAATGAATTCGAATTAATATCTTCAAGCCAATTAGAAGAGACATTCTATAATTATTGATTGGAAATCAATAATTATAGAATGTCTTCTAATGTTTTATAAACTTTTGACATTGGGGCTTATGTTGCCTAATTGCAACGTCAACTTTGCGTTCTAAAATATACACAAAGTGCTGAGAATTTGAATCAGAAGAGGCAGTCTCCAGATATTGCACAAATTACAACGCATCCAAGTTTTTTCATTAATTACACCGTTAAATTTGCATGTACGCAAACTGAACTTAATAATCACTGTCCTCTACGCAAGATGCATCAGCCAATAAATATTGAAATTCTTCAGATTTACCGGGAATAAAAATTTCACACTGCACAAAATTAACAATTATGGACCTCCATGTTTCATTTCTGACACCGATGAAGTAGGAGGCTATTTTCTGAATGTTTTAAGCAAGCAACAGGAGCTTTTAAAAGTTGTCGGACGAATTCCAGAAATTTTGGGATGGGTTCTACACCTTCGGTTATACAGTACGTACAGCTGACCACCGTACACCAGCGTTGAAAATTTGAAGCCAGTCCAAATAGACCTCTTGTTAAGAACGTATTTAAAACGAAACTTTGGATGAAGAATTTCTGGTAAATACTAAAACGTACCATTTCAGAGAAAACTTATTATAATATTAAAACTATAAAACACTACGAAGTGTGAGAAAGTTATCCCCGTACTGCCTAACTCCCATCTTGGTGTCTAATACAATTAAAGATTTGAAGATCCGATGCGAATCAGAGAAATATTTACAAATTTTCGCATGGAAACTAATATCCCAAATTATTCAACAAAAATGGCAAATTAAAACCTACACAGCCTAAACTAATTCAAACCTACCAATATGAAAACAGATTTGAAAGTTTAAAGAAAATCTGATAAGGCATTAGCTAATTATCTCACACCGATCAATATCCCAAACTACGCCAGTACATGAAGTCTGAAGCTACTCGTAAGTTAAATGTAGAAGTTAATCTGATGTGGTATTGATAAATGTGGCATACTTAGAGTATGTTACATTTTATTCAGCGTATGTCACATACAAATATATGTATGCCCTCCCGACCAGTGAACCAGATGCGGGACCCCCTCATCATGCCAGCTCCTTGGCTCAACCAGCCAATGATAAGGAAGCCAGCCAAAGTTGGTGAATCAACTTTGGCAGACTTACCTCCAAGTCTGGTCGAAGAGGGTTCTCATCGTCTCTCTTGCTTGCAAAATTGCCTTTCTGTACATATCCTCTGCAAATATTGAATATATTATTGCTTGCTGTTTGATGAGGGAAATATATAAGTACTCATCACTGCCTTTTGCCAGTTCCTAGTATCTACCTTGGTTATCATGCTACAGCCAGGTGTGCAGGTCACTAGACTACAACTGTGTTCGTAATAATAAATTACCATTTGTAAACCTATACCTCAAATTATCCCAAGTTTTTCATGAAAAATTGTAGATTGTGTCCTACACAAAACTATTCCAAACTTTCCTCTGAGTAAGATTCACTTGTGTTTAAACCCGATCACAGAAGACATTCTCATATATTTCCAAGAAAGGTATTTGTTGAATGAAATAAGCAAATTAAAAGTAACAAAACCTAAAATTAAGAGGAGGCTTTCTTTGAAAAAACTTTGAAGGTGGCTAGATGATGCATTTCCCAGTTAAAGAAGAAAATCCAACAATTACAAGTTTAATAACTAGGTTAGTAAATTTAAGAAATTTGCACTTACAAAACCTAACTTGAAATACATTGATCCCTTTCATGGTATTCGTCAACAAATAAAGACTGATGCAGTACAAAATATGCAAACTCCACTTTGGAATTGCACATTAAGCTAAACACTCAAACCATTTTTCAAGTACGATTCACCAGTGTTTAAACTTGAAGCCGATCAGAAGACCCTTCCTGAAGTTATCACTAGAAAACCAAAATTGGGAATTAACAAAATTAAAAAAGAGGGCATTTTTAATTTATAAACGAAAGCCTTGGAGGAACTAAGTGGATATCAAGAACAAGTGTTCTAACACTATGGCTTCTCTGGATTTTTTTCACACACAAAAATAACATTCAAGGGCTCACAAAACTTGTGAAATACAAAAGAAAATCATAAAATCGCTAGTTTTCAACATTTCTCATATTACCCTTTTCATTTTCTTATCAATTTTTTTTTTTAAATTCTAGAAGAAAAACATTTAATTTTCTTTATTCAAGATAATTAAATTTTAAATAGTTCTTTCAATAAAATTGGCAAAATTAGTAACTCACCACTCAAGTTCAGTACAAACGACTTACCATTAAGATACACCTACACTTAGTGTTTGAAAAGCGAGTCAAAGAGAGAAATCTCTATATTTTAGTGGAAATCCATTTCATAAAATATAATTGGCAAATTTAAAGTTTACACAGCGCAAACTGAATACCAAACATACTTTTGATAAAACTCATAAAGACTGAAAAATTGAAGCCAATCATTAGAGGCCTTCTTCAGTAATTGCTCTGAATTAAACGATATTTGGTTATTTAACAATATCAGTAAAGTTTATATAATTTACGCCTACACTGACCTAACTTACGGGACAACATCCTAATGAACATATCAGCGTTAATATTTAGATGTCGATCAAGATGGACAGTATTTAGTTACCGGATGGACATCAATATCACAATTGATTTAATAACATTGGCAGATTGAAACCAGTTCAGCTCAATAACAATACAAAGCTTGTGTTCAACATAACATCAGTGTGAAAAGTTTGAAGCCGAGCAAAAGAGACATTCACCAGTTGCACAGATTGCATCGATTCCAAGTGTTTTTAACTATATAATTAAACGGAAAAATTGGACCCTTCATAAAACAGACTTATTGAGGCATACATGCTGAAGTAATTCAAAAGAGGTACACCCAAAATTGTACATGGTATAAGAACATAAGAATGGAGAAACACTGCACAAGGCCAGTAGGCCTTGTGCAGTGCCAGGAGCTATGTATCGACCTCTGCAACCAGAAATAGGTGAGTACAGGTAAGTCCTTTCACAACTATTTTACAAATAGCATTAGCAAAATAATTTCTTGCAAACTCTAATAACAGCCCAACTTACCTCTACTTAGGATACACTTTGTGAATATCTGAAGCTGATCAGAAGATTCTTTCTTAAGTTATTGCAAGGAAATTAAATTTCAGGAACAGGCAATATAGCATAGAGCAGATGGCATCCACAAATGCGTGAGCCTTTTCTCCGTTACAGTAATCCACCATTAAAATTTTGAAGCCGATTGGATGAGGCATTCTCAAGTTATAAATGAAAGGTAAACTCCAGGTAAAGAAAATATTAAGAAATTAAAAAGAAAAATATCAGGCAACCACTAAAGAGTATCCCTTTGGGGATACCTAATAATACGTTGAGAAATAATACTAGTAAAAACACATGAATGTTTCACGATGATTATTTTTATAGACATTTCAGTTTTCAAGGTATCCTACTGTAAGTCATTTGAAAGGTATACTACCAGCGACCAACATGCAACTCTCAGCCTCCGTCAACATCATTAACCCATTCAATACAGATGTATGAAGATTTATTCGTACTGGTCCTTCAGATCCGGAATCAAAAACAGACTTGTTCAGTTGTTAACTGAACGCTCAAACCATTGAGATACTGGTTCCCTCAATATTATGCAGAAGACGTGTTGTCGTTGCTATCTGTATTTCCTCTCTGGGAGACACGTCGTGCTCTGGCAGTACATGAAAGTCTGTACTTCACTGTTCGTCTTGGCTGACAGTGACGGCAAGTTTCCAAGACAGCAAATGCATCATGCATATTTTATGACAGCATAAAAGTTTTATTCCTCGTGCGAGCCTCGCCTCAATACATCGCTGGGGTCCCTCAGCAGTAAGAACTCGCTCAGTAGTGGACCATTACAGTGGTGGCTGGAGTTGTTCTGCCTACTAATGCAAGGTCTCTCATCACTAGCTCCTGCCCTCGGTCCCGTCAACAAGATTCCTTGATACTGGTGAAAAACATTTGATCCAAGTAATTGCAGCTAGTTTTCCTCGTAGTGAATCAAACCTGATTATCTCCCACTTCTCGGCTTTTTTATTATCCATATAGGGTTAGCGAAATAATGAAGTTTTATGAAAGAATGAAGTTTTGCTCAGAAAATTAATATACTTAAGTTATTCTGCTCTTGTATGTTATGTTTTCCGACGTGACCTACAGCTGTGCATTCCCAATTTTTAAATTATTAAATGTAATTTAACAGCATTTACATTCGTTTATTTCAACGACTAAGGTGAAGAATGTAACGTTTTCAATATGTAGTACCACGCAGAAACTCTACTCGTTGAATCAGTGATGATTCACTGTTTGATGCCAGGTAGAAAAATCCTTTATTAGGTATCCCGAAAGTAGTACCATTAAGAAGTTGTCTTCTTTTTTCATGTTTATCTTCTTTTTCCTCCAACTTTTCGACTTATTGCTTTCATAACACGAGAATGCCTCATTCAACAGCCTTCAAATTTCCAACACTTGTGTACGGTAATGGGGACCAAAGTCTTGGAAAAAAATGGTATGTTCTCGTGTCCTGTGGCCAAAGTCGTTGAACCCATTCCCAACATCCTAGAATTGCTCAGTTGTGTACCTTCAATCATTTAAAAAAGATTCTAAAAATTCAACGAAGGCAGAGAGTGAAATTCAAATGCATGTGTATAATTTTTTTATTCCTGTTAAACCAAGTTAAAAAAAAAAAACAGTTTACCTCTTCTGAACTAGAGAATCCTTCGTGTAATTTCTTAGTTTTGATAGTTCAACATCTGACTGGATTCAAGATTAATGTGCTTGTGTATTATAGGATATATGACTCTTTGGTTCCTTTGAGAGATTTGAATTAGATTTGGTCTATGTTTTACCTAACGTATCCTTTTTATTTAATAAATTTGGATATTAGTTTCTATGTGACGACATTGAAATGCGTCATATTTTTCCACTGACATTTTCAACGTTAATATTTAACTGCATTATTAACTTATGCCGCAATTCGTGCTATTCCCATCGCATGCATTGACATACATTGACCTGGGGTTACGGAACACGGGGATACCTTCCTCTGATCGCGCACCGACCGAAATGCATCTAGTAATAGATGAATTTTCGACCTGGGTAAAACATTACCCATAGCGAAACGTCGTCAACAATAAAGGCTTTGTGTACTACGGTGACCGACTAGTCAATCGCCTGTGATCGGCTTACACTGTTATTCAAAATATTTTTATTTCAGATATATTCTAATCCTCTTACAAAATACAAGTAATTTAGAGCTCATGCTGCAACATGACGAGTTGCCTAATAGTGTTTATGTCCTGTGAAATGCTACGTTATACAGACTTCATAAGTCATTTTAATATTATTAATGGACTTATATTTTGCTGCTGCTAAAAATGCAGGTGAAACATATAAAAAGTAGTATGCTTAAATCTGAGAAACAGGAATATACAAAATTCCAACTAAATATACAATTTTAAGTTACTTTTTACTTACAAGTAACCGGCACTTCAGCGTTGAACCTTAAGACGACGTTTCGGTCATTGTCAAGTAACAACTAAAGGGAGTCTCCCTTTACTGATGATCTTCATGATGGAGCTCTCAGTTTTCTCAGAGTGATGACCTATAAACTATTTTTTCACCTCACTATACCCATGATGCCTTCCTTCATCTTATTTATCTATGGAGTAAATTTAGTAAATGTTATTCTCAAGCCTTTGGTGTTGCTATGGGCTCTCCTCTATCCCATGTCCTTGGTAATCTTTATTTGGAGTATTTCTTGTCTGTTCTACCTCCAACTCCTAGGTAATCCTTCACTCTGTACATTATATCTTATTTTTTTTGTTTTGTTTTTTCTCGATTCTGTTAACAATCTTACTCATAAAGTTCTGAACTTAGTGAGAATCTCAATGCCTTCTTTCGTTCATGTTCATGTTCACCATGCTCCTTCATTCAAGAAAAGTGTTTTGCTTCTTTCTTTCTATGTGCTCTTCGCATCATTATAACCTTCAATTTCTGGATCAAAAATTTACAATGTTCGCAGCCATTTCTCTCGCCTTGATTATCCTCTCGATTTCATAAACTCTGGCTGCTCTCATGATAAATTGTCTTTCATCTCTCCCAAACTCACTTCTTTTGTAAACTCTCCTATTTTCTTTTTTTTTTCATATCCAATCATTAAAAATCTTAACACAATACATTCTCTAGATACCGATCTTTCCTTCCGTCAAACTAACACCCTTTGTAGCAATGTAGTTCATACTTATGTCACCGATACTCCCGTATATACTCAGTTTTCTGCTCATTTTGTTCTCGCCAATATTTTGGTGATTGAAAGCTCACATTCTGACAAAGCACAACAAAAGTGTTCGCCTTGTGTACGCCAACAAAGTTCTTTTCTGTCGCGCCGGAGATCACAGTCAATTATTAACTAGTTCTCTGCTAAAAATTAACTAGTTCTCTGCTAAAAACTTTCTTCCTAACTTTTACAGACCCCCGTCTTGTGAAATTAGACTTATACATATCTTCTCAAACATGAATCTTAATCCTGGTTTTGTTTCTTTGTATGTCTGACATTTACAGTTTAAAAGGACACTTGTGTACTCTTCAAAGTAATTTCTGTCAAATTTAGCAGTGAAAATCTGTTTAAGCAAGGTACCTTGAGAATGAATCTGATTTTATCGAAAAAAATATATATATAATTGTTTTGGTCAAAACAATAAAATAAATAATTTTCAGCAAAAAATAAGTCCAATTTGTAAGGGAGTTCGGCCTAATTGATCAATTTGGCTTATTAGGCACGAAACAAACAAAATATATATATATATATATATATATATATATATATATATATATATATATATATATATATATATATATGTTGTGCCGAGTAGGTAAAACTTGCGATTTTCTGGGGTTAAATAGCAACGCTCTTGCCGAATAAGTTAAGCGAAAATTTGTGTATGCAATAATTTTGCAAAAAATCATTCCGCAAAAATCATTGTTTATTAAATTATTGTAAATTTATCTAAAATATATTTAGTTGGATTAGGCTAAATTAAATTGCGCTTGTTATAATAAGGTTAGGTAAGTTTCCTAAGGTTCTTTTGGTACAAAATTATTAATTTTTACATTAACATAAATTAAAAAAATATATCTTCAATCGTATAAGAGAAGTTTTTAGAAAGGACTTAATTTTAAATGTGTTCTTGCTCATTGACCAATTTTACCTATTCGGCACGACATATATATATCATTCCAGTAATAAACTCTCCATTACGCTTTATATACGTTGGTAACAAACTGAGGGAAGTAATCAAGGTCCCTAGTGTTTGCTCACTCTTCTTTCTAAACCAACAATAAATGTGTTTAAATTCATTGGTATTACTTAAAAGTACCATTTATATAATTAGAATCGGAACTGTTCATTAACCAAATGTTCTCAAGACATCTGTCATAGGTCACCAACACAAATGAGTCCCGTATCATGGAGAAATATGGAATATAGATGTAACGCATCTATATTCAGTTTACTACAGTTATCCATGCATTGGTCTAATCAACACGACATGGATCGTGTATATGTTACCCGGTAGCCTCACAACATGGTTCGATGGGGTATTGGGTGCACTCCTGAATACTGTTGGGCTTTAGTAACTTGACCAAGGGATACTGATATGAACCGACCAGATCCCAAGAACGCCTCTCTGTATTTCCTTGCGAACAATGATCTTCCCGTTGGTATGTCACGGCAGGTATAATCATACGAGCGTCACGTCACGGTTGATTAAGTAAAGCAAGTTGTGGAAGGTAAATTTTTATTAGTTTTGTGTGTTTCTTATTAACAGCTTTAAAGTTTTGTTAAAGCCTTGCTGATAGTTTTGTGCCAATGTTATGGTATGCTAAAAAAATAATGACTTACTAAAACTTTGCTTCTAATCTAATGTCTTTATGACTGTAATTTAGAAAGACTAGTTAAAACCTTGTGTCTTTGTTTTATGCGGATTATATATAGACCTTGTATTCATATTCTGATATTAATTTGCTATCATTTCTTATTAAACATGATTATATTCACTGAGATGTGTATCTTTTTCAGTGAATATTCGCTATTATTATTCAGAGAATATTCTCTTTTATTCAACTTTTAGCTTTAAAAACCAATTTACAATCAATAAACGAGTTAAACTCAATAAGAATGGCATGTATATATGCGCGAAAAGGAGTGTGTGTGTGTGGGTGGGTGTGTGCATAACATTGCATATACGCTCAGAGGTATGCATACTAGTGTATATTTGCATATATAGTTTTAACTATTTTGCACGATATATATATATATATATATATATATATATATATATGTGTGCATAACATTGCATATACGCACATAGGTATGCATACTAGGGTATATTTGCATATATATAATATATATATATATATATATATATATATGCAAATATACACTAATATGCATACCTCTGAGCGTATATGCAATGTTATGCACACACACACAATATATATATATATATATATATATATATATATATATATATATATATATATATATATATATATATATATATATATGTCGTGCCGATTAGGTAAAACTGGTCAATTAGCAAGAACTCATCTAAAATTAAGTCCTTTCTAAAATTTTCTCTTATACGTTTAAAGATATATATATTTTATTTATGTTAATGTAAGAATTTATAATTTTGTACCAAGAGAAACTTTGAAAACCTACCTAACCTTATTACAAAAAGCGCAATTTAATTTAGCCTAACCCAACTAAATATATTATAGATACGTTAACATTAATTTAATAATAAACAAACACAATGAAATATATTTTTTTCGTTATGTTCAGAATGATTTTGGCGAAATTATTGCATACACAAATTTTCACTTGTCTTATATGGCAAGGTGAGCGTTGCTATTTAAGCCAAAATCGCAAGTTTTACCTAATCGGCACGACATATATATATATATATATATATATATATATATATATATATATATATCGTGCAAAATAGGTAAAACTGGTCAGTAAGGAAGAACCCAAATTAAGACCTTGTCAATAAGGAATAACTCAAATGAAGTCTACCTGGAGGGTATTCCGGAGATCAACGCCCCCGCTGCCCGGTCCACGACCAGGTCTCCCGGTGGATCAGGGCCTGATCAACGAGGCTGTTGCTGCTGGCCGCACGCAGTGCATCGTACGAACCACAGCCCGGCTGATCCGGCACTGACTTTAGGTATATGTCCAGCTCCCTCTTGAAGACAACCAGGGGTCTACTGGTAATGCCCCTTATGGCTGGTGGGAGGCTGTTGAACAGTCTTGGGCCCCGGACACTTATTGCGTTTTCTTTTAGTGTACCAGTGACGCCCCTACTTTTCAATGGGGGTATGTTGCATCGCCTGCAAAGTCTTTTGCTTTTGAAGAGAGTGATTTATGTGTTCATATTGGGAACCAGTCCCTCCAGAATCTCCAATGTGTAGATTATGATATATTTCTCTCGCCTGCGCTCCAGTGAATACAAGCCAAGTGCTTCCAGGCGTTCCCAGTAGTTAAGGTGTTTGATGGAACTTATACGTGTAGTAAAGGTTCTCTGTACATTCTCTAGATCTGTAATTTCACCTGCCTTGAATGGGGATGTTAATGTACAGCAGTATTCCAGCCTAGAGAGAACAAGTGATTTTCTCTTATACGTTTATAGATATTTTTTTCATTTATGGTAATGTAAAAATTAATAATTTTCTACCAAAAGAACCTTAGAAAACTTGCCTAACCTTATTATAACAAGCGCAATTAAATTTAGCCTAATCCAACTAAATATATTTTAGACAAGTTTACAGTAATATAATAAGAAACAATTAAATATATATTTTTCGTTAGGCTCAGAATGATTTTTACGAAATTATTGCATACACAAATTTTCGCTTGCCTTCTTCGGCAAGAAGAGCGTTGCTATTTAAGTCAAAATCGCAAGTTTTACTTATTCAGCACAACACATATAAATACACACCCACACACCTATACACCGAGAGGTGTGGATCTCGTAGCGTGTATGAACCAAAACGTATGTAACGCTCAGTATATGCACAACAAAAGGTGTAACTCTCAGTGTATACGTGCAAAAGTTGTGAATATGTAATAAGAGGTGTGTAGCTCTTAGCGGATATACTGTATATCAAGATATGTGTTTCTGAAAGGTACTTAAATCTCATGTGCATACACAGATATTGTGGTATCCTTCAGTGTATAAACACAAATGTGTGAATCTCTGTATACGTGGTTTAGAAAAACACGTAAGCAAACACTAAGACATATTTATTAGAAAATGTTTCGGTCCTGGGTCCTAGTGTTTGCTTACGGGTTTTTCTAAACTTGTAAGTATTTATTACCAAAGTTTATACCATCTCTGTATACAGTGCTAGTCACAGCATTTTGCCGGGTGAGTTCCCCGGCATAATGCCGTGACGAAAATCAAAGTCCCACCATACAGGAGGGTCTTTTTTCGTCAGTGCATTATTCCGGGTAGCAGCCGTTAGCATGACGTCACGGCCTGCCACCACACTCCACAGTGACCCCTAAGTGCTCATGTGGCTGCCGTGGTGAGAGGAAGTGTTGCACTTTTGTCTCTCATCAGCCCCATCTTTTGTCCGGTGTTCCCTTTGGTTTTGGGGCTATACATGTTTGATTATGGGTAAAAGGAAGTCTTTAACACCTGAAGTCTTTAACACCTTAACCCAATTGAGGATCGCAAAACAGGACTGTTCAGCTGTGGAGAAGATGATTGTTCGTTATTTTAATTTTAACTGTGATCAATTCCAAGAGTTTTTCTACACTCAGCTTAGTCAGGTTTTCCTTGTGACATTTTCCTGCCTACTACTACTTGCATGCTCTCGTAACTATAACATAGTTATGAGAGCATGCAAGCAGTAGTAGGACCTGGTACGACGACGAAGAACTTGCCACAATGTGTTCAAAGCGTGTAGCAATGCTTATAAAATCAAAGGGTAGTCGTATCTCTTTTTAAATCAATTATCTGTCGTATTATTGCCGTGTATTTTTCAAATAAACATTAATTTCCTAAATAAATGTCTTATCACTGTCCCAATTAATATGCACATTACATCAGTTTCTTAGAAACTATGTAAACTTGATTGCATCCACTAGAGGAAATGTTGTAGACTCATTCATCCTTGAATCCTGTATAAAATCCCATTTCCAAACCCCATGCTACGAACACTCACATATATATACATGTGTATGCATACTTACAAGCATGTCTGCACTATTACATATGGTTGACTAAATTAATATTGTGTAAGCATTGTAAGAGAATTAAGAAAATTTTTGATTGTATAATTACAATTTTCTTTAGAAAATATAATTTTGGTTTATAATGTTTTAATGACATCCTTTTGGAAAGATGTGAATATGTGAAGAAGTGACTAACTTAAGACACTTATGAATCATTTTATGAAAGATTAAGTTGAATTAGAATTAATTATTAATCAGTTGAATAAGTCTCTCAGTTTTCACATACATATTTCTCTCAAACTATAATGACAATAAAAGTTAACCATAGACACAAAGCAACAATTTTTGGGGGATGAATATATATATATCAACTCAGAAGCCTCGATCACTTGGAAAAAAATTATTTTGATGGTCGTTCCTTCAACCCGGCCAGTATGTCTCTATTAATTTTTTTTATATTAACACATCTGCCGTTTCCCACGAAGGTAGGGTGACCCGAAAAAGAAGAAATACTTTCATCATTCACTCCATCACTGTCTTTCCAGATTAGCGCTTACACTAGTTATAAACTGCAACTTATCAACACCCCTCCTTCAAAGTGCAGGTACTGTTCTTCTCACCTCCAGGACTCAAGTCCGGTTTGCCGGTTTCCCTGAACCCCTTCATAAATGTTACCTTGCTCACACTCCAACAGCACGTCAAGTCATAAAAACCATTTTTCTCCACTCGCTCCTATCTAACACGCTCACGCACGCTTGCTGGAAGTCCAAGCCCCTCGCACACAAAACCACCTTTACCCCCTTCCTCCAACCTTTCTTAGGCCGACCCCTACCCTTGCTTCCTTACACTATAGATTTATACACTCTCCAAGTCATTCTATTTCGTTCCATCCTCTAAATGTGCGAACCACCCAACAACCCCTCCTCACCCTTCTGGATAATACTTATAGTAACCACGCACCTTCTGATTTCCAAACTACGGATTCTCTGCATTATATTCACGCTGCATATTGACCTCAGACATATCTCCACTACCTCTAGCCTTCTCCTTGTTGCAACATTCACCACCCATGCTTCACACCCATATAAGAGCGTTGGTATAACTATACTCTCATACATTCCCCTCTTTGGATAACGTTCTGTCTCCACAGACTTCTCAGCAGTGCACCACTCACCATTTTCTCCCTCATCAATTCTATGAGTCACCTCGTCTTTCATAGACGCATCTGCTGACTAGTCCACTCCCAAATATCTGAATACATTCACTTCCTCCATAATCCCTAAAATCTGAGATTCAATCTTTCATCGCCTAAATTTTTATCCTCATCACCTTATTATTTTCTATATTATTTTTTAATTTCCTTCATTTACATACCCTACCAAACTTGTCCACCAACCTCTTGAACTTCGCTTCAGAATCTCCCAAAAGCACAGAGTCATCAGCAAAAAGTATCTGTGACAATTCCCACTTTGTGTTAGATTCTTTATCTGTTAATCCTAAACCTCTTGCCAACACCCGAGCATTCACTTCTCTTACAACCCCATCTATAAATATATTGAACAACCATGGTGACATCACACATCCCTTCCAAAGATATACTTTTACTGGAAAATAATCTTCCTCTCTCCTACATACTCTAACCTGAGCCTCACTATCCTCGTAAAAACTCTTCACTGTTTTCAGTAACCTACCTCCTATTGCATACATGTGCAATATCTGCCACAATGCCCCAGTATTCACCCTATCATACGCCTTTTCCAAGTCCATAAATGCCACACAGCCTCTTTACCATCATCTAAATACTGTTCACCTATATTTATCACTATAAACCCTTGGTCTACACATTTCCCTACCCTTCCTCAAGCCGCCTTATTCATCTGCGATCCTGCTTTCCGTCTTACTCTTAATTCTTTCAAAAATAACTCTACCATCCACTTTACTAAGTATACTCAACAAGCTTATTTCCCTATAATTTTTACACTTTCTTTTGTCCTCTTTACCTTTATACAAAGGAACTATGCATGCTCTCTGCCAATCCTCAGGTATCTTACTCTCTCACACACATTTATTAAATAAGAGCACCAACCATTCCAAAACTATATCCTCACCTGCTTTTAACATTTCTGGCTTTATCCTATCAATCCCAGCTGCCTTACCTCCTTTCATTCTACCCACTGCCTCACGAACTTTCCCCATACTTACAAATGTGTAGAGTTTATCTGCTATTCGAGAGTCATTAAGGCTGCATGTGACTGCTTCACCACCTGTCAAGAATACTTAAACTTTGAAATAGTGTTTAAATTAAAATCTCAGCATATATACACTGAGAGACATCCACCTCTCCAGTGTATATATACCGTCAATTATTAGAATGATTTTTATACTTTAAATCCATTTTTTGTAGTATTTTTTATAGTGTTATCAATTAGTTTCATAATTTTTAATATTCTCGTTACATCTTCTTATTTTCTTCATTTTCGTCTTCATTTTTATCATCATCATTATGATTATTATTAAACTTTTGTTTACTAGGTAAACTGAATCCTTTTAATATATTTTGTTTGCATTAGTTGTAATTTTTTTAATAATTATTAATATTACTAAGGTGGCATTCAATATAAGTAGCGTTGCTTATTGTGTAATAAGAATTACTGTTTATTTTAGTTAATACAATCAGTCTTCTGGATCTCATATCACTCCTCAGATGATTTATTTGTAAATAAATGTTTCTTGATTATTTTCTTCACAGCTACCTTACAGATTTTGACCACAGTCTCTATGATTTTCGTTTACGTTATTATAAATACATACAACTTTTAAATACGTTTGGAAAATTGAGAAATGATTTAGAAGTTATTCATAAATCGAAGACTGTTACGTTCACTTAATATGATTTTAAATTTACTATATAGATTTCTCAAAAGGGAACCACACAAATGATTTTTAAGTAATGAGTTGTGAGACATTATTGAGAAGCGAGAAGCTCATACATGACTCCATAGAATGTACCAAGAATGAGAGCTAGTCAATGGAGCCAAACACACTCAACCTCATTTCTTTTATAATTAAACGATTTTTATTCCATTATTTCATTAGCATTAATGACTTTATTAAAGAATATTTATCCTTCCTCAGCTCATTTTTAAACCCTCCTAAGGATGGGACGCACTACAGTCAGCTACTACCCACTCACTGTTAGGAGAACAGAGCGAACAGGTTTAAGGAAATAAGTCACGTTTCTACTCATGTCAGTGCGATGTCTGCTCTGCCAGTTGAGAGATACGGGCGCTACCACTTGAGCCATGAGTCACCATTTTTTACATACATAATATAGCAATGCTACATTGTTTCATATATTCAATTCTACTTTCTGATTTTATGAAACTTACTTGTATTTTAAAAGCTGGCATGAAAACCGACAGCATCAATGTGGCATTAAATACACCTAACACAAGGTGGGTGAATGGTTATTTTTGGTGATGCTTACTTACTTACGCCAGAATATACCATCCACCGGAGCACCATGGCAACCTGATTTTGAAATTCGGAGACGTAGGTAGCTATCAATTCGTCTGTCAAACACAGTAAATACTGATGCAGAACAAAATATTTTATTTGGCTTTGGACTAAAACTGTGAAATTTATTAAGTGAAAAATAAATAAATATACAAATCCACCGAAAAAATATAAAATTAACAATAATGTGAGATCTCTTTTCCATTCAGTGTCTCGCCGAGCTTGACGCCCCGGACTAATGAACACTTAAGAGATAAATGTTTATATTAAGGTAACTGTTAAGAAGTACTAAACATCTCTCTAGTTATCTTTAATAGTAACAACAAAGTTGAGCTCAGAATAGTATAGGAAAAATACTTTCTCTTCGTTCCCTGAGGTCACACTTCTGGCAAGAAAAAGCAGGTCAAGAGAATTACCATGTCGTGCTGAATAAAGGTCATGGAGATTTACTAGAAGAGAAAAAGGCAGAGTGTAGACTTAGCACTGCAACAGCAGAAACACCAGGAGCAATAACCTGAGGGGTCAGAGTGAGCGAGCGAGTGTCTGAGCACGGTGAAGGAGGGAGCGAGCGAGTGAATGTAAAGTGAGCAAATGGGTGTCTGAGCACGGTGAAGGAGGGAGCGAGCGAGTGCATGTAAAATGAGCAAGTGAGTGTCTGAGCACGGTGAAGGAGGGAGCGAGCGAGTGTCTGAGCACGGTGAAGGAGGGAGCGAGCGAGTGTCTGAGCACGGTGAAGGAGGGAGCAAGTGAGTGCATGTAAAGTGAGCGAGCGAGTGTCTGAGCACCGTGTAGGAGGGAGCGAGCGAGTGCATGTAAAGTGAGCGAGTGAGTGTCTGAGCACTGTGTAGGAGTGAGCGAGCGAGAGTGAGCCAGTGCGAGTGAGCGACTGAGACAGTGAGCAAGTGATTGAGTAAGCGAGTATGTGAGTGAGGGAGTTAATAAGTGAGAGAGTTAGTGAATGAGAGAACCAATTAGTAGATGAATAAACGAGTGAAAAATCAAGTGAGTGTTATAGTGATTTGTGTATTGTGTGTGTGCGCGCGCGCGCCCACCTATTTGTGGTTGAGTCTTAGCTCCTGGCCCCGTCTCTTCGCAAGTCGCTACTCTTTGTGTGAGTTTATGTGTTTATATGTATATGTATAAAAGTTCTTATATATTCAATTTATTAAAATATATTCACAAAAGAACTGTGTATTTCCTGGTTGAATCGTCCCTTACCATATATTGACATAACCCAGACGAATGGAAAATTACAAGCACATACATTGCTAAATTGCATTTCAATTAACAATCACGTTTTATATATTTATATATTTTTTATCGTGAATCTGAATTTAAAACATTTTGATAACAATTTTCATCGGAAAAATTTGCTCTTGTTCCCAACTACTGAATGTAATCATGAAATTTACAAGTGTTTTGACAAACAACGGTTGTTATGCTACTTTATTTTGGCATGTCGTTGTTCGCTCCTTTACAAAACTACTTTGTTTTTATTTCTTATCTGTTTATGAGATTTTTTTTAACACACCAGCCGTCTCCCACTGAGGGAGGATAACCGAGAAAGAAGGAAAGTGTTTTCTTAGTTTTACACTTAGTAATATATACAGGAGAGGGGGTTACTAGCCCCTTGTTCCCGGCATTTTAGTCGTCTCTTACGACACGCATGGCTTACGAAGGAAGAATTCTTCTTCACTTCCCCATGGGAATATCATCACCTAATTCGACCGTCATAATAACAACGACTAAATGTTTGTTTGCCGCTGCGCGAACCGAAAAAGGTATCCCTGTTACTAATAAGCCAAGCCCAATCTACCACAGTGCACGCAAAAGGATTAAATAGTAGAGAGAGTGACGCAAGCTTCCAATGCAGTTAAAGGTAAATTTTGTAGGTTTGAAGGCAACCAAAAGAGGCATTTTCAGGTTAACGCATAGAAACTATCTTTTTTTTCAATATAAATTGGAAAATGTCACCTATAAAATCCCAAATCAATGTGAACCTCATTTGTCATAAACACACTAGTGCTAAAAGTTTGAACCCAATCATAAGAGGCATTCTCCAGCTAAGGCAAGGAATCCAACAAGTGCAAGTTTACCTTGTATACTGAGAAATTCACACCGACATCTCCTAAACCCAAAACGAATCACAGGATGCAAAATAAATTAGAAGGCTGGTAAACCAGAATCCAGTAATAGTCTTCTAACTACCGCTCAATAACCACTAAGTAGAACACACCATTAGGTGTCAACAAGGAAAAAATATAAAGAGCTTACTTTTTCTGTGTTGGTTCCTGGATGGCCACTAAGTGTAATGGAAAGAAGTCCTCTAAGATTTTTGGCTAAGGTAAAATAAATAATTTTTCCAAGATGGCTGACGTCCAAATGCTCTGCCAAAAACTTATGTCTTTGTTATTACCCAATTTTTGTCATGAGAAACTTATTACATCTTTCATAAAAACAATAAAATGAATCCTTATCAACATAAATCTTAAACTGAAATTTTGTTTTGTATAAAGCACTGAATTCGTCATAAATTGGTTATTATTAGTAAGATTATGATTAACTAACTCTACATGAAAATTAGATTTAGATTTTGCCACCGAAATGGCTAGTTTATTGTGCACCCTATACCCATCCTGTGGAAGGTAGCGCAAGAGCATAGGGATACACAAAAAGCCTAGGAACTAGGCCCCAAAAGGGTTAACGGGAGAACATCTGGATTTATATCTGCAATTCACTTATTATCTGTTACAAGCAAATTTAGGATATTTGCTTAATATATCTAGCATCTTATTTTCAGTAATAAAATATCTTGACATGCCACACAGGTTATTATACTATCTCTATATTCCTCAATAAGTGTTCAAAATAGTGACTATAGTGTTGGCCACATACTTTGCATTTGGTTTGATCATCATCTGTTTGTCCGCCAAACTGCCAGAAGCACTTGTAACCAAGCCTAAGCCTGGCCACTACAACATCAGTCAGTCCGTTCACATTGCAAGTTGTTCCATGAGCGTACTTATCTACGTTCATGTTATCATAGTGGATTACAGATCTACTCAAGCTTCTAATTGCATTCCTGTAACATTCAGTTAAATTACTCTACATGAAATTCAATAAGATATACAATTATTATTACTGAAGCTAGAATACGAAAGTATTATTTGCTTTCTGGTCTTCAATAACAAAGCCTTATTTTGTGAGAAACAAATATCCGAGGTGAACTTTGTCAAAATGTCTTGGAGAACGTAATCCCTATAAGAAAAGATTTAGGCGATGGAGTTGTTGCAAGACTTTGAGGCAATTCTATACCGATCTTGGTTCACTATACCTACAGTGCAAAATATATGAAGCCCACAATCATAAAAATATCTTTCATTCTCAGGTATTAAGCTTCGTTATCAATCATAAATGTCTGAATTTTTGGAAGCAGCAAGATGATAGAATTCCTCTACATCATCGTGAAATGCATAAAGCTGAAACAAAGGAACTTATAGAAACAATTGTGAGGATAGCTGATGAGCAGAACTATGAATGAATTTGAGGATTAGTGAAACTGTGAAATCTGTGTTCAAAATGTTGGTAATATCTTAGCACTCTTAGATGGAGGTTCGTTGATGATGGTGAGAAGTTCTTAGTGTTTTCCTTCCTTGGACTGATCCTGATTGTTTTCACATTTTTCTGGTGCTGTATGATCTGCTTGGTTCTAGAGAATCACCATACATATAATAATGATTTTAAAGCTGTCGAAGCAAAGTTCGTTTTAAATCGAATTATCGGTGTATGAAAATAAAACCAAAGGCCACTCATCTGTATCAGTCCATCACAATGAAAGCTAAATATATTACTTAAATGGTGTGATCGCTTCGATGAGAATGATTGCCAATTTTCCTTTCCCGAGATAATGACACTGATGAATGGGTAATTGGAAGTAGAGGAATATTCAGAAAAAATCACCTGAAA
This sequence comes from Cherax destructor, assembly GCA_009830355.1. Taxonomy (NCBI): domain Eukaryota; kingdom Metazoa; phylum Arthropoda; class Malacostraca; order Decapoda; family Parastacidae; genus Cherax; species Cherax destructor. Next base: position 146,443 of record WNWK01000775.1, read on the forward strand.
ATAAAATTGTCTTCACTTCGGCAGGAACATGACCACAAGGAACGAAAATGGAAAAGAGACTTTACGTTATTGAAGACTGGAAGCCGACCAATGATAGTTGCGCACTACATGCAGCGCTGTATGACCCTTGTGCGTCAAGCTAAAGATCAAGACAGTTTAGGTAAGACCCCATGTGGGGTGAGCTGGGAAGACGGTATAGGCGAAGAATATCGGTGGAGAGTACCCACAGTCGAAGAAAAAGAGCCAGAGCCCCAGTTGCTAGGCGCTCGTGGGACGAACTTGAAGAAAACAGGAAGAGCAGCTGTGTATGCATCGGTCTCGTGGTAGTTGAGGTCTTGAGTCTTGAGAAGCTGACAGTTTCTAGGTCGCAGGAGAGGGCAGGCTGGTAGTAATATCTTGAATATCTTGTGCGTTTAGCGCTTAGTTATGGTTATAATAATAATGTGCATCCCATGCTCAACTTGTGAGCAATATCGTAAAAACTAAATCACAGAGGTCACAATGGGTCTTTGTCACATCGCAATGAGCATTGTTACATCAATCGAAATAAATACCAGTCCTTTTATATTTTACATTTACTTCATATAGTTGTTATACACAGTAAAGTTTTGGAATAGAATCTAAAAAGAATTGATCACAACAGGGTTGCATTCTATATAAAAACAGTTCGTTTATCTAACTGATGCAAAATCTGGATACAGCCTCATGATTTCAGATATCTTATCATGCTTAAAGTGACATGATACTAACTTCTCTTCCACGACTGCTGAATGGCTTCATTACATAGAATTCCCAGTACACAAAGTTGCCGAACGACGTTGCACTGATAAAAGTAATATTAATATATTAAAAATGCGCTTAAAATAATTTGTGTCACCAATTTTTCTATGTCAGTACGAAGTTTGGATCTTGTGAATTAATTGATGTTCTCAGCAGTCTTCTATTTGCTGATGAATACACAGAACTAAGTAGAATACATGATACATTGCTCCATTCCCAGGAACAGGTATGTATTCTCGTAGAGCTCGTCAGCTGCATGAACGACAGAGTTGGTATTGATATTCGTACGTTAACAGCCATAGATACATGGCATACTTTGAGTCTTTATCATTTCAGAGGAAAACAAGTAATATGTCGAGCCTGAAATCCCCATGTTCACATGTGTCAGTTCAGCTTCTGATGCTGGACAGGTCAGCCAGATACTGGTAAAGCAATACAAAAAAAAAGGTGTGCATCTGAAGTGTCCTTATAGCTATGTTGTCTTAAACCATGAAATTCCCTTTCATCGACCTTGCAGTTGGCCCAGTTCCTTGAAAATGTGTGGTTAGTAAGTTTCTCTCTTCTTGTCATTGTCTCCGTTAAATGCCCAAATTGGATAGGATTTAAGGAGAAGGCAATGAAGAGTGACCGTGCAGCCCTTGAGATGAATGCGATACTGTCGTTCATCAATCTCAACCATACACAGCCACATATTTTCTACTCTGTAATTAACACAAACCTAATTAGAGAGGCAAAATATAGACATTGGCATAGCCACCTTTGCCTAACCAATTTACATCAAAACAGATGACATAGTTTATGCTTCTCTTGAGATTGACAATATTAAGGTCAGAGTTGGAGAGTTACACCCAATGGTTTTAGTTGTTTATACATAAGTTGACAGTGGTTTTGAGAATCTCCGAAAAGTAATTTAAAGCTCCAAACTCTGTTAAACATATAATGACTGGGAATGCTTATTTATGTGCTCTGCACTTGGCTATTATTACCCTCCCCTTGCTGCTTGAATAATGTAAATTTAAAGTGCATGCAAGATGTACATGAGATGCTAATAAATGCTGAGTGTAATACTGACAGTGTTATCATGGAGAAAGTGGTCACGCAGTTCACACAGATCATGGAGTATCTGACTGAGAATCAGTCAAGAGAGAGCTATATAGGGATAGTGGGCTCAGCTATCTGCAATACGACAAGTAGGTAGGTCATGTAGAGCGTACTGGTGACTGGGATCTCCATCTTTATGCTGTCAACAAGATGATTTTCATTCTTCATGAAGCTGTGTGTTTTGCATAATCAGAAGCTCCCAAACTTTACGAGTGAAATTCACTTGAAGAAATTCACTAAAGATAGTTACTTCTCAGTTAGGACGGACTAATTACAAGTTCTGTAATGGTAATTTAACCGACTAAGCTACTGAATAGATTCTCATACGAATGCTGAAGACTATTGGAGGTTTATCACATGGCTGAGATGTTTTTTTTCCAAACACCCAGGTTAAACTAGTGCATGTATTGTCTAAGTGGTGCATGTCTAAAATACTTTTGAAGATTTCTATGGTGTCCACATGCTGACGTCAGATCAACACAACGACCTACGATCGTGCAGCACATTTTCCCAAATGGCTGAGGGCTCATTTCCTTGTCTTCTGTTCAGCAATCAAAGGCATGGTGTCAACAATCTGCGGCAAGTGCATAAAATCAGTCAGCAAGTACGGCAGTGCCTGGTCAGGAAGCAGATGTCAGTTGCGGATAACTGCTCAAGAGAGATACGTGCGTGATACAACTCCTCATTCCCTGTTTGATAAGGAAAAGGAAGCAGAAACACATATGTAGTTTAATGAGATCCTTACTGACAACATTTTGCCCACTGTGTGGGCGAAACGTTGTCAATACGAGTCTCATCATACTGCATGTATGTCTCTGTTTCTATCGTGTCGGTATTTTTAACCATTTATCTTCATCTTGATAAGAGAATCTGTGTAAAAAGCGTCGTGGCCCACATCCTGAACCAGCCAGTTGCACCTCAAGTGGCACTTTCTCTTATGATTTATGAAAATTGTGATGTGTTCCTGCAGTGTATTATATCTCTAATCCACTGCCATATATTATGCTGTGCCTTATGTGATGTGTTGAAGACTGTGTCAACCATGCAGCATGCAGAGCAACTTACAGTAGGATTAAAAGCTTAAATATTTTTAATTTAATTTAATCAACACTTCCGTTCTCGTGTTGTATATTACTTACTAATATATATATATATATATATATATATATATATATATATATATATATATATATATATATATATATATATATATATATATGTGAGTACATATAGGAAGCGCGACTATTCCGCGCTCAGCAGATGGAGGATCAAACAGTCTTTTGCACTGAAAGACTCCAATAGATTTAGCGTTTAACATGAACTAAAGAAAATATGCGACTAACTACATGTCATGTCACTATATGAATGTCACGAAGGAATAGTGTGCTGATTTGCCTTGATACTTGAAATTTCGAATACTTTGGATTGATAATAATAGGGAAACATTCTACTGTTTATGTGATTCTTTAACTAAAATAACTATGCATCAATACATTTTCACAAACATGGACACAATGGAGAGCGGTCTAAATTCAATATCTAAAGTTTGATAAGAGCTCAATATGACGACTTTAGCTTCCATGGTAAATAGAATTAAGGCCATATTGGATTTATGTATTAAGGGGAACATTTTACTGTATTTCTAAAAGTTTTATTGACTTTCACAATCTTAAAAACATAGGTGTAGACGCCGAGAAGATCTTGCACTTTTATTTATACATTTATTACTCAGCCTTTTACGTATAAGTCCAATTTGACAAAATAATTGAGTACCGAATACATCTTCTATTTCCTCGGATCACTATTACCTACTACCCTACCCCTATCTCCAAGACCACCCACCATCCTTTGCTTCATTTCCACGGAACAAGATCACCCTACCCACACTACCAACCACCATGCCGCCATCCTCCATCCCAAACCTCAACAGCATCCCTCAGCCACCCCAAGATCACCCTCTGTGATGTAATCTTGCCACACCGCAGGTGGTGCTTCAAACAAGGTCTTTCAAGGAATTTTGCCTTCAATTTTTGTTTCTTTTCGTTAAGGATGATTTAACTGGACTCACTCGGGATTATTCCCACTGGTCCAACTTTACCTTCATATGATAAATGAGATACTTGTGCAACATTCTGGAAACGTTTAGCCAGGCAGTGGCTTCCTCAGTCCAATGCAGAGAAAGGTGGAAGATGAGGAGGAGTTTGAAGGGATCAGTCCATAATAAAGATACCAAAATGTAGCAGAAGTGTCTCATTTATCAACTTGTAGGATTTTTAAACTATTTATTTACCTTTGGTCATAGATAAATATGAGTAAATGTCCTCACGCTACATTTATGTGGCATTCGTTAGCTGAGGGTTAGAAAAAAATTCACACCACACTCATGACATTCCTCAAACCTTTGTTGGTCAAGAGAAGAGGACTGGTAAAGACATTATAAAACACAAACAGTACATAGGTGATCAAAAATCATAAATGAAACGCACACAAATTGGACTCTCTTGGGTTGTCCTGGTTTAGTCCTCAGTAAATTTTCCTACATTATCACTTTGTTCCCATGAATAGAGGCAGTCTTAAATCAAAGAAAAGAAGACAAACAATAAATCAAGAGGTAGACTAACGACAGAAGAGAAGAACGACAGTTTTAATCATTATAAGTGAATGTTACTGAGGCAAAATCGGACATATGTTGGCTTTCTTGGGTTAACCTGAGATACTCTAACAATTCCATTTATGTATACCATTCATTTTTTGGTCAAGGAAAATAATCTTGTTTATTTTACTGAACAAAGGTAAGCTAAGAAAGCAGGTGATACACAAAGGTAAATATCTTGAGTTCTACAAAGAGGTAAGCCATGAAAAGAGGCATGGCAAGAAATAGCTAAATGCAGCTCTAGTAAGTGTTAATTTTCTATTTCCTCTTCCTAAAAGGAAGTAAGCCAAGAAAATAAAGAAAAAGTAAGAACCACAATGTATATAGTTATCCGATACATAGCAAAACATCTAGGCACGTCATCTTTGTTAAATAATCCTTCATTCTATATACTTTTACCTCTCTAATCCCATGAAAAGTGGTAATTGAAGGTGCATCAAATTAATATTCTCCTTTCTTAAGATTTCTAAGTTCACACAGAAAGGTTGCAGAGGTTATTCGATCGATGCTAACCAAGGGCGATATGGTAGGCACTATGCTTACTTCAAGGTTTTTTTTTCTGAATGAGGTCAGCAGCCTCTGCATCACGAGAATATTTTCTCTGTCCAATCTTCTGGCCTCTTCTCCAATCTTCATAACTTTGCATTTGCAACCACTTATCTGGCCATCCCCACAATTTGTTTAGATCCATTTTCAGCCTTCCTCCGTCCTCATCTGTTTCTATTCCCCTCATTATTTTTACATCATCAGCGAATAGAAATTCATCTGACCCAATTCCATCTGGTAAAGCGTTCACAATCACCTGAAACAGTACTGGTCCTAATACCGATCCTTGTGGTACACCACTTGATGCTCTTCCCCAGTCAGACATCTCTTCCTGGATAATCAATCTTTGCTCCCTTCCTAATCCACTGGAATTGTTCCATGTTATCCATGCCACCTACTAAAGTTTTTGACCCAGTCTCATGTGGGGTACAGTATCAAATATCTTCTTGAAGTCTAAGAAAATTCAATCTACCAACACTATCTGTCCTGTTTAACTTCCGTTACACTGTCATGGAAGCGCAAAAAGAGTTGGTAGGACAAGACTTGGCGTCTCTAATCCAGTGCTGCTTGTTGTTTACGAAACCGTTTCTCTCCAAGTACTCTTCCACTCTTCATCTGACTATCTTCTCCATTGCCTTGCGTGGTCTAAATGTCAGATAAAGTTGCCTGTAGCTCACTGCCTCCTGCCTATCGCTTTTCTTAATTACAGGTATTACATTCGTTGTTTTGTAGATCTCTGACAACTGTACAGGTGTTCATTAACTTATGGTAGATCATAGCTAGCGTTCAGAATGTGTTTCAGTTCCTTGTTGCAAAATCCACAGTGACACCCTGTTAAGATCCACCTCTTTTGATATATCCAGCTCCCTTGAATTTTTATTTATTACCACTACCTCTGTCGTGTGTATTGTATATAGTTTATGTACTTCACTGGGCTTTCTGTTAATGCCCCGTTTTTCACGGAGAAGACCTATTTACCTTATTCAGTGCTACACATACTTTCTTGTCATTTTCTGTGAGTTTCCCTACGTCCTTCTTCAGTCGAATTACCTGGGCTTTTACAGATGTTTTTCTTCTGTTGTTGCTGCGAAGCAATTTTGGGTCACACTTTGCCTTCGTTGCCATGTCATTCTTCAATTGTCGCTCAGATTCTTTCCTCTCCATTGCTTATTCATTTCTAGCTAATCTGCTCACTTCTCTGTTTTCATCTATCCTTTGCTTCCTATAGTTTTTAACATGCTCTTATGCTTCTCTTTCTCGCCCTCTGCTTCTTTGGTTGAACCAAGGCCTCTCTTTGTCGTTTCTATTTCCCATTATTCGTCTAAGTAGGAAGTTTTCCTCTGCCTCCTGGTACTTCCCAACTACGTACTCCATCATCTCATCCAATAACTTTCCCTCCAGTCCTTCTCTCACTGCACTACAGTCAAGAATTTCCTCATTCCTGCAAAGTTCCCTCATCTAAAGTCTGGCTTCTTGGACCCCTCACTTGCCAATCTTCCCTCTACGTTTAATTTCACAAGGTACTCGAAGTTCAGCACTGCATGGTCGCTAGCGTGCGTTCGTGCGTTCACGCGTGCGTTAGTTAGTTACCATTTTGTCCTAGGCACATGCCGATTAGATACTAGGCCTGTGGTATATGCGTGCGTGTATGTGTGTGCGTATGTACTCACCTAGTTGTGGTTGCAAGGGTTGATTCACAGCTCCTGGCCCCGCCTCTCCACTGGTCGCTACTAGGTCTCTTTTCCTGCTCCATGAACTTTATCCTACGTCTTCTTAAAGCTATGTGTGGATCCTGCTTCCACTACACTTCCCAGACTATTCCACTTCCTGACAACTATGTGACTGAAGAAATACTTCCTAACATCCCTGTGATTCATCCGAGTCTTCAACTTCCATTTGTTATCCCTTGTTCCTAAGTCCCATCTCTGGAACTACCTGTCTCTGTCCACCTTGTCAAGTCCACTCAGTATTTTATATTTCGTTATCATATCCTATCTCTCCTATCCTCCAGTGTCTTCAGGTCGATTTCCTTTAACCGCTCCTCTTCTCTCCGGGTTTCAAACTGATGCTGCATACTCCAATATAGGCCTAACGTTGATCAATTAAGACACATATGCAACACTTGGGTATCTTTATTGAGGAAACGTTTCGCCACACAGTGGCTTCATCAGTCCATACAAAGGAGAATCATGAAGATCAGAAGTTTGAGGTAATCAGTCCCTCGGCCTTGAGTCGATGTGGTCAGTCCATCAATCATGAACAGGATACAGCATATGTGCGAAGGAGACTCTTAAATACCGTTGGCAGGAGAGATGCAGCAGTCGTAGGAGGTGTCACATTTGTCCAATGTGGAAGTAGGTCGTGCCCAAGGGTTAGGCAAATGAAGAATTCCCTGTATTAAGATACCAAGATGTTGCTGTGTCAGACAGGATGTAAATGAATGGTTCAGAGAAGCATGATTCTCCTTTGTATGGACTGATGAAGCCACTGTGTGGCGAAACGTTTCCTCAATAAAGATACCCAAGTGTTGCATGTGTGTCTAATTGATCAACTGGTCGGTTCTCTGAACCATTCATTTACATAGGCCTAACGCACACGATGTACAGGGTCTTGAACGATTCCTTATTGAGTTGTCGGAATGTTATTCCATCGATGTAGGAAATCATTGGTTTGGTAAGAGAGTTGTGCATGAGTGGAATAAATTCCCGAGCACAGTCATTAAAGGTAAAATCTTGTGTGACTTTAAAAATAGATCTGACAGTTACGTGGGTGGGTGTGACTTGGACTTGCCTAGCATTGGCCGATGGAGCTGCAGCAGTGCTCCTTCTTTCTATGTTTTTATGTGTGTGCTTTTCCCTTTTTGCATGTGTATGTGGGAGTTCAAGGGACTCCTGTCTGTGCTTCTTCTCAAATTCCTACTAGCTAGAAACTTTTGTGAAGCTAGGCTTTCGTTGAGGAGTTTCAGCACCTGAATAAGGAGTGTAGAAGGTATATCCGTTTAGACACACTGTTTACATTATATCTTACTTATTCCATATGTCCTTGAAGGTATCTTAATATGTTGGGCATCCATTTTCCTGTACTTATGTTTATGTTACTACTGTACTTGTACAATAATTTATACATCTTAAGGAGAGTTACAATACATTCTACGGAACAAGGTTTTTTTTTTACTGAAATGTTTTATTATGATAAGCACTTAATTTATATTTCATAAATTTCCCTTTAAGTGTATTATATAATAAATTTAATTATTATAGTGCATTTAAATGTTTTGCTTCCTTCTTCGCCCTGAGTGAAGTGCCGCAGTAGTGAATAGAAACAGTTGCTTTACTATTTCATTCTTTAATAATTTTATTGAGTTTATAACTCTGTTACTCTTATGAGTGATGATTATCACTAATATTAAAAATGATGATGATAATTATAGCATAACAGGCCTAGAAGGACGTACGCCTATATAACAAGGAGCCTTAGTCCCAGAGTAGCCCAAGTGTTGTAACATAGTGTTATTAATTTATCTGGAAGAGTCCAGGCTGTAAACAATAGAATCTTTACCCTGATATTTTCAGGCAATTTAAATGTGTATTTTAATATTTCTCATTTATGCCTATGTACAATCACCTATGCTATGCTAACCTTCCTATGGTGTAGAAATATACCTAGTTCGATGAATCTTATTGAAGCTAGCTGGCCCAGTGGCTTACGCGACGGTCTGGAGTTTTGAGACTCTCTGACCGCGGGTTCGAACCCCACCCGTGGTATGTGGTTTGTTTGCAATCGTGTCATTACGATTTCGTGAGTCATGAAAGAGTTATTCACCACGTTGATTGCCTCAACGTTATTTTACCTTATTCTCTTAATCTGTTGAATCTTCCTACTCTATTTCAAAATAAGTAAACCTTGGATAGAACAGAAAGATTAACTGATATACAAATGTAAATTGTGAAAAAAACAGAGTTGTCAGAGAGAGAAAAAGAGGAGACGGTAAAACAGAAAAGACAGAATGTTAGATAATTCTGGAAACATATCTCTCATTTCAATACATGCATCAGACAGGTCAGTAATGATATCCGTCTTCACGGTGGAAAACCTTGAGAAAAATTCTTTCCTTTTTTGGAAAACAAGCTTATATTACACACTCGTTCACAAAAGAATAGTACATTGACTATAACATAGTTAATGTCATAGTGTTTGGGGCATATAAATATATTCTTCAGAAGTATCAGCAACATTTTACGAAGGAAAGTCGCCAACCCGAGCAGACTTACAAGGATTTTGCCAGAGCGAAGCAAACTTCTTTAATACGTTGGTGAAGAGCCAAGTTTTATTTGGTAACTATAATGTTACATTACAGTTAATTATTTGTTATAATTTTTCCTAACATTTGCCTTCTGACGTGTAGCATAACTTGGACGACCTCTCTATTACGAATGCACCAGAAATAGGAGAGGCTGTTGACAGGTAGAGTGATGGGGTCACTTTCTGCAACATTCGTAGGTAAAAAACAAACACATTTCCACAGAGATTTAGCATCAAGTAAAACAATATTCTACACATACCTTGACGTTTCTTCCATAGAAAGAAGGGTCAGACTAAGGAGCAGTGGTATAAGCCACAGAGAGACAGGGCCAGAGCCCGTCTTGATGAATATCGAGGACAGTCTCTCACAAAACTAAGACATCCTTAAGGAGCTGTGGCTATTGTTTTCACAAGCAGGTGGAAGCAACAAAAAAACTTCTATATCATTCTGATGCATATTGTTATCTGTTCCTGTGCTTATCAAGAGATCATCTGACAGATGTCCACATGACTGGTCCTACTTTTATGGCCCTACTGGTTTAGCGGTTTCCCGTGATTAAAATTAAAGTGTGAAGAGCATCAATCTTTAATGCCTAATACATCTTTTGAAATGAATGAAAAAAATATAGGTTTTAGGCTGTGTAGGCACACGTACTGTCGTACTCTGTGCAATAACTAAAGAATGCCTATTCTGGTCGGCTTTTACCTATTAATGCTGATGTGTTTTCCACAGTGGAAGCTTTCCCTTGATTTTAGCTTGTTTTATTATCCTAAATTTTATTAAATCGGTTTCAATTAAATAACTGGAGAATAGCACTTTAGGTCAGGAATAAACCAGAGTGCTTGACTTTACTAGGATATTTCAGGTTTATTTAATAAATATTACTTAAGAAGTATTTCGGTTACTGGGCAATCCGAGAAAAGTACGATTCGAATAGTGCAGAGTGCGGCATATGTTGACCAAGCAGTTAAACATTAGCTCTGAAGAATACAGGGAAGTAAGAAAAGGCGTTCCCAAATCATCATATGGAAATTAATACCTAGTTTCTTCACTGAAAATGAACAAACGCAGACCATATCTACATTCTTTCAGAGAGACCAAAGAAACCAATATCCTTAAATACACAAACATGATTGATCTATTATATTTAAATTTAAATAAAAAATATAAAAATTACAAATATCAAGCATTTTAATTTAATATACAGCCAACATAAGTTAATCTCTTTTTACCAGAAATATAGTTACTAACAGAGAAACTATTTCCACTGTAGTCAATTTTATCTTGTAATATGTGACGGGTTTAGGAATTTCTCTTGTGAGTAGAGAGGAAATAGCAGAGGAAAAAATACAAATATTTTCCCTCTGTAAATAGGTTCGCCTAACAAGAGAGCAAAATTTCGAATGAAGAATCTGACCAAAGTCGCAAATACATTATTCAAAATTCAAAGGCGAAGCATGAAAGCTTCGCTCAGCATAGAGGCTTCGCCGCTGACATTTGCATGGTCTGATGGTGGTCATTGCATGGTTAAAACATCAGTGTAAGGAGTCCTTTAATTATAAGTTGATTTAATGCACTTCCTTCCCCCCAAGTTTTTTGAGGTCATGGCCTACCTAGAGGCAGCTGCGTTGATCCACTGCATTACAGAGGCACATATTTAGCATGATATACAGAGAGTATGCATACCATGTACATCATGAAAATATAAGGCAAGTCTCCATAAATCTCATGTGATGGTGGTGTTCAAAGGCGTGTGACATGAGTGGCAAAGATATACACCTAAATTGCATGGGTAATGGGAGTTTGGAGGAGTGGCTAAATTTTTAAGAAAATCGTCCATGGTCATTATTTGCCAAAAATAATATGCATCTTCGTCTTATGTAGGCTTATCAGCATATTCTCAACGATGATTTGAAGTATCAAAAATGGGATTCTTCAAATGAGGGAAAAAAATCAATGAATTTCCAGAATTTCCTTTCTCGTGATCCCATCATGCCTGGTGGTCAAAATTACCACGAACAAAATTCAAAATATCAACGAATAACAAATTACGAGTCAGATTAGAAAATATAATAGAAGCCTAAAGTACAATATAGAAATTAGATATGATAAATATAGAAATTTAGGAAAACCATCTCGAAATGTTAATTCCAATTTAATACACATTTAGATAAGAAATTATGTATATTTGAAGACTACCTGAAATATACGTTATGATCATAATTCTGAACATAATATATACCAAGAAATTCCAAATATTATAATGTGACAATACGGCCAAAGTAAAATCCCAAATAAATCTATGTAGTAATAAAAACCTCATTCTTCTATATGTATGCGTTTTAATATATATTCATATTGAACAACTGAAAGAACGAGAAAAATAAGGTGAAGAATTAGATATGTGCTACTCTGGATATATTTATTATAGACGTTTCGCCAGCCAGTAGATTTATCAATACAAATTCAAGGACATAACTGGAAGACAGTACAACTATATACAAAGGATGAGGTAACTGTCCCTCAACCTTGGAGATGAAGTGTACCGTATTCGTGAAGACCCTTCACCACTACGGTATACTTCGTCAACTCCGAGGCTGAGAGACAGTTACCTCATCATTCGTATACATTTGTACTGTCTTCCAGTTATGTGATTAAATTTGTATTGATAAAGCCACTGGCTGCCGAAACGTCTATAGTAAAGATACCCAGATGCTGCACTTGTCTAATTCTTCATCTTGACAGTAGTGTATGCCATACATAAACAACGAGAAAAATGAGCACACCAATTGGCATACTGACACAAGCTAGGCAAAAACATGCTTGCGGCGTCAAATTCACTGGTCTTGGAGGTCTAATGAAAAAATCAAAGTGAGTGAGGCAGCTGGGGAGAACAGATCAATGGAGTGAGTGCATCGTCTACCCCAGGGAGTGTGTTTTGCTTCTTTGTTGCAAGACACTCATTCGAATTTAGGGAGCGGGGCTAAGAACTGTTTCGACCCCATCAAGCACAAATTGATGAGAATACACGCAAACACACACAAACATACACACATTCATACATATACAGCACACAAAACAAACACACACACATATATATATACATGCAATAAGATCACAATAAACAGGTGATATCACAATATGCACAACAACCACTAAGAAAAAATAAAGAAATTCCAACCGCTTTCATGACTTCTCACAGAACAAAAAATGGTTATAATAATAACCATTAATTTTTAAACTAAGACCTATGTCAGGAAACACTTGTCCTGTTTATTGACAAACCTTACCTACCCTACACACACAATTTGTGGTAACGTGTATAAAAAAGGGGGGCACCAAAGAGGAGAGCGAAAAGCCAGGGACGCCATGGAAAATTGGCCTCGAAAAGAAAAATGGGTGGACGAGATAAGGAGAAAGGAAAGGGAAGCTGGAATAACTTACCACTAAAATGGAGGAGAGGATGGATGCAAAGAGCAAGAAGTGGGAGCTGCAAACCGAAGCTGCAGAGGCCAGGATATGGAGCCTAGAAGTCGAATTGAGAATGCTGAAGCAGGATATAGAGCCAACGAACAGAAGGGGCTTGGGATCAGGAGTAGGTACATCAGTATTCCCTGAGAGAATCGAGGTAAAGGAAGGGATAAGACCTACATAGAGGCCCTATCAGACAAGGACATGTCGAGGAGAGAAAGTGGTGTACCGTTGAGTACAGAGACAATGGTGAAGGAATTGTAGGTAGGGATGGTGATACGTCACATGCAGAGGCACTATCAGGGGACCTATCACCATACAGGAAATGATAACGGAAGTAGCTATGGCGATCCTTCAATCAGACCAAGAGATGAGGGAAAAGCAATGGCAAGAGGAGAGGGAGAGGGCAGTTTTTATCCATAGGCTTCAGGGAGGACAGGAAAAAAAATGGCAGGGAAAGGAAAAGGAGAATGAAAATATCATCAAACAGGAGAGGAGGATATCGCTGAGCTGATAAATTTTCAGAGAATTGGGGGATATTCAATGGGGGAAAATTGACCAGTCAAATTAGTTTTCAGGACAGAAATGGTGCAAAATAAGGTCCTGCAGCAGAAACCATGGCTAAAGAAAATAAAATACAAGTAGGTGTTCCTTGACTGCAACAAATTATGTACAGAATGGCAAAAACTGAGAAAGAGGATACAAAGACGCAAGGAGCAAGAGAGACAAGGGTAGAGACAGGTAGGGCAACCAGAATCAGGAGGACCAGCAAACACATAAACCAAAGAACCACCCACAGAACACTGCAACCAAACAAATTAGCCCAAATCAATCCAAACTCTGCGCTCACAGACCTTAGCACAAACCCCACCTAAACAGCAGCCTCCCATAATGTCATGCCAGGTCTCCTACTCTCCCAGCCCCCACAAACACCCAAGAATACAATCCTGGAAAAGAAGCTGAAGGTATGGTACACCAACGCAGACAGAATAACAAATGAGAGTGAGGAGTGGCACGAAAAAAATCATGGAGGCATCCCTAAACATCATAGCACTCATGAAAACCAAGCTCATGGGAATAACAACAGACGCGATCTTACCAACCAGATATCAGATCATGAGGAGAGACAGTGGGAAAAATTGTTGCACTGCTCATCAAAAACCAGTGGAGTTTTGAGGAGTTGGAAGGATTGGACAGAAGGGAAGCAAAGGACTACATAGTAGGAACACTTCAGACTGTGGGTCCCAAGGTGGTGATTGCAATAATGTACAACCTGCCTATGAATAGCAGGAGGCAAAGACAAGAGTACGATCAGAACAACAGAGCAATAGTTGATACACTGAGGTATCCCGAAGGGCCAACAAGAACAGGGCAAAGTAACTAGTTGCGGGGGATTAAATTACAAGGAGATTGACTGGGAAAACCTGGAGCCACACAAGGGACCAGAAATGTGGAAGGCCAAGAGGATGGAGGTGGTACTGGTAAACCTCATGCATCAACATGTTAGGGACACTACCAGAGAGAGGAAAGGATGAACCAGCAAGATTGGACCTCATATTTACCTTGAGTAGTTCAGATATTGGAGACATCACATATGAAAGGACCCCCAAAGCTAGTGATCATGTGGTTCTGAGCTTCGAATGCATTGTAGAGCTAAAAGTAGAGAGGAAACAGCACGAGTAGGATGGGAGAAGCCAAACTATAAACGAGGGAACTAAACGGATATGAGGAATTTCTTGCATGAGGTACAGTGGGAGAGATAACTGGTTGGAAAAACAATGAATGAAATGATGGAATACGTGACCACAAAAGGCAAAGAGGTGGAGGAGAGGGTCGTTCCTGACGGCAACAGAATCAATGGAAAGACCAAAACGAGCTTTGCTTCATCCAAAGGTGTAGAGGCCAAACTTAAGGCCACCAAAATATGGAAAATGAATAGAAGACAAAGGACCCAGGAAAATAAGATTAGCCGAAGAGCCAGAAATGAATATGCATGGATAAGAAGGGAGGCGCAGCGGCAATACATGACGTAGCAACTAAAGCCAAATCTGACCCAAAGCTGTTGTACAGCCACATCAGGAAGGAAACAACAGTCAAGGACCAGGCAATTAGGCTTTGGAAGGAAAGAGGGGTGATCATAAGAAACGACAGAAAAGTATGTGAGGAGCACACCATGACATTTAAGGAAGTATTTTCAGTAGGGACAGATTGGAGTACAGTAAAGCGGAATGGTAGGGTATACAAGTGCTGAACACACTACACATAACCAAGGCAAAGTGAACTAGATACCTCAAAGGCGGTGGGACCAGACATCTCTCCGTGGGTCTTGAGAGAGGGAGAAGAGGCGCTGTGCATGCCACTAACAACAGCATTCAACACATCTATTGAAACAGGCAACTACTCACAGTTTCAGGGAAGGAAATCCTGTGTCACAAACATACTGGAGTTTTACGACAATTTGACAGAAGGCAGGAGAGAGATGGATTGTAGAAAGCTTTCAACACAGTGCCGCACAAGAGATTTGTGCAAAAGCTAGAGTAGGCAGGAATAACACGAAAGGCAATGCAATGGATCAGAGAGTACCTCACAGGAAGGAAACGACTAATATTAAGTGACGAGGTGTCAGAATGGGCGTCTGTGACGAGCGGATTTCCACAATGGTCAGTCCTAGGGCAGGGACTGTTTTTGGTATATGTGAATGACATGACGGAAGGGGTAGATTCAAAGGTGTCCCTGTTTACAGAAGACGTGAAACTGATGCGGATAATTCAAGTGGATGAGAATCAGGTAGAACTACAAAGGGATCTGTACAGGCTGCAAGCCTGGTCCAACAATTGGCTCCTGAAGTTTAACTCCACCAAGTGCAAAGTCATGAAAATTAGTGAGCGTCAAAGAAGACCGCAGACAGAGTACAGGCTAGGGAGGCCAAAGACTGCAAACCTCACTCAAGGAAAAGGATCTTGGGGTGAGTATAATACCGAGCACATCTCCTGAGGCTCATATCAACCAAATAACTGCTGCAGCATATGGGCACTTGGCAAGGCTAAGAATAGCATTCGACAATGTACACCGTGTATGTCAGGCCCATATTGGAGTATGCAGCACCAGTATGGAACCCACACCTGGTCAAGCACATCAAGAAATTAGACAAAGTTAAAAGGTTTGCAACAAGACACACACACACACGCATGCACAGACACACATGCAGACACACATGCAGACACACATGCAGACACACATGCAGACACACACACACACACACACACACACGCACACTGAATGACTAAAAAGTCTGAGGAGCTCAGCCAGAAAATTAGGGAGATATTCTCAGTGGAGCCAGGAAGGCTACCAGTAAACCGAAAAAGTAGAGTGCACCGTAGAGAGTCGGACACAGTACATACAAATGTGGAAGGGGTGTAGAAGATACTACGCTAGCTACATACCTCGGAGGCAGTGCGATAAGATAATACCACTCCATGAGCCCTGAATAAGGGAGCAAAGTTACTGTGTGTGTCACTATCAACAATTTTACACAAGTCTATCGACATACGGCCACTGCCGGAGGAGTAGAAGACCGAAAAAGTAGTAAAAAAATTTAAGAAAGAAGAGAGACAGGTAGCTACAGACCAGTCTCACTGACATACATAAACATGTAAGGTTATGGAGAGGATTATCAGGAGAAGAGTGGTGGAGCACCTAGAAAGGAGTGGGATCATAAATGACAAGCAGCACAGCTTTGAAAATGGAGTTCTATGATAAGGTAAACCAAATAAGGCAGTTGATTGTATTTTCTTGGACAGTAGGAAGACTTTTGACACAGAACCGCACAAGAGACTGGTGTACAAAGTTAGAGGAGCATGAAGGAGTAACATGGAAAGCAGTACAGAGGATCAAGGCATACCTGATAGAAAGGAAAGAAGGAGTGGTCGTTCGTGAAGAAGTGTCGCAATGGATGCATGCGACGAGTGGAGTTCCACAAGGATGAGCACTAGGACCGGTGCTGTTTCTTGTATAAATGAATAACATAACGGAAGGGATAGTTACACGTGTTCCTACTTGCAGTTGAGAAACTAATGAGTAAAATACAAGCAGATGGAGGCAAGGAAACGCTGCAAATGGATCTAACAGGCTGCAGGTTTGGTCTGGCAAGTAGCTGCTGGAGTTTAATCCCGGCAAATGAAAAGTTATGAAGTTTAAGGAGGATCAAAGAGGACGGCGGACGGAGTACAAGTTCGGGGGTATAGGCTACAAACTCCACTCAGGGAGAAGGACCTTGGGGTGAGTGTTGTAAAGAGCATATCACCTGTTGCGCGCATAAATCAAATAACTGCTGCAGCAAATGCGCGTCTGGTATATCAAAGACTAGTTTTTACAGTTTATATTTAAGGAGCTATTCACGACATTTTCTTGGAACGTAACGCCCATGCTGGAATATGCACTTCCAGAATGGAACCCACACCTGGTCATGCATGTCAAGTAATTGGAGAAAGTTCAAAGGTTGACAATGCAACCAGTTCCGGAGCTACAATAAGGGGTATGTCCTATGAGGGGAGGTTTTAGGAACTCAGCCTGATGTCACTAGACGACACAAAGACTAAGAGTAATAACTATGTACAAAATAGTGAGATGTGTTCATAGGGCGAAGAGTGACAGATTGTTTGAGAAATGGAAAACAAGAACGTGAGGGCACAACTGGAGGTTGAAAATTCAGATGAGTCACAAAGATGTTAGGAAATATTTCTCTTGTTTTACAGTAGTCAGGAAGTGGAACGACCTAGAGAATGAAGGGGTAGTGACGGGATTCACAAAAAGCTTTAAGCAGACGTACACCAAGGCTCTCAAAGCCAGGAGACAGTGAACCTGCTAGCGACCAGCGAAAATACGAGGCCAGGACCCGAGACTCAACCCATGCAATCATACAAACATATAGACACACATACATATATAAACACACTAGAACACACACTCAGGAAAAGAGATGAGACTCGACCCCTTCAGCCACAATTAGATGAGTACACCCCCGCACTCATACACATTCACACACATGCATACAAGCACACGCACACGCACACACACACACACGCACGCACACACACACACACACACACACACACAACACACACACACACCTCGAGCTGAACAGGATAATAAACACCAGACAGCACGGATTCCGGGAAGGCAAATCCTGTGTAACAAACCTCCTAGAGTTCTATGATAAAGTAACAGAGGTAAGGCAGGAGAGAGAAGGGTGGGTTGATTGCATTTTCCTGGACTGCAGGAAGGCCTTCGACACAGTTCCTCACATGAGATTAGTAAAGAAGTTGGAAGAACAAGCATGTATAACAGGAAGGGCACTGGAATGGATCAGGGAATACCTCACAGGGAGGAAACAACGGGTCATGGTGCGTGATGAGGTATCACAGTGGGCGCCTGTGACGAGCGGCGTACCGCAGGGGTCAGTCCTAGGACCAGTGTTATTCTTGGTATATGTAAACGACATGACGGATGGGATAGACTCAGAAGTGTCTCTGTTCGCAGATGATGTGAAATTAATGAGGAGAATCACATCGGAAGAGGACCAAGCAGGACTTCAAACAGACCTGACAAGCTTGACATCTGGTCTAGCAACTGGCTTCTCGAATTCAATCCCACCAAATGCAAAGTCATGAAGATCGGAGAAGGACAAAGAAGACCGCTGACAGAGTACAGGCTAGGTGGACAAGGGCTACAAACCTCGGCCAAGGAGAAAGACCTTGGGGTGAGTATAACGACAAGTACGTCTCCGGAGGCACACATCAACCAGATAACTGCGGCAGCATATGGGCGACTGGCAAACCTAAGATTAGCGTTCCGTTACCTAAACAAGGAATCGTTCAAGACACTGTACACCGTACGTCAGGCCCATACTAGAATATCAGCACCAGTCTGGACCCACACCTGGTCAAGCACGTAAAGAAACTAGAGAAAGTGCAAGGTTTGCGACAAGGCTAGTTCCACAACTCAGGGTCGTCCTATGAAGAAAGGTTGAGGAAATAGGAATACAACACTGGAGGAAAGAAGGGTCAGAGGAGACATGATAACGACATACAAAATACTGGGGAATCGACAAGGTAGACAGGGACAGGATGTTCCAGAGGAGAACACAGAAACAAGGGGACACAACTGGAAGCTGAAGACTCAGATGAGTCAAAGGGATGTTAGGAAGCATTTCTTCAGCCACAGAGTAGTCAGGAAGTGGAATAGTCTAGAGAAAGATATAGTGGAGGCAGGAACCATACATAGTTTAAGACGAGGTATGATGAGCTCATGGAGCAGGAGGCAGAGACCCAGTAGCGGACAGCGAAGAGGCGGGGCCAGGAGCTGAGTCTCGACCCCTGCAACCAATAGGTGAGTACAATTAGGTGAGCACACACACACACACACACACAAACAGTCCAGGCTGAGCAGTGAGAGGAAATAATATAGCTGAGAGTGAACTGGGACTTGTGTGAGTGGTGGTTGTTCTCACGGGACCACCGTCCATGTTATACGGATTTCAGTTATTATGCCAAACTACAGAAAAACACATGGAAAGCAAAAGAAGAAAACATTATATTTCAAAAATACACTCTGCGCATTCTCGCATTTTGTTCGCGAAGATTAAAAACGTTTCGGTAACTCAATCAACTCATTGCCTTATTTGATATAATTTTTTTTTTTTGTTTGGTGGGGGGGGCGATTAAAGCCAATTTTTATAGGTTTATGTAAATTGCTTAACCTAGCTTAATCGAAACTAATCTATCTAACCAAATCTACTCTGATCTAACGTAAAGTAATTGTTGGAGGGACAGTGTCAGGAGAAATATTGCTTCATTATACAACTCGGAGATCATCATGTATTTCCACGTTAGTTTTTCCGGAGGTTCAAACCTCTTTTCTGCTTCATGTTTCCAGGGATACCGTCTACACGACTAAGGATCTGGTGTATAGACACTGGAACTGGAACACAGCTGAAAACAATCACAATATTACTACCACAGCCGACGTTCATTAGAGGATCAACCACAAACTCGCGGCTTTGATCCAACACTTATTGGAAAAACAATTAAACGGAAGGATAGTATCAACTTTATTCTATTCGACAGAGACCATCACTTGTACACAGAGATAGAGGAATATTCATCAAGGGGATCTTTCTAGCTTACCAAACTCTACAACCTGACCATTATTGCTAGTCACATGTTCAAATCACTCGCACTTCTCTTACGGTCTTCACCCAGCCTGTATTTTTTCCATGTTTTTCATGCATTCTCTACGAACTTGAAAAAATAATGATCTTAAGATGAAATTATGTCTTAAAAATGTGTCCGTCACGCCCCCCTCCCAGAAAATATTATTTGTAAGTTTACAGAGAAATTAAAATATTGGCGATGGGATGTATATTGCTGCAAATCAACACAAAGCCAATAGGCGTTATAAAGAAACCCAAAAAATTATATGATTTTTGAAAGTACAAGAGAGTACTTATGAAATAATTTAGGATAGCGACAGCTAATTTTACAACTAGACTTACTCACTGGAATTATTAATGCATATAATTATGTGGACAGAAGGTAGGAACATTACTATTGTATAAAATAGACAGAGAGAGAAAGAGATAAACAGGAAACCATAAACTGGAGGCCAGTATCACTGATATGTGTACTATGAAGAATGTTGAAAATAGTATAAAATACCAACAATTTGATGTTTAAGAGACGCGCAACAGTTGGGTGTCTTTGTTATTGAAACGTTTCGCCTACACAATAGGCTTCTTCAGTTAAAAATAGACAGTAGATGTAGTAGTAAAATGAAGATATAATTCAGTCCATTAACTCGGATAAAAATACTTTTTTCTCCAATATTTTGATGAATGTCGTGGTGATCCTTTCTTTGTTGATGTTATGATTAAACTGGCCTTTAAACCCTGCCGAGACTGTCGCCATCTCCGGAGATGCCAAGAAGAATCGTTGTCTTGCATAAGCATTATCAGAGATGCCAATTAAGGCAATATGAACTGTCATCAATTTCCTCAGATGTTCACAAACATGGTCTGCGCCTATGGAAATAAAAGGAACCGCACTCTTGGTGACAGACAAATTTCCATTGTATAGATCATTCCCTTGTCTGGGTGTTTTGTCTTCAACTCTTGCATATCTGCGTTACTGCAGAACCAGAGGCTTGTATTTATCATCAAGGAATAATTGATCTGCAGTTCTGTTTTCTGTTGGATGCTGGAGCAAAGAAGAACAGCCTAGTTTCCACCCAGTGGAGGTAATTCATCACCGACTAGAACATATTAGAAGACTTTCCAGACATTCCCTTCCAACTTGGGCTCAGAGCATTTGGCTGGAATATATACCTTACATTTGATTTACCTTTGATGAGTTCTGAGAGCTTTTGTACTCCCGGTGCCCGGCCATGGGCCAGGATCGTCTGGTGCTTGCCTGGTCAACCAGGCTCTTGCTGTTGGTGGCCCGCAGCCCCACATATCTATCACAGCCTGGTTGATCTGGCACCTGGTGAAGATACTTTTCTGATTTCTTCTTGAAGACTTCTAAACTTGTCCCAGCCGTGTTTCTGATATATTCTGGTAGGATGCTGAATAATCTGGGACCACGGATGTTGATAAAGTGCTCCCTTATTGTGCTCACTGCACCCCTGCTTGTCACTGATTTTATCTTGCACTTCCTCCCAAAATATCTCGCTCCAGTATGTTAAAGCAGTGTGCAGATTTGGTACAAAACCCTTAAGTACCTTCCAGGTATATATTATCATGTATCTCTCTCTCCTCCGCTCCAATGAGTACATATTTAAGACTTTAAGGCGTTCCCAGTAATTTAAATGCTGTATTGGCTCTACTCAAGCAGTAAACGATCTTTGTATTTATTCCAGCTCTGATGAAACAAATACAATAGAGCCGTCAACACTGAGCTATATTCCAAATGAAGAGGCACGAGCGATTTAAGGAGTGTCACCAATACACTTGGAAAATCCTAGAGGGATTAGTACCAAACTTGCACACGAGAATCACTCCCTACGAAAGCAAAAGACTCGGCAGACGATGCAACATCCCCCCAATGAGATACAACACAATAAGTGTCAGCGGCCCAAGACTGTTCAACTGCCTCCCAGCGTACATAAGGGGGATTACCAATAGACCCCTGGCTATCTTCAAGCTGGCACTGGACAGGCACCTAAAGTCGGTACACGACCAGTCGGGCTGTGGTTCGTACGTCGGACTGCGTGCGGCCAGCAGTTACAGCCTGGTTGATCAGGCTCTGATCCACCATGAGGCCTGGTCACAGACCGGGCCGCGGGGGCGTTGACCCCCGGAACTCTCTCCAGGTAAACTCCAGGTAATGTCACTATTTCCCTTGTTTTGAAGATTCTCATTATCCTCCCCGTCATCCTCCTGGCTGTCGTGACTTTTGTCTTATATTCTTTAAAAGAAAAGTCAGCTGACATAATTATTCCCAAGTGTTTCACGCTTTCCTTTCGTTCTAGTTAACGATCCTCTTGAATTTTGTATACACTGTTCCTTTTGAGTTCTTCATTCTTTCCATACATAAGCAGCTGGAACTTATCACCATTGAATTTCATGCCATTCTCCACTGTCCACTGCAAAATCCTGCCTACATTTTCCTGTAATTTTTCCGTATGTTCTACCGAAGTAACTGTCATGCATATTTTAGTGTTATTTGCAAATGATGATACAAAACTGTGACTGGTGTTTGTATCTGTCTGCTATGAGGATAAGAAACAGCAGAGGTGCCAGGACAGTGACTTAAGGAACTGAGCTTTTTATCTCGCTAGTGCTGGATTTTGCTCTGTTTACTGCTATTTTTTTGTGTTGTGTGTGTTAGGAACCCGAAAATCCACCTGCCCATGGTCCTTATTTTGTATGCCACACCCCATGGTTACATCTATCAAACGCCTTTGCAAAGTCTGTGTATATAACATATGAGTTTTGTTCGTTTTTTAACGCTTCTGTAATTCTGACAGTGGTTCAGCAGCTGTCACAGGCATGGTCATTCAGCTCTAAAACAGGGCTTGTTTAGATATGTCGAATTTGCTGTTCCATGAATTTTGTAATCTGACATCGCATCACTCTTTCGAAGATTTATATGTGGGAAGCAAGGGCTGCTGGTGTGTAATTTTTACCTGGTGCTCTTCTACCTCCCACCTTCCTTATGCAAAGGAGCTATGTCTACACTCTTTAAGATCTCTGGTATTTCACCTAGATCCAGACTCTTTCTCCAAAGAATGCAGAGGGATCGTGCTAGTGGAACTTTGCACTTTTTTGTAAATAGGGAATTCCATGATTCTGGTCCAGGTGTTGACTGAGTGGGTATACTTTCATTTTATTTTTCTAATTCTATGGGATTAGTACTAATGTCAGTTAGTTGGTCTGCACGGTCTTCTGATGAAATGAAAAACGTTTCTGTATTCTCTTCCCTGATGTCATATAGTAAGTTGCTGAACCCCGACTCATATTGTTCTTTTATCATTTCGTTGTGGCTGATCTGTGAATAACTGATCCCAGGAAATTTCGTACAAAGCTTTGTAAGTTCACATCTCTTGTAAAAGTCTTAAATTCCAAACACACATACAACAAATTTCCAAGAAAATCTCAAAGACAGTAGGTAAAGGGTACACTTGAGGATTTATCCAACTGTGGAAGGACCGTTCACCCCAGACTCAATCCATGTATCATCAATACCAGATTTTTCTATTAAACCACCAAGGGCCCTTAACACATCTACCTCAGCATGTTACTCACTTAGTCTTGGCACAACTGCTCACTTCAAGTCAGGTCTTGCACTCAACAATTGATTTTTCTGACCTATCCATGTCAAACGTAACAACTATTGAAAAATCTTCACCTGCCACTAATTTTCTCAGCTACTTTACGTTGCTTCCACAGTCACACTTAGCATTGTTGATCAATCACTTGCAACCTCTGGGAGAAGCGGTAGGGCATCATTTTTAGTCTGTGACTGCCCAGTTGATATAATAGAATTATAGCAAGCTTAACTTGGAAATGTGTCCTGTTTACCATTGTCCTTTCTCATTTATAGAAAATATGCAATTATCCAGCAAAGATTGTTGAGGATATGGGCCTCAACACCATTTGTATTTACTTTGAATGCATCCTCTCTCCTGGCGTGTTCAGGCTATCGCTTGCTATATTGTTTTAGCTGTACTTACATAGTATTCTTTAAAGCTTCATATTGTGGGCGATTGTTTTTTTTCTGCAGTGTGATCCCTCTGACAGACTGAAGGGACTGTTCCATTGGTGGCGCCATTTTCATCCACACTGTCCTCAGCCAAATCGGTTGTCAAGAGTAAAGAACAGAAACGTCTTTTTCTTGAGGAAGGGTGACGTACACGTTCTTTGGAATGATGTCCTTTCCATTACAGCGTCGGAAATACAAGTTTCTGTCGCCAAGGAAGGTTTGTAAGATACAAACCTTCAATCAGTTTCTGGTTTCATTATGGACGCTGAGTCCTAATCCATTAACATGTGGGTTTTCCCGGTTGAATTCTGTCAGGAATGTGCTGGCCGTTTGTTTAGGTTTGCATTGCACTTTTCTCTTTGTTTTAAATCCATGCATTATGTTCTAGCAGATGGTCAATGACGATTGGTTAAGTGTTTTGCTCCTTATTTATGTTAGCAGTTCTTCCTCTGGTCCCACCAATATCCAACGTGACAAGATACAAAATCGTTTCAAGTGGATACTGTAATGAAGTCATACTCATTTCTGTTGGGAATAGGCCTGGTAGTCCTGTAGATCATGTTAGTGTTTGTCCATGTCATGTGTGTTATCCAGCATCATTGACGCAAGGACCATGTTTTCTTCTCAGGTTTCATGAGAAAAAAGAACTGGTGTGTTCTATGATCTGTGTCACTGCTTTAGCTTGTGGTAATTCTGATTTTTTCAACCATATTCTTGTCACAGCTAGTTTGTGTTTTGGTGCCTTTTTTTGGCCTCTAACCCTAGAGGCTAAAATATAACTTAGTTTGGAAAATATAACTTAGTTTGAGTTTGTACTGTATTTCTGCAAGATTGATCAGCTCAATCAGGAAAAGTATTTACACTGGTAGCTAATGTAATAGTTAAACAAGTTTGCATGTCTCATTGCTGAAGATATGAAACGCATACATTCTCTAGCAGGTTTTGCTGTATTACACATGGAAAGTGTGGACGTTAGAGCGTGAGATTGCATTGTTTAATCTTGTCATCAAAGTATTATTTTTAGAAATATCCACAACTTTCCTGAGTGCCTTTTCAGCATTATCTGTTCAAAATGTAGTTGACAGAAGAAACAATGTTGTTTAATCAGCGGCACTGTTACTAGTCTTGTAAACGGTCTTGAGGAACATTAGTAATGTTACGTCTTTCAAAAGAGTTCTTTTTTGTCCACTTTTTCACTCTGTGGTTGCTTGTGGAAATAGCATAATGCACTTTATCTCTGGTTCATTTTGTATGTTTTTCATTTGTAACTTCTGAATAATAAGTCAGACGCCACATAACTTTCCTTTCAATCATGTTCACTTTTGTTCATTCTTTTAAGCTCTCTTGCATATTACTGCATTCTCCATCTCATAAACTGGACTTTTCTTTCTCAACATCCAAATAAACCATACCACGGGTGGGGTTAGAACTCGCGATCAGAGAGTCTCAAAACGCAAATGTTCCTTTGCATTCTCTTGACAGAGAATGCACCTGTTATTTTCAGTTTGGTTCTTTTTCCTGCCGGGACTCAATTCACTAACTACTGGTCTTCACTCATGGTAAAAGTTCTTGATTTCCTGATAAAAACACATTCAGCAAGCCACAAAGAATGCATCAACATTAAATAAACATCTACAAGAATGTGAGTCACTGTTCATGTTACATTACTACCTCGAAGAGAGTTTGCATTGATGATAAAAATCTGTAAACAAAAACAAATTTGTTTTCGATGATCAAGAAAAAAATAGAATTAAAACTCTTTATATAAGTATACTGGTTGATTTGAAGCGTAGATATCAGAAAATATGTAATACGAAGCAACCAATTGAAAATCAAATATTCCAGCCAGATGCATACGTATTAAGCGCAAATGAAAACATTAGTTGGCGAATTCCTTATGTGATGACTTTTCAAAAATATATAGGTTTGCAAGTCCCCCAAAATTCCGGACAAAAATACATAATGCAGCTGACTACAACAGATGAAAACGAATTATATTCATGATTCATGGCTCAAGTTTGTCACTGGCTGACGATCCCAAAACACATATTAAAAAAAAAAAAACAGTTTCAGTACTCTATATTATCTAACTAATTTTACATTATGTTTTTATAAATAATTTGAGAGTTAAACCCATGTGGGTCATTCAGAGCAGGACATGGTGGAGGCTTGATCCACCGTCTGCTAAGCGCCAGACAGACGCGCTTCCCAATAAAATACGGAATAAGCTCTTTGTTGACAACCTGAATGATACACACCTCTCGGTGTATATTCCAAATGTCGTATTGCGAGCAATATAAAGTAATGTCCAGTAACTGAGGTCACAGGTGTAGCCTCACGCCTCTGGCTATAAAGACCGACATAAATACAGAATATAAAATCATTGGAACAACGTTCTAATGAATTCTGTCCCAATCAAACCTTGTTTTGTAACTTGTATCTTTCCCTGCTAACCTTTAGGGGTAATACGTTATTACATCCAGCTCTGGGTATGCTGAGGTGCCGGCCGTTAACAGCAACAGTCTGGTTGATCAGGCTGTCATTTAAACACGCGCACACACCGTTCACGGGTAAGTAGCGCTGGTATGACCTTGACACACCTGAGGGATGAACGTCACAATAATGTCCATGGAAAAAATACCGTGGCAGAAACACAATACCGTGGCAAGAAACACAATACCGTGGCAAGAACACAATACCGTGGCAGAAACACAATACCGTGGCAGAAACACAATACCGTGGCACGAACACAATACCGTTGCTAGAACACAATACCGTGGCAAGAACACAATACTGTTCCTGGAGAACAACACTGTGGCTGTAACACAGTACCGTGGCTGGAACACAATACCACTGCTGGAACACAGTACCGTGGCTTTATCACAGTACCACTGCTGGTACAGAGGGTGGAATACAATATGGTGGCTGGAACACAATGCCGTTGATATAACACATTATAGCGGCTGGAACACAATACAGTGGCTGGATCACAATATCATTGTATAAATGATTAAGAAATACAAAATCAAGGCAGAAACACAATACCGTGACTGGAACACAATACCGTGACTGGAATACAATGCTGAGGCTGGAACATAATACAGTGGCTGGAACACAATACCATGACTGGAACACATTATCGCTGTATAAATGGTTAAGAAATATAAAATCAAAGTTGGAACACAATACCGTGGCTGAAGCACAATACCATTGCTGGAACACAATACCGTAGCTGCAATACAGAATCACAACTGGAATACAAAACAGTAGCCTAAAAAAAGGTGATTAGAACACAATTCAGCTGGAGCACGATTCCATTTCTGGAAAACAATATACGAGTCAAGAGATCAATACCATTGGTGGAACACAAGATCATAGATGATTCAAATTATCGTTGGCGGAACAATTTATTTACCGTCACCGGTGCAAATCATAGTGGCAGGAGCACACTATCGTGGCTGGAACACAATCATTGTGGCAGGAACACAACCATTGTGGCAGGAACACAATCATTGTGGCTGGAACACTATCATGGATGGATCACAATCATCGTGGCTGGAACACAATCATCGTGGCTGGAACACAACTATTGTGGATGGTACGTGGTACCAGCGTCGGGACACAATACCCTGCTTGGAACACAATGTATTGGCTATAATACAATATTGTTGCTGGAACACAATATTATTTCTGAAACATATTACTGTTGCTGAAAGACACAACTGTAGCTGGAGCAAAATACAATGGGTTAAACACAATTTCGTGAGTACAACACAATACCGTGACCGAAACACTATGCCATGGCTGAAACACAGTACCGTGGCTATAACATATCTCTAAAATATTGCTCTTGCAAAAACACACACACGTGACTGAAAGACAAACGTATTTAAAACACAATATACCTTGTCTGGAACATAACGATGTTTCTGAACTCATACGCTCACTGGAACACATTTGCTTAACATACCCCAATCTACCATGCCTTAACGTGACTTAGCCTTACATAACATTCTCTAGCATGACTTAACCTAACCTAACCTAACCAAACCTAACCTAACCAAACCTACCCAACCAAAACAAACCAAACCTAATCTAATCTAATCAAACCTAATCTAACCAAACCTAGTCAAACCTAACCTAGCCAAACTTAACCTAACCTAACCAGGATTAACTCAACCTAACCTAACCAAACCTACCCAATCTACCTTTACCTAACACAGTGCAACATACTATAAAATAACAACCTAATAACGTAACCTAATCTAATCTTCAATATCTAATAAATAAATTAAAAAACAAAATTATTAAATGTTTTGATTAAATATTTGTTCACGCTATTTTTTCAATGAATTTAATATTCAGGGAGTGAAAATGACGGATTTAATTTATGGGGAATCAAATTAACTGTAGTCAAATTACCGGAGTTAAATTACCGTTAGTGAAATTACCGGTCAGCTGATTGATGAACTTTAACGCAGTTGATAATTAAATATTACTGTTACTAATGTTTAGTGTTGAAAAAGGTGATTAAGACACAGGTTCAACAGTTGGGTAGCTTTATTGTTGAAACGTTTCGCCCACACAGCAGGCTTCGTTAGCCAAATACAGAGAAGTATGAAGAAAAACATACACTGGGGTTTCGAACCCACGGCAGTGAATCTCAGAACTCCAGACTCTCCTAACACTGTGAGCTAGTTGAATAAGATTCTCCACTAGATTCATCCAACTCAGATTCATGCCACTGGATTCTGTCATTCCAGATTCAGTAGTCACAGAGAGAGTAGTCTGGAAGGATACGAAGCTAAAGCATGAAAATGCTTGAGCGAAACTTTTCAACAATAAGGATACCCAACTGTGGCATGTGTCTTAATCAGCAACCACCATCAAGCAACATCTTCCACACTTCATCGCCTAACTGCTAGTTATGAGTGAGAAGGGTTGGATTAAGAGGGACCTGCCTTCCTACTCCTACTAGTGAATCCCGTCCCCGGCAACGTCTTCGAGATCTTCCGCCTCGCCTTCGACAGTATTTAAGACTCCATTCTCATGCTTCAGCTTCATATCGTTCCAGAAGTTGGAGCTCAACTCTTATCCAGGCTGAGACTGACCATCTCATACCTCTAAGGTTGATCGCTACTAAAAATACTCCAATGGAAATAAGTCACTTTGATTTTGAGTTATCCTATATAATCTATGCAATCTGTGTGATAATTTGTGTGTATTTATATATACTTGTACCTAAATAAAGTAACTTACTATATTCATGCACCTTCCAATAACCCTACATACTAAGGTCCTTCCTGATCACTTTAGAAATTGATACTAAAGAAGGGAATACCAGCACCTCACTACTGGCAGTTTAGTTGTCTACGAAAAACCTTTTTTACTGATGAAATATTCCAACCTTTCAAATTTCTAATGGAATTTGAAAGGAAAAACTACAGATACAAGAACCACTCAGAAACTCAGATCAGATGAGTGTTTATACGCAACCACATTCATACACATTCACGTACATTTTGGGCATATTAGATATAAATAGTACGTATTGTCAAAATTTCCCTGTTATCTTAGTGTTCATGAAGCAGAAAGAAAACACCAGTAATCCTGTCAAAGCGTAAAACATTTAAAAAATTTCCAGCAATCCCGTTTTTTGTTCCTTAATTTTCGTTTTCGTATTAACTTTGCCATTGCCAAATTTATGTAAAATTGTTTTGTGTAAACAATGCGTTATTTGTACTCGAAATGAAGTAGTAGCATTTCATTACATGTACACCTGCACTACGATGGATCATAAATTTTAAATTTTCATTTTTGTTTCCTCTATCAGCCATGATAGGCCGCATTGTTTCCACAAATAAATTTTACGTTTTACCGGCCAAAACCCAGCATCAGGATGCAAATTAACACTACCTTCAAACATCTGTCAAAGAAAAATGAGGTAATGTTCAATGACAAGTTACTTGATGGTGGGAAGCGTAGTATTGTGTTACAAGGCTCAGCAGGATTTGTATTCTGCTGAACCCGATTTTTTCTATATATACCTCCGCTTATTTCTGATTATGTATGTCGCGCCGAATAGGTAAAACTGGTCAATTAGCAAAATTCTTTTAAAATTAAATAATTTCTAAAATTTTCTCTTATACGTTTAAAGATATATTTTTTTTAATTGATGTTAATGCAAAAATTAATAATTTTGTACCAAAAGAACCTTAGAAAACTTACTTAACGGTATTATAACAAGCGCAATTTAATTTAGCCTAATCCAACTAAATGTATTTTAGATAAATTTTTAATAATAAACACAACGAAATAAAAAAAATTTCGTTAGGTTCATTATGATTTTTGCATACACAAATTATTACATACACAAATTTTCGCTTGCCTTATTCGGCAAGAAAAGCGTTGCAATTTATGCCAAATTCGCAAGTATTACCTATTCGGCACTACACATTATATATATAGTGTAGTGCCGAATTGGTAATACTTATATATGAGATGTAGCTGAGTTGTTATCTATGCTGTCAATGTATTTTGTCTTTAAATAAAGTATATAGAAAATATGTGGGGTGGTAGGAGAAAATTTTCAAACAGCTTCAGGGAGAACTTTGAGTTTTCCCTGAAGCAAGTTTATTCTTTTCTCTGAGGATGAGGATCCCCAAGACAGTTCCAGAGGTGGTACTCTATATATATATATATATATATATATATATATATATATATATATATATATATATATATATATATATATATATATATATATATATATAGCTGTAGTGTAAGCACGCCTCTGGCAAGACAGTGATGGAGTGAGTGATGAAAGTTTTTTCTCTTTTTATATTTCCTATATCCGTACACATATCTAGTGGGGAACCAGTGATTGAGTACGGGTGTTCTTGTCGATTTGATCTCTCAAGGATCTTATCAAGGATCCATATTTATGACTTGTGCATAACTGCAGAATATTTCTTGATACTTTCTTTCACAGTCGGGGCACATGGAATTACACTGCCTATCATTATAGCTAGGCAATGTCCACCTTAAATTATTATTATAATCAAATAGAAACGCTAAACCACAAGGGTTATACAGCGCTGCATGTCCACCTTAGAGTATTTGATGATCGTTATTGCTGCTCATGTTTGCTTTTATTTGTCAAGATGTTGACTACTATTTCGCAACATTGTATCTGTCTTGGTTAGGACATTTAGGGAGTCGTGATTATTGGGATCCTATGAATTCATACTTTGCGAATATACCATATATGTTCCCCTAAGTGATCTAACAATACGTTTGGTAAAAGGACACATGTGCAACTAATGTGACTTTATATTGAGGCAACATTTCGCTCTCCAGGATCTTTGTCAAGCCGTGATCTAATTAATTATAGATTATATTAATTTTCTTAAGAGGCAGGTTGAACCAGTTCATGTTTACTAGAAGAAGTTAATTTATGAGATATATTCATTAAAAAAGCCAAAGTAATGAAGACATGACATATAGTACGTCGCAGAACAATGAGAACTTAGTCTGCTACGCGTGTTCTACATCAGGAGACGTAATAGATACGGAGGCTCCGTTGCAACACCCTGAGCTCAAGAGGCGACATTCATCCTGAAATATAAATCATTATTTCCCATAAAACTTTTCGATGGGGCAGTTTAGGTGTAACAAAGAATCGTCCAACGGAAAGATGAAAGTAAAGATCCTAACTTTGTTTAGTTAGTTTATTAGGATAAACGCCTGGGACATTATAGCTGCAATTTTCCGTAATTTAGAATCAATTTCTTTAAACCATAACGAAATTATTGAAATAAACTCTATATAATTAAAAAAATATATACCCCCCCCCCATCGGTGCATCTGCATATATATACATCACTTACTGTATATACACTGAGAAAAGTACTTTTTCAAATTTATATACACTAAAAGCTATAGCGTATTGTTGTATATACAATGAGAGATATACATCTACCGGTGTATAAGGGCAGCAATTCTACCGACTGACTGAAACAATAGAAGGAACTTGTGATGTATGCTTTCCTAGAGAGCGTTCTGAAAATTAAGATTAGTTTTTTTAAGCGAATAGTTTTATACAACTCTGCAAGGCTTTATACAGCTCTGGATACAACTTTATAGAGCTCTGTGAATAGCTTTATACGCCATTAAATGGAATTTTATGCAGCTCTGTGTACAACTTGACGTAGCTCTGCTTAGAGCTTTTAATAGCAGAGTGTAGAACTTTATACATCTATGTGTAGAACTTTTACATATATGTGTGGATCTATATACTGGTATGAAGTGAGTTTCATACCGCTCTGTGAAATGATTTACACATCACTGTTAAGAGCTTTATTTAGCTCTTAGTAGAGCTTAGTGCAAGTCCATGTACATATTTATACAGCTCTCCTTAGAGCTTCATTCAGCTCTGTGTACAGCTTTATGCACCTCTGTGTACAGCTTTATGCACCTCTGTGTACAGCTTTATGCACCTCTGTGTACAGCTTTATGCACCTCTGTGTACAGCTTTATGCACCTCTGTGTACAGCTTTATGCACCAATGTGTACAGCTTTATGCACCTCTGTGTACAGCTTTATGCACCTCTGTGTACAGCTGTATGCACCTCTGTGTACAGCTTTATGCACCTCTGTGTACAGCTTTATGCACCTCTGTGTACAGCTTTATGCACCTCTGTGTACAGCTTTATGCACCTCTGTGTACAGCTTTATGCACCTCTGTGTACAGCTTTATGCACCTCTGTGTAACTTTATGCCTCTGTACAGCTTTATGCACCTCTGTGTACAGCTTTATGCACCTCTGTGTACAGCTTTATGCACCTCTGTGTACAGCTTTATGCACCTCTGTGTACAGCTTTATGCATATGCCTCTGTGTACAGCTTTATGCACCTCTGTGTACAGCTTTATGCACCTCTGTGTACAGCTTTATGCACCTCTGTGTACAGCTTTATGCACCTCTGTGTACAGCTTTATGCACCTCTGTGTACAGCTTTATGCACCTCTGTGTACAGCTTTATGCACCTCTGTGTACA
Organism: Cherax destructor; assembly: GCA_009830355.1. Taxonomy (NCBI): domain Eukaryota; kingdom Metazoa; phylum Arthropoda; class Malacostraca; order Decapoda; family Parastacidae; genus Cherax; species Cherax destructor. Next base: position 179,612 of record WNWK01000775.1, read on the forward strand.
GCTTTATGCACCTCTGTGTACAGCTTTATGCACCTCTGTGTACAGCTTTATGCACCTCTGTGTACAGCTTTATGCACCTCTGTGTACAGCTTTATGCACCTCTGTGTACAGCTTTATGCACCTCTGTGTACAGCTTTATGCACCTCTGTGTACAGCTTTATGCACCTCTGTGTACAGCTTTATGCACCTCTGTGTACAGCTTTATGCACCTCTGTTTATAGGTGTGTACAACTTTATTCAGTTTGTATTCATGTTGGTAGAATTACCGACAATATGTTAGGTAAAAGGACACAAGTGCAATTAATTTGACATTTTATTGTGGCAACGTTTCGTTCTCCAGAAGCTTTATCAAGCCATTAACGCCTTGATAAAGTTCCTGGAGAGCGAATCGATGCCACAATAAAATGTCACATTAATTTCACTTGTGTCCTTTTACCTAACTTTATTCAGCTGTGTGTACCTCTTTCTACGGTTGTGTGTGCAGCTTTACAAAGCTCTCTCCAGGAGTTCTGCATCTTTGTTTCTCCGTCATGAGGAAGCTGTGCTTCCGGGCGTCATAATGACGCTGTGCTTCCTGGCGTCATAATGAAGCTGTGCTTCCTGGCGTCATAATGACACTGTGCTTCCTGGCGTCATAATGACACTGTGCTTCCTGGCGTCATAATGAAGCTGTGCTTCCTGGCGTCATAATGAAGCTGTGCTTCCAGGCATTACGGAGATAACCCTTCAACGATTCCTTTTACAGGTCTCTACATGAATTATACAATACCGATAAGATAAAGAATTAGACACTTGTGCGACATCTGGGTATCTTTATTTGTATGTAAATAAAGACACCTACATGTCGCACATGTCTAATTCATCTTTTACAGGTATACATGTAATTGTTAGCTTAAGAAGTGAAGTAATTATGTGCTTTTGTCGGATCAAAATTTCTGCTCTCGCTCTGAGATCCAACGCAGGTAAACAACTCATTAGTGACAGGAGTAAAGATAAGATATAAGACGATTGTTTTACTTATTTAAGTAATAAGGGAGAAATAACATTGTTTTGATGCTGTGTATATGAATAAACCAGAGGAAGAGTCTCAGTCAACCGCCCAACAGCTTCACTGATCAGATCATTGTATAATTAACCCCCACATCAGTATTAATTTTTAATTTTCTCATGAAAAATATACTGCCTCCTGTACAGCTTAATGTTTGATCTTCCTGCGAGCGTCAAGATCTTATTTGAGCGTATATTTATAATTATTCCTGCCATATATTTTTTTCTGCATTCATGAATTTGAACGACGGTATTTTTTTTTTTTAACTCGATTAATATGATTTAGGAAATACGTGGAATTACATTGATTTTTAGCCGAGATGATCAAAGAATTAAGTGAGATGATAAGGTGCTCCAGAATGTGAAGATTAATATGCAGATTATGAATTTTCGTTCATTAAGTTTCCTAGGCAACTCCCGATATAAGTTGCTCACGTACCGAGTCCGCTGCTTGGTAGTTCCTTGATACTGCAGAGGGGCTCTTCATCCAAGGAACTCAACCTGCTCTTCCGTTACATTGATCAAATCAGATTGCTGAGGCAATTTATAACACCATACGAGTTTACCACTCTCTCCAAATAATAATAATAATAATACTTAAATGTTTTTCGGTCTTTATGTGATTTCGAAAAAGGTATCCCCGTATTGTATAACCTCAGCCTCATCTACGCCAAAGCTCGTGAAAGGAACAGAATAGAGTGCAGCATAAGTTTCTATTGCAGATCTGAAGCGAATCAGAAGAGATGTTCACGAGTTATTACATGGCCACTAATATGTCAATGGCAGGAGGATAATGTGATCAGAAATCATTGCATGAATATCAGTTTTTCAAGTTTGTCCCAGCCTCTGCCATAAAAGGGATATCGGAAATAATAATGGCCAAAATCGATCCAGACATTTTTCTAAGATATACTAATGATTAAAATTTACATACGTTTGCTTTCACGTAATAAAGTCGCTTAAACTTTAATCTCATTCCATCAGATGACCAGCGATAGCCAAGGTCTTTACCATATATAAGTGCCTATAACTGCTCTTAATAACCTAACACACACGCATTACGGAGACATCTGCATCGTCCCTTCACCATATTTGCACAAACATAGCAGCTCATTTAAAAGTCGGAATAATCACTGACAGTACTACTGATCATTACCCAAACTTCCTTATAACCACGATATTCAAACTACGTATTGACACACATCTTATAACAGTATAATTATAATATAAAATGGAATAATTATTTCGGTGAATAATTATGCCATGTCAATAAGCACCACTGTTAAGCAGAGAATATTCAATAACAATAACGATTTTCACTAATGTGTCCAAACTTTCCTTCAGAAAATTCAGTGCCTTTTCAATAATGTTGCCTAAAAACCAAGGCGGTCAAAACCAAGAGACTTAATAGACCTTAGCTAACCAACAACAACCTCAGATCTTTTGACAAGAAGTATAGAAACGTATACATCAGCACTCGACATGCTTATAAAGAAATTTAAACTTTATTATGGAAACCGGCTCAAAGAACTAAAGGGCTATATGAGAAAGACCTCGAAAAGATTCATAGATTCCCGGCTCGAGCAAAATTGCCAAGGCCAAAGAAATTATACTGAGCAGACCAAACGATCCTCTTACAAATACTGCTTGCTAATTCAGTAAATAAACTTAACGTCTCAAATATAGGAACTAGCCTGGCCAGCAAAATCCTAAATGTCACTGTTCAGTGGCAGTTGCCAAGGCTCCCTCTACCTCTTCCCAACAATTCATACAAGTAAATTCATTACTAAAAGCACTTAAAAACAATGCAGACAATAAAGTGAATATTGCAACTTTGTTTAATAACTCTCTTGAAACCCAAACTTTCTAAAATATACTTAAGCTTGAACGAGTTACCGCAATATATACATTTATCATAAAACAAAATTATCTTAACCCTTACCAGTTTGGCTTTCGGCCAGTAACAGTTCCAATGATGCTATCCTTAAGATTCTACATTCCCATTATTCAGTTCTAGAAAACAATGAATATCCAATGGACTTCTTAATTGATTTAAGAAAAGGTTTTGGTATTGTTGACTACAATATCCTTCTGAAACTAGAACATTATTGAATCACAAGTTGCGTTCTCATTACCCAAAATATTAACAACAGGGGTTCCATAGGATACCGTCCTTGGCCCACTATTATTTCTCATCTTCATAAATGGTTTACCAAGTTGACAATTTTTTTTACCTTGATAGATACCAACAAGCTAACTTTCAATACTGATAAGACATTCTGGGAATAAAGCTAAAGTACTCTTTTTAACGTAATAATAATAATTCTTACTAAGTCTTGGGAGAAGTCTTAGGTTTACACCTTCATTGCAACCTGAAATTCATCATTCACATCAAACACATATCTAAGAAAATTTCCAAAAGTGAGAACATTTTATAAAAAAATACGCTACTCTACTAAAACATTACTCACTCGGCTTTACTCATTAATCTGTCCCTACCTCATGTATGCTGCCTGTGCTTGGGGATCATAAACCTAAAACTAATTACTGCCCATCAGAAATCAGCCATGGGGATAATTACCCAATAAGGTTCAGACAACAGACACCCCCTTGTTCACACCTATTATTTTGCATTCTGTATATATATGACACTTGGTATGAATTTCAACCCAGCGCTCCAGAGCACACACAAACAATACAAGAAACAAATACTCTTTGACATACCACATGCTTGACTGTACCTTCCCAAGAACTCTAGAAGAATAAAGCAAACTAAAATTTGAAACGCCCTTCTAGAAAATACAAAAAAATTATCAATACCATTAATTTCAATTTAAAAAAAAAAAGTCATTTCTTCAGCCGATATAAATTCTACACTTACTAGTTTATCAACAGTAACCATCTATATAATTGTCATTTTGTATTCATATGTATGTTCTCACTATCACCAATTTATTTCAACCTCTGTAATGACCTTAGCAAAGAAAATGACAAATTTCCTTGTTTTTAAGGTTGTCCGAAATGCCCTGCATAAGCAAGGACACTCTTTACTGTATGCCATTAATATCAACTTATCCTATATTAATTTCATTATATATATATATATATATATATATATATATATATATATATATATATATATATATATATATAAAGATTATTATTATTATTATTATTATTATTTACATTTAATCTATAATTGCTCAATAAAGTCAATGTGAATTATTTCTATTTAGAAGGGGACATTATCCAATTATTTCCCAGAAAGAAATTTAATAAACAAAATTGTCATATCATAAATTACATAAGTTACGCAGCCTAAAATCAAGCCAAAGCTTCGTTTGAAGAAAACACGTTAAAAGTTTAAAGACGAGAAGATGAATCATATTCCAGTAACTGGAAGGATTACAATAAAAATGTGGACCTACACAGCCTAAAGTCAAGAAATTTCTCATCCATTTCATAAGATGAATAAACCATTAAAGATTGATGGGGTTCACAACTGTTTTATTATAAACAGAGGAAAGCGCTTAACATTAACCAACGTTCTTGTAATTAGCGTATACATGTACTGAAATTTTATAGCCGATCAGAGGTGGCTTTCTCCAGTTATATCTTATTTTTTATAAGTACATGTACAAGGTATACAGGCCTAGCTGATATCAGTGACATACTTCTATATACGTAGAAAGCCGCTTGTTATGTAAAGTATTTCGGGGAAATTAATTCAGTTTTGTCCCGGGATGCGACCCACACCGGTTCACTAACACCCAGGTATCCTTTTTACTGATGGGGAACACAGATAACCGGTGTAACGAAACACGCCCAGTGTTTCTACCCTCCCCGGGAATCGAACCCGGACCCACACCGTGTGAAGCGAGAGTTTTAGCCACCAGGACCACACAAACAAAATCTGGGAATCGCCTAAATAACATCGTCCGTAGGGTACCTGCACTTTCAAATAGTTTCATTAATCATGTTCATCATCACTGAAAATTCGAAACCGATCGAATAAGAAGTTCTTGAGTTATAAAAAATAATTAGGATGAAAATGGAAATGCTGTTGATAATGTTCGGAAAATAGAAAAGTCTATTTTCGTCAAATTTTAAATCGCCCTGAAAACGCGATCTTATATTTTTTCCTGTTTATTTTCTCAGTTATATTTTCATTTTTAATTTTCTAAAACGATGTAAGCAAACTTATTTGAATTTGTTTTTAAGAAAATACTGTTTCATAAAAATACTTAACAAATCTTGTAAACCGTCATTTACCAAAAAAAAAAAAAAAGATATTTCCATTTAATATACTAAAGTGTTCAGGGTTTGAAGCCGATCAAAAGAGGCATTTTTCACTTGTTTTCATTCTAACGCTTCCAAGGATTTAAATTTCAAATATTCACATACTTAACCTAAACTTATAGAACATCATCCTTCCTAGAGAATGCGTCAGCGTTATCAGTAGAAGCACTAAGTTTGTGAATGTAAAATTGACATTGTTAAAAATGGCATAAAATACCGACAAATTAATGATTGAGACCCATGTTCAACAGTTGGGTATCTTTACTGCTGAAAAGTTTCGCCTATACAGTAGACTTCTTCAGTTAGATACAGAGCGTAGATGAATGATTCAGAGAACCGACGAGTTGGCAAATTAGACACATATGCAACACTTGCGTATCTTTATTAAGATACGCAAGTGTTGCATATGTGTCTAATTAGATACAGAGGCAGTAGGTGTAGTAGAGAAATGAAGATGTAATCAATCCATCAACCTTGGAGAAATTTGAGGTGGTCAGTCTCCTAGTCTGGAGAAGAGTTCAGCTCCATGGTCTAGATTAATATGAAGCATGAGCGTGGAGTCTTAAATACTATCGAAGGTGGGGTGGAAGATATCGATGACGCTGCAGGGGACGGGATTCACTAGTAGAAGTAAGAAGGGAGGTCTCTCCTTTCCTAAAACACTATTTCTCCAGGGTTGATGAACTGAATATATCATCACTGAAGAGGTCTACTGTGTAGGCGAAACGTTTCAACAGTAAAGATACCCAACTGTTGCACCTGTGTATTAATCATCAAAACTGGTGAAAATTTGATGTCGATCAGCTGAGTCATTCTGCAGGTATGCCACGCATTCCAAATATTCCTTTTTTTTTTTTTAGCTATTTTACTATACTGACAAATTTGCCGGCACACAAAGAAAACTTAATGGTATATCCTGGCCGTCACATGTATCAGTCATTAAAATGTTAAAGGGTACGGAAGAGACGAACTCAAATTTATTTAAGGTGTTTTAACGGGAATAAAAGTGTCACTCTATTTTACATATAAAATGGGCGAATGTTTATCTACACAGAATTTCACTCCGTCGTCGAATTAGGACGCGAATTTTCAGAACATTTGAAGCAATACTGGTGAGGGTTTTGGAAGCTGTTAGAGACATTACAGGACGCAGGAAATGGTTTAAACAACTTTGGTCATAGGGAACTTGCAAATGACAATTGTTCAAAGAATCTGGTCCTAGTTTCCATACACAAGAAGTGAAAATTTGAAGCTGCTCGGATGGGGCCTCAAGTGATGAGAAAATGAAAAATAAAGAAAAGCTGCATGCGTGTTTATGTGTACGTCTTTTTGGATTGGCTTCAAATCGTAAATGCTGCTATTTCAAAGACGCGATTCATGGGACAATTTATATGTACGAGTTTCCTATAACAATGTAATATAGACCATTCCTATATTTTGTTTCCCTATGGTAACTGGATCGGCTTCAAAATACCAGCACTTGCGTATCCTGGAAATAAATGGTATAAAATACCGACACCATGGAAAAATAAACACATAAGCAGTATAATGTGATCCTTTATTGACAACGTTTCGCCCACGCAGTGGGCTTTATCGAGACACAGACAGATCTACCTGGAAAATGAGCAACATGGAGATATATATAGGGTACAGTCAGGTGGAGAATGCTGGGTCAGGTGGAGAAAACTGCATGTGAGTCTTAAAAGTAGTGTGATAGTAAAAACATTGTGTGACTTAAAGGACCTGCAGTGTTCCATTCTTGAGTTCTAGGTGGGATAGCGTTGAAGACGTTTCTTGGCAATAGGTTCAACTTCAACCAGAACAACGGCTTCTACAACATAGCTGAACCTATTGCCAAGAAACTTCTTCAACGCTATCCCACCTAGAACTCAAGAATGGTACACTGCAGGTCCTTTAAGTCACACAATGTTTTTACTATCACATTACTTTTAAGACTGTCACATGCAGCTTTCTCCACCTGACCCAGCATTCTCCACCTGACTGTACCCTATATATATCTCCATGTTGCTCATTTTCCAGGTAGATCTGTCTGTGACTCGATAAAGCCCACTGCGTGGGCGAAACGTTGTCAATAAAGGATCACATTATACTGCTTATGTGTTTATTTTTCCACTTGCGTATCCTACTCAGAAGTAGCTTAGTGTTTGAGTGTGTCGCCGCCATTATGAAACTTTTAATCTGAAAATTATGCAGTATTATTAGACATTTGTAAATTATTTTGCCTAGTTGCTGACGAGAGGGCTCGTGATACGAAAATCACTTCTTATCCTCCCTTGCGTTGACTCCTACTGGTTTAGCGCTTTCCCTTGATTAAAATAGAACATTTGTGAACGACGTTAATCCTTAATGCTTGACTCGTCTTATAATATAAACAATTCTCGGCTTTAGGTTGTGTTGGTGCAAATTTTGCTGGATACTGTACAATAAGTATTAGATTTTGCAAGCTTCGATGTATTTTTTTTTTTAGTCATAATTTTGTGAAACAACTGGACATGGTCTTGTTTGATCAGAAATAAGTCACAGTGTTTGACTTCATTGACTTAGTTTAAATCTACGTAATGTACATGTGTATGCCTTCTTTACTGACTAGCTCACGCAAATGTGGGACGGTATTACATAGACAAAAGTTTGGACTGAGTTTTGACCTAGGCAGGTTACAATTTGTTTTTTTCTTAACATATATTCAGAAAATACTGCATTTCATACGACGATTTGCATTTGATCCGATTAGCTTCAAACTTTCCACGCTGGTAACTTGATAATGCAACTTTTTAGCGGTTTTAAGCTTAATGAATGTGTTTATTTTCAATACTTACTTCCTCTCAGTTTTTACTCAGGAAGATACCAGCGAAATTCCAGAAATAATAAATTATGTAGAACAGGAAGATAATAAACTATGCACGATTGGGGTAACTAGTGACATGGTCCTCAGACAAATAGAGAAATTAAAACCTAAAAAATCCCCAGGTCCTGATGAACTGTTTGCAAGGGTTTTAAAGGACAAGTGGACAAGTGGAAAATGGAAATGTAATACCTATTTACAAGGCAGGTGACAGGTCCTTAGCTTCGAACTATAGACCAATAAGCCTTACCTCCATAGTTGGTAAATTTATGGAATCAATAATTTCCGAGGCAATTCGTAGCCATCTTGAAAGGCATAAATTGATTAATGAATCTCAACACGGTTTTACTAAGGGGCGTTCCTGTCTTACGAATTTACTAACTTTTTTCACTAAGGTGTTTGAGGAGGTAGATCATGGTAATGAATATGATGTTGTGTATATGGACTTCAGTAAGGCTTTCGATAGAGTTCCACATCAGAGGCTGTTGAGAAAACTTAAGGCACACGGAATATGATAATTTTTTCCTGGGTAGGAGCATGGTTGACAAATAGGCAGCAGAGAGTTTGCATAAATGGGGAGAAATCAGAGTGGGGGCAAGTCTCATGCCGTGTCCCACAGGGGTCAGTTTTGGGCCCCTTGTTGTTCACAATTTACATAAACGACATAGATGAGGGAATAAATTGCAACATAAGCAAATTTGCTGATGACACCAAAATAGGCCGTCTAATTCATTCTAATGAGGACATTAGAGTACTCCATGATGATTTGAATAGACTGATGCAGTGGTCGGAGAAGTGGCAGATGCTGTTTAATGTAGACAACTGCAAAGTTCTAAATGTTGGACAGGACAATAACCATGCCACATATAAACTGAATAATGTAGATCTTAATACTTGTGATTGCGAGAAGGATTTAGGAGTTCTGGTTACCAGTAATCTGAAACCAAGACAACAGTGCATAAGTGTTCGCAATAAAGCTAACAGAATCCTTGGCTTCATATCAAGAAGTATACATAATATAAGTCCTCAGGTTGTACTTCAACTTTATTTATCCTTGGTTAGGCCTCATTTAGATTATGTTGCACAGTTCTGGTCACCGTATTACAGAATGGATATAAATGCACTGGAAAACGTACAGAGGAGGATGACAAAGTTGATCCCATGTATCAGAAATCTTCCTTAAGAGGATCGACTGAGGTCCCTGAATCCACAATCTCTAGAAAGGCATAGAATTAGGGGGAATATGAATGAAGTGTATAAATGGAAAACAGGAATAAATAAAGGGGATGTAAATAGCGTGCTGAAAATATCCACCCAAGACAGGACTCGCAGCAATGGCTTTAAGTTGGAAAAGTTCAGATTCAGGAAGGATATAGGAAAGCACTGGTTTTGTAATAGAGTTGTGGATGGGTAGAACAAACTCCCGAGTACAGTCATAGAAGCTAAGACGTTGTGTAGTTTTAAAAATAGGTTAGATAAATACATGAGTGGGTGTGGGTGGGTGTGAGTTGGACCTGTCTAGCTTGTGCTACTTGGTCTTATGCCGTGCTCCTTAAATGGAGGTGACCTGACTACCTGGAGTTTACCTGGAGAGGGTTAACTCCAGGTAGTCAGGTCTAAGCCGGGGAGTGATGGACTTGCCTCGCATTGGTCAGTAGGCCTGCTGCAGTGTTCCTTTTTTCTTATTTTCTTATGTTTATTTTAAAATATCCAACTTTTCGGCCTCTCTGCTCCCTTTGAATAATATTTGGGCTGTGTATATCCTAATTATCATTTTTTTTTGTAAGAAATTCTGATATTAATTACCATATAATGACTTAGGAATGAATCATCTGTTTCGTTTCAAATCTTCATCGTTAATATTAAACTGCGTTATCAACTTGTGTTGCATTCTGCACTATTACAATTGCGAATATTAAAGTACAGGGGACCGGGGATATACAATACGGGGATACCATCGTAGGATCGGTTAGCACAAAAATACATCAGGCTTTAAGTTAGTTTTGTCAAGAAAAGGTTAGGTCAGGTCAGGTTAGGTCAAATCAGGTAAGGCCACGGTAAGTTATGTTAATTATGATTACATTAGATTAAAGAAACATGTAAAAAGTACAAATACATATATAACGGGAAATTAATAAAATAATTAAACAGGCGCGAGAAGAGTGGCAAAATTAGAGGTGCGCAGCAGCACTAAGAATTCAATAAATTTATACGATTATCACTTGTGCCTCAAGAATGGGTTGAAAAATCTCTTTTTAACTTTCAAATAAAGAGGGATAATACGTGTTTGTACTAAGTAGCTTAAAGAGATTTTTTCACGAAAGGCCGACACTGAATATTTATGTGTACTGCAACATCCGTTTGCGTCATTCAATAGAATGAATAATGGAAACTCAATCCTCTGTCCGCTACTCGCATGACAGAAACTCAACTTTCGCTGTCGATCTGCGTTTTTTTTTTATTTGCATGTTTGTGAATCTAGAGAGAGAGTTGTTCTGCTGTTTGATGCTCTCGAGATATTAATTGAAAACATCGTGACTTTGTCATATTAGTCGCTGTTGCTGGCGGAGTCAGATGCAAGCAAAAAAATTAGTTCATGTAAAATTTTAAGTTTTGTCAAGCTAAATTAAATTGAACTCGTGAAGATCAGCATTCTTCTTCTTCTATTAATATATTATTATTATTAATATACATAGAGAAGTGCTTAACTTAAGGGTACTACAGCTTCTGTGGAAGGGAAGGCCATCGGGTTTGATTCGAGAAAGCAGAGAGTTGCTGTAATTCCTGGGATAAAGAGTCCTTCACCAGCCTCACTTACCATGAGGGAAACCTCGTATTTATTACTATTTACGATGGTCTGCACTTAAACATAACTTCAATGGTCAGCACTCCTCATAGCACTTCCATGGTCAGCACTTCTCACAGCACTTCGATGGTCAGCACTTCTCACAGCACTTAGATAATCACCACTTTTTACACTCACTAAAGTCTCAAACTAATTTTTTCCTTGCTTCCTGGTAGTTCCCTTCAAAGAGGGTGCCCGGAGGCTGCTATAGCTCTCTTTCACCAAGGAATTTGAGCTACCCTCCCCTTTTTCGTATCAAACATAATTACCTTCCCTTCTCCATACGTTGCATGACCCAAGCAGGATGCAAACTTTCCAATAAATGTATAAATAATTCTTAGTCGCCAGTTTAGAAGTTTGCTGTACTGGTTACCAAAATATTTTTTTTCAAGTTGACAGGATGCTGAGGATTCCCTAGAAAGCTGAGTTACATATTGCACAATTTTGCTCAAAGTAAAGATTATGTTTTCTATAAAATGTCCCTTGAGGTAGATTCCCATGAAATGCCGATTATGATTAATGTTTTATAAAATGAGTCAAGGTTACCATTGAAATATGAATCATAAAATAATGCATTGCTAAGAAAAATATTACTTATCAGAACTGAAGATTAATTAATAAAATGTCGATATAATGGTAAGAAATACAATTACATGGACATTTTGATAGCTGTCGACGCCTGAGATGGTTCAGAACAGTGCATACAGTATCGTTATCTATCCAGTATTCAGTACAATACGTTAGGTTCGCAGAAATTAAAACAATTTATTTAAATTTCACTTTTTGTCTAATATTACATTAATACACGTAAAATCAATATCCATCAGCTATAGTAATAGCCATGAACTGTTTTTCGTATATAATAATCAGAGTTAACACGGTACTGAGATTTTGCTTCTACTACTTTTTAAATCTTATATATGAGAGGTTTTCTCAAGGGGGGTGAAGGGGGTCTGGAAGTTAGTGACAGAATCTTGTCCTAAGAAATTGGAGCTACGCTTTCCTAAGTTTTATGACGATACAGGTTCAGCGCATGCTTTTAACTTAATAATAATAGCATTCTTCCCTCTCTTGGGTCAAGCCTGATTGCCTACCATCCTTGCCTTTTCCAGGAGAGGGGGTAACCCTTGAGGGTTTAGCATTTTCCCATCAAAATCATTCCATGTGTTATTCTCAATATGCGTGTTTCGTAGAATTTGTACCCTTTAAGAGACGCTCCTTGATGCCGAATTGGACCTGATGCATGGAATTAAAACTATCCTTCCCTTTTTGGACTGAACTTGATTGGCCCCCGTTTCCGCAGACGCTGCATGAACACTGAACTTATCACTTCTCCCTAAATATAATATCCCTAGATTTTGCAAGTGTATCAGGAAAACAGAACTCGTTGCTCAACCTGTCGGGTGGGATATTGATCGGTAGCTTAAGCTGCCTTCAGAAAGGCCAAGGAAAAAGTAACTTCAGACTGAGTGCTATGAATCCTAGTCAGCAGTTGCTCACATGTAGAGTATAAAGTTCAATATCGAGGGTATTTGGGCATGACTTCCCAGGCTGGGTGTTACTGGTTGCTGACAGTCGCATCCTAGGTAGTAGGAACTAGCATTCCTTAAGTAGAGTTAAGCTCGACAGTAAGTTAAGACGAGATAAGAGATCTTTGCCTGTAAATTCAACTGTGTTAAAATGCATGAAGGCTGTGCTACAAGGACATGGAGCCACCCACAGGGAATACACTTCAGGAATTCCACCTGATATTTTTTCTAGAACAAAAACCACTGTGGATGAGATAATGCTGAGCAGCACTGAAAGCTCTGCAAACCCACAGTTTTCTGAAAATGTACTTCCAAACTGTTCAAAATCGAGCGAAGACGAGTAAGTGGAAACTTTTGATACCAATAATGAGGTAAACCATAACATATGTTGTTTTGAACAACGTAAGAGGGACAGTGAACTTGTATCAGTAAAATCATTTATAACTCTTATCAACACAAATTTATAAACATAAACATAACACTCACAAGCTAACAATTAATATAATCACACGACAGTTAAAAAGTTCATCGAATAAACTGTTTACTAAGCGGTTACCAATTAAAGGTCTCGCCAAAAATTCCCAGTAAGTCCCTACTGGTACTCCGGATAAAATAAAATCATATGGAGAAAAACAGAATAAGAACATGCGCTGAGAAGATTACGAAGCTTATGAAAATAATTAAACGGAAGTAATTAATTTGACTGAGAACTTGTTATTCAGCAAAATTTTCACTTTTAATAATTATGTAAAAGACTCGTTAATTGCATAATGGAAAGGAGAGGAAGAGAGGTGGCAAGACAGATCGTAATGACCAAACTGTCAGACAAATATCATTGAATTACACTGACCAGATAGTTAAGACTTCATTGACGGGTGAGTATACGTGGGATACACAGACCTGTTCGTCAGCACCACTGTAATCAGGCAGCATCTACTAGATTCATATACCAGGTCATGAAGGTCTCTTCTGTTAATCAATAAGATATACACACTTGATCATAAAAGCTGAAATGATTTGCCAGCATCATCGAGATATACAGAGATAATTGAGGTTGGTCAACATCTCTGACATATACAGATCTTGTGGAGAGACTGTTTAAGACCAAAGGCCAATTTTGGACTTTGGGTGAGATCACGTGATTTACCTGGTATGAGCGATTTGCCTACCCTTTACGACGTCTTGAGGGTATCGTCCATATTTCTGCAATTACCCTGAGTCTAAACACTATAGTGCTCGTAGGTTAGCACAGTGTGAGAAATGGGGACCTGCCTGGGCTCGTGTAACTTGAGTCATGATACTATCGTGTCGTCTGGACGCCGATATCCGATGGCTTGACTGAAGATACGACAGTTGCACCCGGTGAATCACGAGGATGTCCCAACTTCTGTTTGTCGCTCTAGTCGGAATACTGAGGACAGTTTTCGGAATACTGTGGACAGTTCGTCCCATATACTAGCGTTCTAGTTCACTGCACACTTTAGATAGTTCAATACACAGTACACTCGTCGATTTGTTTAAACGTAACTCGACTTCACCATCACTCACGAAGATCATTTGTGACGTTTAATATCTCCACGGTTAATAAAGTACAGCGGTAGGAAGAATTACTGACGATGCTTCGTTGGATATGTCACGTTACTTGCGTTTGAATGTGGTGTCTCAGTTCTCTCTTGAAATTATCACAGAGTACATATGAGAGTTATTACTGGCGCACAATTCTGTTAGGGCCTTGTCCACAGATTTCTACATTTCAACGCAGCGTCTCCTTGCTCCTCCATCTGTCCCTTTGTGAGTGACTCCGCCCTGACCATTCCACGCCATGGCACGAAAAATCGCTTATTAGCGCCTATCAATGGTGCCAATTTGGTCAAATTCTTAAGTCAAAGAACAAGGTTTGCTACGACTCCAGAGGTATCATTCACTTAATTTATCCTACTAGCTATATTATTAGACTAAAGGCTTATAAATATTTTATTCTGAATGTTTTAGAACAGGAATTTTCATTGGGTAAATACTTGATGAAGTTGTAAGATGCTGAACATTAACGAAGGATGACACGTCATAGTTATACATATGGTATGGTAGGCGACTCGCTCCTTCCGTTGTGGAGAGTAAGAGAGGTCACGACCCCCTCCACCCCATTGTTGGAGGTAATTTCTCCACAGATCTGATCGTTATAACCCCATTATCTGGCCAAGATCACCGAGATACACTGACTAAAAAAAGTTTAGACTGTCATTTAAAGGTAACTATACTAGGTTACCTATTTATAATGAAATGCCTGTCACTCATAACTATAAATATCTTTGTATTAATGTAGACTAACTTAATACTGAATAACTAATAGCCGAAGGACTTTCAGAATTTAATAATTGAGGTCTAATGCTCTTAGCGAATTACCTACTCTGCCTGACAGCTAACAAAGGCTGCACTTGTATTTATTTTAAGTTATGAAAAGGTCACATGACTCGTTAATGTTTCAGCAATCTCTACAATAAACTTTTCATTTTTTTATTCATATATAATAAAATAAAAAAGGCAATACCACCTGCAAGGCTATTGTTCAAAAGGACAAAATATTTAAAGCTCAGTGAACATTTTTCTGACAAAAAAAATATTGATTCTTAACTCAAATAAAAAGGCAGAAAAACAGTAAGATACACAAGACAGGATAAAAAAAAAAAACAGGCATTCCAATAGCCAAATATAAAAGTGTATTTTTGAAGACTTCAGGGAAAGAAAAATTGGCTTCCTAACACAGAGCGAAGCTGAACTAAAAGATTTATGTTAAGAGAGAGAGAGAGAGAGAGATAGAAAGATAGATAGAGAGAGAGAGAGAGAGAGAGAGAGAGAGAGAGAGAGAGAGAGAGAGAGAGAGACAGAGAGATAATGTGCGTTCTTGTGTGTGCGTGCGTGTGCATGTAATAAACATATTATTTTTTGTTTTTATTAACACATCGGCCGTTTCCCACCAAGGCAGGGTGACCCGAAATAGAAGAAACACTTTCATCATCATTCACTTCATCACCGTCTTGCCAGAGGTGCGCCTACAAGATATATATATATATATATATATATATATATATATATATATATATATATATATATATATATATATATATATATATATATATATTACATACTCAGCATGGGTTCGAGTCCTTGGGTAGTGCAGTGTTGTCATTGATCAATACCACTCGTTCGTGGTTACAATAATATACATATGCTGCTCGTGGACTAGTACACCAAACAGGGATGAGAATGAAAATAACCTAGAAGCTCCCACAACACCGTATGTCCTCGGATGGCGGTAAAACAGCTAGCTCTGCTGGCTGCGCCATCTTTGTAGGATTGGGTGGTCCTGTAGGCTAAAGCGTCATGTGGTTCTGGCTCACTATGAGGCGGACCAGTACAACATGGGTTCGAGTCCTTGGCTAGTGCAGTGTTGTTATTGATTATATATATATATATATATATATATATATATATATATATATATATATATATATATATATATATATATTATACATATATATATATATATACATATATATATATACATATATATATATATACATATATATATATATATACATATAATATATATATACATATATATATAATATATATATAATATATATACATATATATATAATATATATCATATATATATACATATATATATACATATATAATATATAATATATACATATATATATATACATATATATATATACATATATATATATACATATATATATATACATATATATATATACATATATATATATACATATATATATATACATATATATATATACATATATATATATAATCATATATATATATACATATATATATATATATACATATATATATATAAAATATATATATATATATATATACATATATATATATATACATATATATATATATACTATATATATATACATATATATATACATATATATATATATAATATATATATATATACATATATATATATATATATATATATATATACATATATATATATATACATATATATATATATACATATATATATATATATATACATATATATATATATACATATATATATATATACATATATATATATACATAATATATAATATATAATATATATATATATATATATATATATATATATATATATATATATATATATATATATATATATATATATAATATATGCCTGGGAACGCAGGATCCCAGGCATATACAAAAGACTGTACTCTGACATTTACTTATCCAAGAGAGGAAACTCCAGCAGCTTAAGCTACATCAATCACCAGCTTACAGTTAAATCAGCCTTGGGTAAACGATGGCAGGTCACATTTGCTTCCGATAAAACGCATGTTATGATGGTCTCTAGGCACCATGATGGTAATGCTGGAGAAGTGGTAAGAATGAATGGGAGAGTGTTGGTACCCAGGATGAGGTTGATATCCTAGAGGTAAAATTTCATTCCAAAATTTACTATGAGCAACCACGTAGTATATCTTAAAAAAACAAAGATGTCAAAAAGGTAACAGCACTAGGTGTATCTTATATCTGGTCGACAGTAGAGGTTGCAAGACTCTACGAGGCACAAGTGCGTTCACACCTTGAGTATGTTCCACTTTTTTGGATTACTTGCCTTTTCCCTCCATCTCATCTACTTCTTGACAGAATAGAGAACATAATAAGACGTCTCATCTTTCTCCTGGACCCAGCCTAGACAGATCTGTCATATCAGCAGAGCCTTCAGAACCAGAGGAATGAGGGTGGTTGTACTGTTATGTACAAGGCAAATGTTATTAAGGGACCACACTTGGCCCCATTTCGCGAATTTCTAGAAGACAGCTTCTACACAACAAGACGGGCAGCAAACAGGAACTACTCTCTGGTTGTATCCACCTCAAAAATATCACTTCATTTGAGATCATTCAGTCCTTGAAAGACTCGAGTCTGGAGTTTGTTCGTATAGCATAATGACAGGTATGATAGGTAACAGCTCTTAGCTTGTAAATATATGTAGAATCTCTAAACCTAACCTTTAAAACCCTTGTGTAAATTTGATAAGAGAGAGAGATTCATCAAGAAAATCCAGATTACATTTGTATCAATAAACTAGTGAAACTATAATGTGTAACCGAAACTCATCACTGTATTAATTATGAACTGTATAATGAAGAGTGTCATATCAGGTATCCAGGATCACGAAAAAACAATACTGCAGATAACTTGATATTCAAACCATTTTGGAAAAATACATAACATCAATCATCTAAGGCAGAGGAGTTCTTAACCTTTTTTACGATTCCAGACCCCACAGTAGATTTTCCAGTATATCCCTATACTCCCATATTCATCATCATCACCAGTCCAATTAGACACGAGTTTGACTTCAAAAGATGTTTATAGATTGTTTTTACTTTACATGAGGATAGTTGGGAACAGAACAGTTGAAAGAAAATCAAAAGTGTGTATTAATTTTGGTAAAATTACCGACAGCATGTTAGGTAAAATGACATAAGTGCAACTAATGTGACATTTTATTGTGGCAACGTTTCGCTCTCTAGGAACTTGTAACAGCTTGATAAAGCTCCTGGAGAGCGAAACTTTGCCACAATAAAATGTCACATTAGTTGCACTTGTGTCCTTTTAGCTAACAATCATAAGTATTTTATAATTTATTTATAGGAAAACGGCAAATGTTGAGAAATCGTCCCCCATTTTCCCATTATTTTGTTCCCATGACTCCAAGGGGTATGAATACCCCTGGTTAAAAAACCCTGATTTAAGGTACAGTAATTTCTAATAAGATCATAATTGTCATTTCTTTTTTAAAGAGGTAATTAAGTATTTTTTAAAAATACATATATTTTAAGGCGGAAGTAATCGCAAACGTATAATAATTTATAGACAGAATAAATTAAATTATACATACCTTGTTTGATTATACTTACGCAGTTAACATCTGCCCTTTACTACGTTAAATAAATTATGGAAATCCCAGGGCACGAAAAAATGAATATTTATTTCAGATGAGGGAAAAAATCTGGTTCTACTTATCCACCAGATGGTTCACAGAGGGTATATAGGACCGGTGAGCCATCCGTTGCTTAACAACGGGTATATAACACCAGTGAGTAATTCGTTGCCTAACAGCGGGAATATAGAACCGGTGAGACATTCGTTGCTTAATAGCGGGTACGTATATAGAACCGGTGAGCCATTCGTTGCTTAACAGTGGTTATATAGCACCAGTAAGCTATCAGTTGTTTAACCTCGGGTATATAGCACCTGAGAGATCAGTTGGTTAACCACGGATACATCGTGCCAGTAAAGCATAAATTGCTTAACCACGGTAAATAGCATCAATATGGAAATAAGACATATATACCACTAAGTATCTATGGTTCAGTTATCCCAAGTGGGATGTTACGTACGTCCGTGCAATTATTTATGTCTGCATTATAAAGAATTATAGTAGATTTATATTGTATAAATTAATATTTATATTAATGTAATTTAGTGATGAGAGGAGAGGCTGAGAAGCTGCGATGAAGAAGACTTACTTTTTCTGCTGCCTGCCAAGACTGACCTCCATCTGTCTTTTCTCATTTATTTAGTGATCATAGACTGCAAACATGTACGGAACGGGTCGGACTTAAACCCATGGCAAGTGAGCTAGTTAGGAGAGTGATTAACCCATGGCAAGTGAGCCAGTTAGGACAGTGGTTAACCCATGGCAAGGGAGTCCTATAACTCACAGGCCAGTGCGTTAACCACTCTCCCAGCTGGCTCACTTGCCATGGGTTACGTCCCACCCGTTCCGGGTTAACGCACTGGCCTGTGAGTTATAGGATTCACTTGCCATGGGTTCAAGCCTCACCCGTTCAGTGAATGATTCAAAGAGACGTTATTGGGAGAACACTTTCACAAGATCCCACGACGTGTCGGGGTTGAAGGATTTAACTTCATGTACGTGAGGTTGACGCTGCTACTCTGGGAGTATTGTCTCTCTTACCATATGTTGTAATGTAGATGGTTCAGAAACCCTACTTATTGAAGAATGAGACACTTGCGCAACATCTGGGAATCTTTATTGAGGGAACGTTTAGCCAACCAGATGAAAGATGCGGAGTAGTTTGAGGTAATCAGTCCATCGGCCTGGAGTTTGTGTGTTCATATGTTGTTTCATTGATTAAACCTTTGTATTTCTATCGGGATTAATAGCAGGGATATTTCCCCTTTCGTCTAAATTTGTTGAAATTTACTTAAGATCAAAGACAAGGAACAAATTAAAGATATGGAGTGTTGAATGTAAAAAAATAGACATCGAATAATTTTACTTGCTTTGTGGTTATAATGCATGTAATATGAGTGTGAACTAATGACAACTGTAACAAGCTGACAATGATTATGTAAATTTGATAATGTTATAAATTGGATGTTATGCTCTGTATACGCGAACAGTTTAGTGTTTTTTTTAAATAAAATACAACAAATACTATCAATTATCGATTATAATATTATAATCGATTATAATAGCAATGGTTGTCTAATCAGCATAAAGTGTGTGGACTTTGTTTCTGACAATAATGTTCATTGTAGACTGACGCTTTTAACCACATTGCTGTTTTAGCTAAAAGAGGGAAATTAAGTCTCAAGAGACTCGATGCTGGTTGACTCTGTTCAGCGACTCCTCAAAATAATTATTTTTTTCAAACACACACATCTTATATTACGTCTTTGTGGACTAAGTATTTGCACTTTGTCATGTGTGGACACAGTCGAGATGAAAGTGATGTCAGCATACAAGGTCGTGTGTGAGCTTCCTGTCCTATATGACTTAGAGACATACTTGGTGTGGGCGGCGAGGGGACATTTTTTTTTTATCTGTCTTTTGATTTCAACCTGCATGGTTGTGCTGCAACAGTTCCCTGATGATGAAGCTGCGGAAACATTGCTTCACTGATATTTTAATTCAGTTTCATGACAGCTAAGTCTTGTGTGGACATAGAAAACGCATACTGGCTGTTGACTTATTGTAAGTAAATAATAATTGGTCTTTGCCATTTAGCTTGCGTAACTTTGCAGCATATTAACACCTGTACGGGTTAATGGAGTTTCAGTGTGTTAATAAGATGTACTTTACCTCTCTGAATTTAACACAATTCATCCCAGACTCGATTTATTCATTATATAATTTCAAAACGTAAGATGTCTGCGTATAATAAGCCAAGCTCTGGACAGCAGACAGACATGTGTAACCCACAGAAATGTACTCTCGGTAAGCCAACGGATGCTTAATCACCTTGGGTAAGCCATGAGTTTATTAACGACGGGTACACAGAACCAGTAAAACAGTGGATACTTTACCCTGGGTATATAGCATGAGTCTAGCGTAGGAAAGCCAATGGTTCCTTAATAACATATGTATAACACAGGCAGAACCAGATTAAGATCCTACAGGTCTGGAATATGGATTTTTTTATGGATTTACACTACACATAAAAATTAATGCTAAAAGGATCTATGAAATCAGGTTACTTGTTTTTAAATGTCAGAATGTTTCCTAGCAAATTTTTGATTGATTTTTTATGGTTATATTCTTGCGATGGGCTTTGATCTGCAGCTCTCTAAGTCCTTTATTAATATGAGGACCACAAGCAAAACAGCAGGTGCTTAACCACTGGTAAACAGCAGTTGCTTAAATACTGGTATGCAGCAACAATTAAACAAACATTAAAAATAAAAATTAAACAAATTAAGCTATATTCTTTTAAATATTAGTAAGGCAAATAATTTTTATTAGGTTATTTTTGGTGCCAAATATATATTTGCAAGATTGAAAACTAGCCACTTTTTCGATCCTACCGCAGTAGCATCCTGGCTATCCTGGCTTTCCTGGCTAGCCTGGTTGAGTCTCATTATGCTTGACCTCAGTTTGAATCCCATTATTTCTAAATCGAGAAGACTACGTATTAATACGTAATTATTTTAACATTGGAAGTGCTAGCAGGAGTAATAGAAAAAGTATTATTTTTCTAATATTCCAATATCCATTTTAACATACATATGTTACGAAAGTAAATAATTGATGTTCCAGAAACATAAATTAGGGAAAATTAGATATAAAGTACATGCTTAGTGTACTGGTGTTTGGGGCTCGCGAATATTACCCTGTATACTTTTTATTATTTTCAAAGCAAAACACTTTTGTTTTTAGTTAACTATCACCACCGTCTTCCCTTCAAGCCAGAACCTCGAGCCTGCATGCAATATTAAGTTTCGGGGCTTGTTTATCAACACGACAATAACCTGGAAAGCGAATACTTGTCGGTGTATGCAAATAACTAACGGAAATTAACAATTGCAAGAGAATATTCAGCAATCTGTTGATGCAATTCAGAGGGCAGTACTGATCCTGTTTCTAACAATATAATTCGACCAGTTCACTTATATCATAATATCTTGCGGACAATAGTTTCAATATCTCACGCAAAATTGGATGGGTTGGGGTAATTTTCGTGTACCCCTTCCCTATGAAAGCGATATATTGCTTTTCCTGCAGCTGGAAAATAGTTGCTTTTAACGTGGATGAATTCAAGTTAGAAGAGAATAAACTCGTTACAAAATGAAGCACACAATATGCAGGAAAATACCGACAATTTTCAATAATAAAGAGGAGGCTGGCATATTCAGTGATATACTGAATAATCTTCCTGTCTCTTGTGGCTCTAAACTCGGTGTCTATGGATATTAGGTTTATTAAGGGTCAAGAAATTGGTTTCATGAAAGGGTCGGCTGAGTGGTTTCATGAAAGGGTCCTCAGGTTAGTTTAATGAAAGGGTGAACTAATTGGTCTTATGAAGGGATCTACGTATTAGTTATACGATCTGTTTTATGAAAGTTTTCATTGATTAGTTCTAAAATTTTTAACAATTAATTTGTTACCGTCATACGTAAGTTTAGCAAACTCTGCATTTTTATATTTCTGTAGTTTTATTTTACTTCTGGTGATGTGCTAAACCCATATGTGCCATTTAGCAAAATATGTGCTGAGGGTTCGATCCCAGGCAAACTCTCTGCCTAAGTCAGTACCTGACCAACCAGGCTGTGGTTTATAAGTCAGTTTGCATGCGGCGGCCAGCAGTAACAGCCTGGTTGATCAGACCCTGAACCACCATGAGGCCTGGTCTCAGACCGAGCCGCGGGGGCGTTGACCCCCGAAACCCTCTCCAGGTAAACTTCAGGTAAGTGTAATAACCTAACTGTCTTAGATATGTACGTGTCAGAATGCACTAGTTATTTCCATACCAAGAAAAATATCTTCCCAAATTTCAAGTTAATTATTTATATGAAAGGTCGACATGTGTTGCAATCTATTTATGCTTAAAAATTAAAGCTACTCAACTGTTGCTTTAAATATTTACAACAAGCGAAATTATTGTCAGATATCATATATTTAACATATCGGTTCGTCCTGGCTTTAATAATAACCAAAACTGGGCTCAAACATTGTCTAACGTTCTCAATCGAAATTTTGTTTAGTTTTGAATAATATGCTCGATAAAATATTTGATTATTTACTTATTTTATTTAAATACAGGCTTTCTCTCCCACCAATGTCGAGTATCCCCCCAAAAGATGAAACATATTCATCATCACTGACGAAATCGTAATGACACGATTGCAAACAAACCATACCACGGGTGGGGTTCGACGGTCTGGAGTTTTGAGACTCTGTGACCGCGGGTTCGAACCCTACCCGTGATATGGTTTATATTCATCATCATTTGTTCGGTCTCTCTCATACCAGAAGCATGCTGACATCTTGACTTCACATTTCAGATGGCCCATCTAACTGCACCATCTTCCCAGCTTTTTGAGAGTGCTAGCTAGTATTTCCCGAGTCCTGGACTCAGGTCCGGCTAACTGGTTTTTCCTGAATTCTTTGGTAAAAGTTACCTTCCTCTTACTCATACTGCACATCAGGTCATGAAAACTACATGACTCCATTAATCAGACTTAACTATCTCCTTCACGCAAGCCAATTGAATGTTCAATTCCCTAGCAGGCACATATTTCTTTACCCTTACCTTCAACTCATTCTGAGTGGACCCCTATTTCTCCATCTCAGATTTACATACTCTCCTAGTAAACCAATTCCGCCCCGCCCTTTCTACATGCCCAACCCACCTCAGCAACCCCTCTTCAACCCTCTCAATTATAATTTCGGTAACCTCACTCCTTCGTAAAATCTCCAGTCTCCATATTTTCTGCATGGTATGCATACTACACATCGCTCTCCAAGATCTCCATTGCCTCCAGTCTTTTAAACCAATGCTTAAGTTCCATGTAACAGTGTTGGCAACATTATACTCTAGTACATATTTTTTTTTATTTGGCCTCTTCAGATGCCTCGGTGCAGCCTCTTTTCTCAGGTTTTCTTTTCCCATCATTCAGACATCCACCGACAGGTCCACTCCCAGTTATCTAATCTTTTGCCAATCTGAAATCCAATCATTTACTGCCTAGATACTTTTTTACCTATCATCACCTTGCTATTTTATATTTAGTTAACACATCAGTCGTCTTCTACCAGAGCAGAAATTACAAAAAAAACGGAAATGCATTTACCAGCACTTATTCAATCGTTGCGATAAGTGTGCTTGCATTATAGTTCAGATAACCCTTCATTACAGTTCGGACAAACATATTATGCATATTATGTAAATATTTACAGTTCGGATGGCTTATTATGCTGAACGCTCGATGCTTCATAAAATAAATCCACGGACGGGTGAAATGATAGGGAACACAGGGAAAGAGGTCCTCTAGTTAGTGGCATTTTGGTACCCGCTAAGTTTCAGCAATGGCACCAACAGTATTGTATATTCCAAACAACTGGGGAGAACGAATAGTTTATCACCAGCTTTACCCAGTCACCGAACAGAATACGAGTAGGCAACAGGGTGCTCAGGTTAGGCACACCCCCAGCTAGTGGCAATGTGACACACGTAGGGTCAGCAATGGCGTCATATGGATTGAAAATCACCAACAACTGGGTAGAACAAATCAGATCTATCGATATGGTAATTGGGAAAAGTTGGCATTATAGTATACGTTTTCCGAGTTATTGGGAATTGGCAATCGTACAGGTATCGATGGTAGCCCTTAGAGGTGCTACAGTGCTACTAACAGTGGTCTGCCTACCCTCTGTTTCCTGTCATTGCAACAGTCTGTGCCTACTCATAATCTGTTTGATGGCAGGGAAAAGTTGGGGATAGACTATCTGTTCTTCCCAGTTGTTGGGAACTGGCAGTCTTAATTGTGCCATTCTTGAGTCTCAGGAGTGCCACAATGCCAGTAGCTGGAGGAACCTTCTTCCCTGCGTTCCCTGTCACTGCACTCCTCCATGGTGTTATGTTATTAAGAGTCGATCACTATAATATAATATGAATATGTATGATAAAAAGAACATTGGAAAATAATTTAACTTTGGCGTAAGAAAAAAAATCTTATGTTTAGTTAGTCTGCTTCGAATGAACTATTGAATTGTGTGTGTGTGCTATTTCCTTATGTCCTCTTACTAGCAAACTGCTTAGCTCTTTGATCCTAAGAATTACACGGGAGTAATTCGTTGGCATTAGTCCTACCTACACCCTGGCCTGTATCCCTCACATGACAAAGTACTGGACTCTTGTCCAGTATTTATTGCAGATTTATGTCGTTTAATTCTGGTCTCGGGTGACTTACCAGTTTTACAAAGAATGGAGTATATACTACCCAAATATTCTTTGAGAAAATTATTAATTAATTTTTATTTTACATTACTGTCGTATTTAAAGGCAACTTTACCATTAAAGAATTCAAGAGGTTGTGGGAGATGTGAGAGTCATTATATGGTAAAAACAGAGAGGGTTTGAAGAATAGGGTAAATAATTTTATGAGCTTTAAGAGTATAACTATCCAGCAGGTTTGTATGGGCAAATAAAATGGGAGGGAGTGAAAATAATCATTGTTTTTGCTTGACGTCCTATTGCAGTGTGAGCAAGGTTAAAATCATGCAGGGTTTCAAGAAAATTGGTTAGCCGTACTTGAGTCCCATAGGTGCGGATACAGTGCCTGCACTCTGAGAGGTGCGGATGTTGCGGATCAAAGGGTCATTGGAAAACTGATGTCTGCGACCTTCTGGCAAGACAGCTATCACTGTAATGAATGATAGTGAATGTGTTTTCCATTTTTAGTCATTCTGCCTTGTTGTATGATGGCCTGTGCTAAAATAAATAATAATATAATAGTAATAATAATAATAGACTCAAAGGTTATGGAAAGAGTGGTAGTGATGGTGGTGGCTGTAGTGATGGTGGTAATAGTTGAGGTGGTGGTGGTAGTTGTGGTGGTGGTGGTGGTAGTTGTGGTGGTGGTGGTAGTAGTTGTGGTGGTGGTGGTAGTGATGGTGGTGGCTGTGGTAATAGTAGTTGTGATGGTGGTAGTTGTGGTGGTGGTAGTAGTTGTGGTGGTGGTGGTGGTAGTAGTTGTGGTGGTGGTGGTGGTAGTAGTTGTGGTGGTAGTAGTTGTAGTGGTGGTGGTGGTAGTAGTTGTGGTGGTAGTAGTTGTGGTGGTGGTGGTGGTGGTGGTGGTAATAGTTGTGATGGTAGTAGTTGTGGTGATGGTAGTTGTGGTGATGGTAGTAGTTGTGATGGTGGTAGTAGTTGTGGTGATGGTAGTAGTTGTGATGGTGGTAGTAGTTGTGGTGATGGTAGTAGTTGCGATGGTGGTAGTAGTTGTGGTGATGGTAGTAGTTGTGGTGGTGGTGGTAGTTGTGATGGTGGTAGTAGTTGTGGTGGTGGTGGTAGTTGTGATGGTGGTAGTAGTTGTGGTGGTGGTGGTAGTTGAGATGGTGGTCGTAGTTGTGGTGGTGGTGGTAGTAGTTGTGGTGGTGGTAGTAGTAGTTGTGGTGGTGGTAGTAGGTGTCATGGTGATGGTGGTTTTAGTAGTTGTGGTGCGTTATTGGACAGGTAACATTAGTCTTAATCAGCTACTGATCCCTTAAGAGCTTAAGAATTCTTTATCCCCGCAGACTTTCTTACGTTCTTCTTATGCTGGTTATGACACATTCTGTTACGAATAATCACCAGGTGAAATGCTTATAGGTTTTACGGCAAACTGCTGCGAGAAAATGTTTCGACCTGACCTTATCATTACCAGAAAGAAAAATGTGGAGAGCCAAGTATTCATACATGAGCTGAATGTTAAAATACAGGTAGCTGAATGTTTGTGTGATGAATATTTGTGTGTGCTGAATATTAGGGGTATTTGTTGAATGTTGAAGTCTGAGGTTGAAGTCTGAGGTTAAAGTTTGGGGGTTTAGCAAATGTTGTAATGTGTGCTTTATTTTAAAGTGTGTGTTGTATGCCGGAGGGTGAGATGAATATGATAGTGTCAGCTGCATGTTATTGTGCTAAATACTGGCGTGTGAGGCACATGTATGAGTGTGTGCAGAATGTTTGAGTGTATGCTGAAACTTTTCTTGTGTGCTAAATGTGATTTACCAAGAACGTCTACTAAATTCAGAATGAAGCACGTCACCTAATCTTTCTCGTCTGTTAAGAGAGATGATGTCTATGGTTAGACATAGCATACAAATAATTGTTAAAGGGAAGACTCATAGCACTCAACCTTTCCTCTCTTAGAAACTCAAACAATAACGAGATCTTGCATATATCTTTAGGATACTAAAAAGTTTTGACACATGAAAACAAGAGAAACAAACTGAAATATATAAGAATCAATAACTTGAAATAATGGAATGAAATTCCGTGGCATGAGATGCAACACAAATGTATGTAAAAAAAAAATAAGAAAATAAATTCATGGCATAATGTTAGAAACCTGCTGAAGAAATAA
This sequence comes from Cherax destructor, assembly GCA_009830355.1. NCBI lineage: Eukaryota > Metazoa > Arthropoda > Malacostraca > Decapoda > Parastacidae > Cherax > Cherax destructor. The sequence goes on from WNWK01000775.1 coordinate 207,126, forward strand.
GAATGAAGACAATGCAGTCATTAGGAAACTAGCTGGAAATGCACTATGCAAACAGAATTTACCTAGATAATATGCTGATGTAAACTTAAATCAGCGGATTCTAGATGTTTGATCAGCATCATCTGTGAAATCAGTACACAATGAGCCACAAGTTTGCAATAATAGTACTGTAAGACACAGACACATCAGCGGTGTTGGTGATAGTCATAGCAGTGGTGATTGCCCATCCGCACTGCAATACCCAGACGCAGAAGCAGTGGTATCTAGAAGTACATCATTGGTACATACAGGTCAGTATATGGCAGTGGAGTAACCCAAGTAATCAAGATAGGAACAGTAGCAACAAGAAGATGTAACTGTAGTTAATCCCTTCCCCTACCTCTATTAATTCTTCAAATCCTATGACATTTTCTCAATATTGTATGGTTTATTTCCTTCCCCCTTCCATTTCCCCGTTTCATACTAGCAGTAGCCTGAGGGAGTGGAGGGTTGAGAGAGAGAGAGAGAGAGAGAGAGAGAGAGAGAGAGAGAGAGAGAGAGAGAGAGAGAGAGAGAGAGAGAGAGAGAGAGAGAGAGAGAGACTTGTGTCTTATTAACCTAGCTTCAGAAATATATAAAATTCGTGATAGTCGACAATCTAGATAAGAATATAGTTCTCCTTAGCAGATAGCCTCGGTGAGGACTTTGAAGGCCTCTCCCCCCCGTGGTGGGGAAGATAATGCATGCTATGAGGAGGAATGATGGTTCACAGGACTCTGTCTAGGATGGGAAAAGGCCATAGATTTCTAGAAAAAAATGCAATGGGATAAACAAGTCATCACTCTGGTTATTTTTCCTGATACTCTTCTCTTGCTCCCCGTAGAGAGCGCAAGTTTATGAGTATTGAAATCTATTAAAGAATAAATTTCTGAAAGTGTGTGAGGAACGAGACTGCAAATATAAAGAAGGTAGTTAGTGATAAAGCAGTGATGGTAGATGGTATTAAAACTGAGATTCATAAACACAAGTGAGGATAAAACAGGAGTTGTTGAGAGAGCTTAGTCATGATGAAAGGTCAGGAAGATAGGTTGTTAAGAATAGGGAATGAATAACTTGTGAAAATATAAAATATTAAGTAGGAAGGATGTTTTGAAAAAAAAATAGATTTAAATTATCGCATCAAATTGAGTTTCTGTGTGAAATACAAAGACAAATTGCAGTTGTATTAAACAACCTTGAAAAGGACTGTTATGCAGGAGAAAAGTTGTCTAAATGAAGTTTCATACAAGTGCAGCTTGTGTTTATTACATGCAAATGGGACTGCAAAGGCATATAGGGGCATGTTAAATGGGAGAGGAAGAGAGTCGTATATTGAAATATATTGATGTCAATGTGTTTTGTTCTGAGTCAGTTTGCTTAAAAGCTAGAGAGGTAAACCTCAAAATAACAAATTTCGTTTACATTGTATTGTAATAATCTGTTGAAATAACATGAAATCCATTTAAATGCTATAGTACATAACTAAAGGGGATTATATGATGCTGATGAGTGTCTTGGATCCAAGGAGGTGGAGCTAGCCCTCTCCTTCATTGGATCGGACCAGTTTGCCTCCAGTTCCCTAAGCAGTATATAATCCCTACGGATTTAGCTTTGCCCCTGAATATATAATAATTTAGTGCATTTTGAAACAGTACCACAATATCAAATTATATTTCAGATTAGTGAGTAAATGCTCGAGATAGTTTAGCTGGTAAAACATGTTAATTAGTAATTCATTGTGCACTAGAATATGCAAATTCTTTGTTAAATAGCAGAGTACGACTGACTGAGCAATTTCAGATACTCCAAATATATGTGGAATTATGAAAATGGTCGTTCATTTTCCATCCAGTACCTCATATATTGTGTTATTAAACGTACACTCATGGTACATACAACGTATGTACGTATATATACAGCGTATGTACGCTGAGAATTTTCTTTTTCTCAACTTTACCGATTAAAATGTTGTTGACCTGTGGTGAACAGGTGACCAACAGCGTTAATAACCCTCGTTTAGTCGCTAGGCTTGAAGCCTATTAATCACCCAAATGTACTTAAAAAATACCGAGTTACGAGGCTGCAGGTGTCATAAACCTCAGGGGTAAAGCGCTTATCTCACAACCAAAGTGATCTGGATTAGATTCTCAGATGGTGTAAGACGTATTGGCAATTCTTTTCACACCTGCTACCCCTATTCGCTTATCGATAAATAGGGATCTGAGAGATTTATTCATTGTTGTGGGTCGCATCCTGACGGGAAGGGGAGGAGGAGGAGGAGGGTAGTCAGAATATATCATTGATAGAACAAGACTGAAATGAACTGAGGTAGAATAACAACTCTTATTCTGTAAACTCAACACTGCAAAAATATGTACACCAGCCATCGTTATTAGGCTGTCAGCGTACCGCAGTTAGCCTGCTGTTATCCTTAACCTAGCTGATTAGCAGAAGGCACAGAGCAAGCAGGCAACCTTCATTAAGTCGCTTGCTGTAACGGGCAGAGCCAGACGATTGATTGGAGATATATATATTTCTCGGTATTAATGACCTCTCTACATGCACTTGTTATTTGCCATCCACGTGAAGTGTGTCAGAGCTGAAAATGTCGGAGGAACTCAGTGTATAATAATTCACCATTATATTCTCCATCATTAAACAGCGTGCTAAAAATATCTAGTATTGACAGGACTCTCGGCAATGGTTTTAAATTGGAAAAATTCAGATTCAGGAAGGATATAGGAAAACACTGGTTTGGTAATAGAGTTGTGGATGAGTGGAACAAACTCCCGAGTACCGTCATAGAAGCTAAGACGTTGTGTAGTTTTAAAAATAGGTTGGATAAATACATGAGGGGGTGTGGGTTGGTGTGAGTTGGACCTGACTAGCTTGTGCTACTAGGTCAGATGTCGTGCTCCTCCCTTAAGTGAATGTGACTGACCTGACTAGGTCAGGGCATTGGCTTAAGTCGGTGGGAGAATTGGACCTGCCTCGCATGGGCCAGTAGGCCTGCTGCAGTGTCCATTCTTTCTTATCTTCTTATGCACAATTATTAGTATATACCATCATAGCTATTCACCATCATAGATGTATACCATCATAATTAGTCACCATCATAATTATTCACCATCATAATTATTCACCATCATAATTATTCACAATCATAATTATTCACAATCATAATTATTCACAATCCTAATTATTCACAATCATAATTATTCACTATCATAATTATTCACCTTCATAATTATAAACCAGTCAAAATTACACACTATCATAATTATATACCATCATAACCATACAGCCTAATTAAACTCTTCCATAATTATAAACCATAATAATTATATACCATCAAAAGGAAGCATTCTCAGAGGCAGTGTGAAACCTTTAATTGGTTTTCCGAATTACTGTAGTTGCTGTATTATCTGAGTTATTGTAGGGCCTGTGTGCAGTAACGTCGAGTTACAGTAACGTCTAAATGTCTATAGTTGTTCTCGGCGTGACTCTAATGTCGGATTTACTATAGTTACTGTATTGAGTTACTCTAGGACTCTGTAGTGGTATGTCCAGGACCCTCTAGTTGCTGAATCATCAGAGATATTGTAATATATGAGCACTGTGACGTCTAAAATGCTGTAGTGTCTATGAACTGTAATGTCTGGTTTGCAATAGATACTGAATTGTATGAGTTACTTTAGTGACTGTCCACTGTAATGTCTGAATAACTGTAGTTGCTGTATTATGAGTTATTGTAGTGTCTATCCACTGCATTGTCTGAATAATTGTAGTTGCTGTATTCTAAGAGTTACTGCAAAGTCTGACCACTGTAATGTCTTTAGTTCCTGAGGTATTGCAGTGCTTTAATCACTATTGTTCTTGAGTTATGTAGCTTTCTCATTACTGTAAGTTACAAGATAGTCCTAATTACTGTAGTTCTTGAGTACTAGTTCCTGAACACTTACTAACTCCCTTGTAGCCGATGCTGCAGGTCGTTGGAAGATCTAATTTCATTTAGAAAATCCAAAACTGTTAAAGCCAACCTTTTACATTTTGCATACATAACTCTTGTATTCTGTATGCATTAGTTTCGTATTTTGTATAAAGAAATCCTCCAGTTGTATTTTGTATATAAAAGAGATCGTACAGATGTATTTTCTATGAAGAGGATATTCTACAGTTACGTTTTGTATTCAGAATAGATCCTTCGGTTGCAGTGGTATACAGAGAACCTACAGCTGTATTTTCTAAGACTAGCGTTGATATCACGATTATTTATTTTCTTCTTGTATACAGATCCTCTTAAGATGAAGCCAGCGGTTATGGTAAGGAGAGTGGGGGAATGGAGGAGTGTGAAGGGCCGAATAATTGGCGTCATTGTGCTCTGGGTGTGGTTTTAATAGGTAGCAATGTCTTGCCTGCCAAGCCAGGTCCTACTTCTGCAAGGTCCAGATTGCAGCTGAGCTTCTCCCACCTAGAGGTGTGGGGGAATATAAATATGAAGGTGTCACAGAGTATTACAGCCTTCTATCATCCGTCATATTGGTTGTTACATTTGACATTATAGACACAATAGTTCACTAATTCTCAGGTGCCTATACTGCTACGTGAAGAGAAGTAGCAGGTCCAACAACACTTCTTCAAAGAACAATTAGGCACAATACCGTCACTAGAACCGTGACTTTGTAAATGGTCCGACTTGGACCATTTACAAAGTCGCTACGAAGCGACTACAATAGTCGACTAACATCCTAGCTCCTTTTTACTAGTAATGCAGGTGAGCACGGGCCTCAGATATAAGTAGATTTGCCAATATCTCTCACAATGTCCAGAGTAAGAAATGAAGTACTGTTAACATAGGTAACAATATTGCTTTAATAAGAGATTGGCTTTTCCAACCTGTCATGTTTTATAGAAAAAAAAATTATTATTAAATTTCAGTTCCAGTAAAACTCCAAAATAATGATTAAGCAAACTTAAGCTGAAATCTTGCTTTTCGTTTTGCCATGATGAGGAACTACCAATCCTCATGACTTGTGGATATTTCACACGAACAAAACAAAAAAACCTATACAGTCCTACTCCCAATCATCCACACCCACTTATGTATTTGTTTAATCTATTATTAAATCCACCCAAGTTTCTCACTTTAGTGACTATTTGGGTGTTCCATTCATTCACATCCTTGTTGTCAAATTACTACTTGTCTACATTTTGTCTAAATCTAGATTTATAGAGTTTGAATCGATTACTGGAAGTCCTGCATTGAGGGGATATTTTCAACATGTAAATTATATCTCCTTTATTTATTCCGGTTTTCCATTTGGACACTTTAGTCATATACCTCTAATTCTACGCCATTTCAACACCTTCTCTGTAGATTTTTCATCTTGTTTTTTATGTCAATTCCGTAGTATGAATTAAGCAGCATAATAGGTATTATGCTTATCAAGGATATAAAGGATGAAATATAAAATGATGAATTATTTTATTTATGCATCTTGATATAAAGCCAGGAATTCAATTAGCTTTATTGCAAATACTTATGTACTTCTGTCTTGGCTATAAATTAGTGCATTCAGTTTGATTAAAATCTGTTTTAGTTAGATTACAGATGCCTAGTTGTTGTTTTTTCCCACGATTAGAACTTCACATTTGTCTGCATTAAACTAATGTAGACAATCTGCCATTTCTCCGATCACAACATCGACCTCATCCACGTCATTTAAATCAATATGCTGTGAACAACCTGGGGCCCAATACTGACCGCTGTGGAACACGACTGCCAACACGTTCTCATTCTGATTTATTCCAATTTACGCATATTTTCTGTTGCCTATTGGTCAATCATGTTTATTACAGTTAGGAGATAGTTTGTTTTCCTATACAGCTTACCGCTAACGTCTTCAACAGTTTCCTGTGTGGAACTCTATAAAACGCCTTTACAAAATTCATATGCCTTGGTCGGAGACGGCTGACTTGTTGAAAAAAAAAAAAAAAAATTATTTTTATTAACACATCGGCCGATTCCCACCAAGGCAGGGTGGCCCGAAAAAGAAAAACTTTCATCATCATTCACTCCATCACTGTCTTGCCAGAAGGGTGCTTTACACTACAGTTATAAAACTGCAACATTAACACCCCTCCTTTAGAGTGCCGGCACTGTACTTCCCATCTCCAGAACTCAAGTCCGGCCTGCCGGTTTCCCTGAATCCCTTCATAAATGTTACTTTGCTCACACTCCAACAGCACGTCAAGTATTAAAAACCATATGCCTCCATTCACTCCTATCAAATACGCTCACACATGCTTGCTGGAAGTCCAAGCCCCTCGCACACAAAACTTCCTTTACCCCCTCCCTCCAACCTTTCCTAGGCCGACCCCTACCCCGCCTTCCCTCCACTACAGATTTATACACTCTCGAAGTCACTCTGTCTCGTTCCATTCTCTCTACATGTCCAAACCACCTCAACAACCCTCCTCAGCTCTCTGGACAATCGTTTTGGTAATCCCGCACCTCCTCCTAATTTCCAAACTCCGAATTCTCTGCATTATATTCACACCACACATTGACCTCAGACATGACATCTCCACTGCCTCCAGCCTTCTCCTCGTTGCAACATTCATCACCCATGCTTCACACCCATATAAGAGCGTTGGTATAACTATACTCTCATACATTCCCTCTTTACTTCCATGGACAAGGTTCTTTGTCTCCACAGACTCCGAAGTGCTCCACTCACCCTTTTCCCCTCATCAATTCTATGATTCACCTCATCCTTCATAGACCCATCCGCCGACATGTCCACTCCCAAATATCTGAATACATTCACCTCCTCCATACTCTCTCCTCCAATCTGATATCCAATCTTTCGTCACCTATTCTTTTTGTTATCCTCATCACCTTACTCTTTCCTATATTCACTTTCAATTTTCTTCTTTTACACACCCTACCAAATTCATCCACCAACCTCTGCAGCTTCTCTTCAGAATCTCCCAAAAGCACAGTGTCATCAGCAAAAAGCAACTGTGACAACTCCCACTTTGTATTTGCTTCTTTATCTTTTAGCCCAACACCTCTTGCCAAGACCCTCGCATTCACTTCTCTTACAACCCCATCTATAAATATATTGAACAACCACGGTGACATCACACATCCTTGTCTAAGGCCCACTTTTACTGGGAAATAGTCCCTTCTCTCCTACACACTCTAACCTGAGCCTCACTATCCTCATAAAAACTCTTCACTGCTTTCAGTAACCTTCCTCCTATTCCATACACCTGCAACATCTGCCACATTGCCCCCTATCTACCCTATCATACGCCTTTTCCAAATCCATAAATGCCACAAAAACATCTTTACCCTTATCCAAATACTGTTCACCTATATGTTTCACTGTAAACACTTGGTCTACACACCCCTACCTTTCCTAAAGCCCCTTGTTCATCTGCTATCCTGCTTTCTGTTTTACTCTTAATTCTTTCAATAATAACTCTACCATACACTTTACCAGGTACACTCAACAGACTTATTCCCCTATAATTTTTGCACTCTCTTTTGTCCCCTTTGCCTTTATACAAAGGAACAATACACGCTCTCTGCCAATCCCTAGGTACCTTACCCTCTTCCATACATTTATTAAATAATAGCACCAACCACTCCAAAATTATATCCCCACCTGCTTTTAACATTTCTATCTTTATCCCATCAATCCCAGCTGCCTTACCCCCTTTCATTCTACCCACTGCCTCACGAACTTCCCTACACCCACAACTGGCTCTTCCACACTCCTACAAGATGTTATTCCTCCTTGCCCTACACACGAAATCACAGCTTCCTGTCTTCATCAACATTTAACAAATCCTCAAAATATTCTCTCCATCTTCCGATACCTCTAACTCTCCATTTAATAACTCTCCTCTCCTATTTTTAACTGTCAAATCCATTTGTTCTCTAGGCTTCCTCAACTTATTAATCTCATTCCAAAACTTTTTCTTATTTTCAACAAAATTTGCTGATAACATCTCACCCACTCTCTCATCTGCTCTCTTTTTTCATTGCTTCACCACTCTTTTAACCTCTCTTTTTCTCTCCATATACTCTTCCCTCCTTGCATCACTTCTACTTTGTAAAAACCTCTCATATGCTAACTTTTTCTCCCTTACTACTCTCTTTACATCATCATTCCACCAATCGCTCCTCTTCCCTCCGCACCCACTCGCCTGTAACCACAAACTTCTGCTGAACACTCTAACACTACATTTTTAAATCTACCCCATACATTTTCGACCCCATTGCCTACACTCTCACTAGCCCATCTATCCTCCAATAGTTGTTTATATCTTACCCTAACTGCCTCCTCTTTTAGTTTATAAACCTTCACCTCTCTTTTACTTACTGATTCTATTTTCCTTGTATCCCATCTACCTTTTACTCCCACTGTAGCTATAACTAAAAAGTGATCTGATATATCTGTAGCCCCTCTATAAACATGTACATCCTGAAGTCTACTCAACAGTCTTTTATCTACCAATACATAGTCCAACAAACTACTGTCATTACGCCCTACATCATATCTTGTATACTTACTTATCCTCTTTTTCTTAAAATATGTATTACCTATAACTAAACCCCTTTCTATACAAAGTTCAATCAAAGGGCTCCCATTATCATTTACACCTGGCACCCCAAACTTACCTACTACACCCTCTCTGCATGTTTCTCCCACTTTAGCATTTAGGTCCCCTACCACAATTACTCTCTCATTTGGTTCAAAAGTTCCTATACATTCGCTTAACATCTCCCAAAATCTCTCTCTCTCCTCTACACTCCTCTCTTCTCCAGGTGCATACACGCTTATTATGACCCACTTTTCGCATCCGACCCTTATTTTAATCCACATAATCCTTGAATTTACACATTTATATTCCCTCTTTTCCTTCCATAACTGATCCTTCAACATTATTGCTACCCCTTCCTTAGCTCTAACTCTCTCAGATACTCCTGACTTAATCCCATTTATTTCTCCCCACTGAAACTCGCCTACCCCCTTCAGCTTTGTTTCGCTTAGGGCCAGGACATCCAACTTCTTTTCATTCATAACATCGGCAATCATCTCTTTCTTATCATCCGCACTACATCCACGCACATTCAGACAACCCAATTTTATAAAGTTTTTCTTCTTCTCGTTTTTAGTAGATTTGTACAGGAGAAGGGGTTACTAGCCCATTGCTCCCGGCATCTTAGTCGCCTCATACGACACGCATGGCTTACGGAGGAAATATTCTTTTCCACTTCCCCATGGACAATAGAGAAAATAAAAAGAACAAGAGCTATTAAGAAAAAGAAGAAAAACCTAGATGTGTGTATGTATATATATGCATGTGTATGCCAGTGTAGTGTGACCTAAAGTGTAAGTAGAAGTAGCTAGATATACCTGTTATCCAGCGTGTTTATGAGACAGAAAAAAGACACCAGCAAACTTACCATCATGTAAAACAGTTTCAGGTTTCTGTTTCACAGAATATATATATATATATATATATATATATATATATATATATATATATATATATATATATATATATATATATATATATATATATATTTCTATTCTTTACCTAAGTTTTCGCCTTAAAAAGTTAGCAAAAAATAATAATAATAAATTTGAAAGGCTTGAATGCTTCTTTGCAAAACCGTGCTGAGAATCTTTGACCAAATTATATATTTCTAGGTTTCTTCGAATTCCGTCAGCATTTATTAAATCCATCAACTTTCCTACAGATGAAGGTAGGCTGATCGGTCTAAAATTTGAAGCTCAGGACCCCAACGCCCGATTTGTAAATAGGTCTACGTGTGCCATTTTACACTTTTCCGGTACTATATCCATTTTCAGTGATTTGTTGAAGAGACTAACAAATTATTTACTAAGTTCCTCCCAACATTCCTTTAGAACCCTTCAAAACAGCTCGCCAGTGCCTTGTGACTTGTCTAATAATCATCTCACTAGTTATTTTGAACATGCATAATTTTTTTCTGACCTGTATATAATTTTTTATTTCTTGGATTTCATTCGTTTTGTCTTGTGTAAAAATGCTGGAAAGGAATAAATATTAAAGTGTTACACATTTTTTTTGTTATTAAGAGTGAGCCGATCTGAGTTACATTTAAGTGGGCCTATTTTTTTCCTATTCTGAAAGAAGCTATGACGTTTATTTCCGATTCCTTTGCAATCTTAAGTTCATAATCTCTTTTAGCCTATCTTATTCATTTTATTTCTCTTCTTTTAGAACTACTCTATTCTTCCATAAGGTGGCCTCCTTCGCCTGTAAATGCTTCTCTTCTTATCCAGATGTTTTAGTCTATTATTCATCCATTTATAGTAATTAATGTTTGATCTAATTTATCTCTTAATAATGTATATGTTGTGCCGAATAAGTAAAACTTGCTATTTTGGCTTAAATAGCAACGCACTTCTTGCCGAATAGGGCAAGCGAAAATTTGTGTATGCAATTATTTCGCAAAAATCATTCTGAATCTAACGAAAACAATATATTTCATTATCTATTATTTCATTGTCTATTAAATTATTGTAAATTTATGTAAAATATATTTAGATGGATTAGGCTAAATTAAATTGCGCTTATTATAATAAGGTTAGGTAAGTTTCCTAAGGTTCTTTTGGTACAAAATCATTAATTTTTATATTAACGTAAATGAAAAATATATATCTTTAAATATATAAGAGAAAATTTTAGAAAGGACTTAATTTGAAATGAGTTCTTGCAAATTGACCAGTTTTACCTATTCGGCACGACATACTGGGCATCTTGTACAATGCACTGGAAAAATGTATTAATAATCGTCAACACCTTCTGTCAGGTGTCCATAATAATAATTCCTAGACAGGTGATCCCAGTTCACATTAATCACGTAAACGCCTCAGCCCAACATTATCTCAGGTACGAAAATCAAGAACGTTACCACCACAAAATTTTGAAAGTAAGCGATTCGTAATCGCTTCCTTCAAACTCTTCATCAACCTCAAAACTGTTTGTCAGTGATTCCTTGTTTGCCAAAAAAAAAAAAATCAGTTGGATAAAGAAGCTGCCGACCCTGTTAACCAGCTTCCGCTTCCATCTGCCCGTTATTACCTAACACCTATCTCCATTTTCATATTACCCGGTCAAGCAGGTTTTCTTTAGTTGGCTCTGTTACAATTTTTTGCTTAAAATCAATCATGGACTATGCTAGAAATTCGCTACAATCTAGATTTCCTGTAAGAATATTCCGGTTCATTTTGCCTAAAGTTAAATTATCCTTTTAAAATGACATTTTCGTCTCTAGACGCCTAATTAATTTCGTTCTACAGAAGCTTACCGAGGTCACCATCTAGGTCAGGAGGCCTGTAGGTCACACTTAAAATTAGTTTTTGACGCTCGTCAAGAAACTGCAGTCATATGAATTCCGTTACAGTCTCTTCTGTTCTTATATTTATTCTGAGGCTTCAATTTTAATTACCCACTAACACACATTATCAACTTCGCCCCTTTCCAAGTTCATTACGGTACTTGTGTAGCCAGCAATTAACACTAATTGCCCTAGACACTTAATCACTACCCACTGCTCTTGTAGGCAAGATATTACATATGATTTAAACCCCTTCCTTTGACCTAATTAAATAGCTATCCTATACTTGGCAATCAAGTTTTCTCTCATGCCTCTCACAATCTTATTCCATCTAACACTGAGGTAGACACTGGGATTGATCCCATTACCTAATATGATGTTATTTTGCTTTTTATATCAACCATTCCTGCCCTTGGAAAGCACATACTATTCCTAGCCATCCTGGTTTTGTTACAGAATACTCCCTCACTATACATTATTTGTGAGAATATCCTTGCCTTTATCAAAGAACTATTGTTCATTCACCCCGGAGAAGGGAAAGCGATTTTCTTTCCCACCTTCAAGCCAGCTTCTTTAACCTTTATCAGTATGATGATTCTTCCTATACAGTACACCACATCCAGTTTCTTACTGCTAACTACCTCGTCCTCATTGTTGTTTACCTGTTTTTCCCTGGCTGTCCTTAACCACTTCACACTCTTTGTTACTTACACTCTTAAATTTCTTATATTTTTCTTTGAAAAGCAGAACGTTCGCCATCCCCAAGACATCAATACTACTGCAAAAACATCGCTATTACCACTTTAATATTATATGATACTACTTCTGGAGCATGACTACAAAATCAACTAAATATGCAATATTTTTAGCACATTTTTTTTTAATTTTTGATGTTTCTCGTATTTTTAAAAAATCATATAAAATATTCATTAATAATATATAATTTTATGGACTTTCTATACGACTTTTTAAAACTTTAAACAAATTAAAATGAAGAAAATTGTGCTAAAAATATTGTACATTTCGTCGATTTTGTAGTCTTGCTTCAGTAGTAGTATCATGTGATGTTGAAGAGGTGATAGTGATGTTTTTGCTGTAGTAGTGATGTTTTGGGGGTGGCGAACGTTCTGTTTTTTTTTTCAAAATTTAAGAATCTTTTGTGTAAGTGTAACAATGAAGGTCAAGTGGCTAAAGTAAGCGAGAAAAACAATTATAAATTCTACTGAAGCATCACCTCAGTTACTGCAACATCAGTGCGACAGCTAGTGCAGTAAACATACTTTCCTGGTGTATTTCCAACGAACTCGTCTTTGTCAGTGTCTGTAAATCCTCTGCCACGGGGATATTAGGAGATCTGCGATAACAAACGACGAGATTCAGGGTAGGGTGAAGTACTGGCCTCAGTTTTTTTTTTTTTTTAAACAGAATTAGGTTCATCCGTAAAGTGAGGTTTCTGTTGTTCTACATGAGAGTTACATTAGAGAACAAGCTAGTTATATATTTCCCCTGTCATTTCACATCATACAGGATGGGGGGTTCTTTCATATAGCTATCAGACTGAGCCAGGAGACTTTAACAGAGAGAAGAGTATACCATTAATCATTGTATTGTGGGTTTAGTAGCTACGACGGTATCAGAAGAATTCCTCTTACAGCAGAGCTAAAATTACTAATGCTTATGTGTTAGATGAGTCGTGAGTATTGAAGGGACACTTAAAGTAAGTGTGCCACTCTTAATAGGCATTAAGTGATAATTCCAATTTGAGCAACCACCATCAGGTTATTAAAGGAGTAACGACAAATTGGATCTGATATATAAAAAGCTGGGCATACATATTTCTAATTTATTACAGTCCCAGTCAAACTATTGTCGATGTTTCTGTGACTCGAGCTAAAGTAATTTCTCACAGAAAATTATTATCCAAAATAAAGCCTCTTTATTGATTCAATCCCGTCACTTGGTCGAAAGTTTAAAGGAAGGCAACTCATCCTCTCATACACTTCCCAACAAATTAAAATAATTAAAACACACACACACACACACACACACACACACACACAGATGAGTCAAAGGGATGTTAGGAAGCATTTCTTCAGCCATAGAGTAGTCAGGAAGTGGAATAGTCTAGCGAACGATATAGTGGAGGCGGGAACCATACATAGTTTTAAGACAAGGTATGATAAAGCTCATGGAGCAGGGAGAGCAGAGACCCAGTATCGGACAGCGAAGAGGCGGGGCCAGGAGCTGAGTCTCGACCCCTGCAACCACAATTAGGTGAGTACACAAGCAAGCATAACATAATCTGGCGAATATGCAACTGCACTTAAAGGAGAATATAAAATGTTCCATGAAAGGATTTAGCGTAAAACGGAAATTAAATAAATGTTGTTCTCTGTGCTAAAATTCACATATTTCGCCCCGCATCATTGCTACGTAGGCTGGATACAGCCAGCAGCTGGACACTGCCAGCAGCTGGACACTGCCAGCAGCTGGATACAGCCAGCAGCTGGACACTGCCAGCAGCTGGATACAGCCAGCAGCTGGACACTGCTGTGAGCCTCACTACAACTCCATAACTATTTAAAGACACTTTAAAATATCGATGAAATATGATCCAGATTAAACAGAGAAGATCTGGCTTATATCAAAACAAAAGAAAATCCGTTTTATTTAGAGCAGTCAAGATTTAATTCCAAACATTTTTTTCTCACGCAAATTTAATTTCCTTACCATAAAATTGTTTTCAATCATCACTTCACTTTGTACCTATTTACTTTTCGGAGTGGGATACATAGCTATAATTCTGAGCGAAAGGAAGAAATACATGACAATAATACAGCTGTGCAGATAAGCATAAGAAAAATATACATGTTACCTCTTCACATACCACAAAATTATATTTCATACTTGTTTAATGTAATGGTATGACGAGAGAGGAATTGTGTGGAATGGAACTACCGTCCCACTGGTCAACCGTCCCACTGGTCAACCGTCCCACTGGTCAACCGTCCCACTGGTCAACCGTCCCACTGGTCAACCGTCCCACTGGTCAGGGTGCGAGCTGCTCATCCCTTTAACACACAATATAATAATAATAATAATAATAATATTGATAATAATAATAATGATAATAATGATATAGCAAGAAACATTTTTGCAATGAATTACCAGAACACCAGAGTAAAATGTATCTGTTTGCCCTCCTCCCTCTCTTTTCCTTCCCCCTCTTCCCTCTCTTTTCCTTCCCCCTCTTCCCTCTCTTTTCCTTCCCCCTCCTCCCTCTCTTTTCCTTCCCCCTCCTCCGTCTCTTCACCTCCCCCCTCCTCTCTTCTAATTCCCCTCCTAACTCTTCTTTTAATTCCCCCTCCTCCCTCTCTTCTCCTTTCTCTCTTCTAATTTCCCTTTCTCCCTCTCTTCACCTTCCCCCTCCTTCGAAGCTCTCTTCTCCTTCCCCTCCCATCTTTCTTCTAATTCCCCTTCCTCCCTCTCTTCTCCTTCTCTTTCTCTCTCTCTTCTCCTTCCCTTCCTCCCTCTCTTATCATTCCCTTCCTCCCTCTCTTATCATTCCCTTCCTCCCTCTCTTATCATTCCCTTCCTCCCTCTCTTATCATTCCCTTCCTCCCTCTCTTATCATTCCCTTCCTCCCTCTCTTATCATTCCATTCCTCCCTCTCTTATCATTCCCTTCCTCCCTCTCTTATCATTCCTTCCTCCCTCTCTTATCATTCCTTCCTCCTTATCATTTCTCTTATCATTCCCTTCCTCTCTTATCATTCCTTCTTCCTCTCTTATCATTCCCTTCCTCCTCTCTTCTCATTCCTTCTCTCTTCTCATTCCTCCTCCCTCTCTTCTCATTCCCCTCCTCTCTTTCTTCTCATTCCCCTCCTCCCTCTCTTCTCTTTCCTCCTCCTCCCTCTCTTCTAATTCCCTCTCCTCTCCTCTCTTTCCCTCTCTTCTACTTCCCCTTCTCCCTCTTTCTTCTTCCTCCTCCTCCTCTCTTCTTCCCTCTCCTCTTCCTCTCTTTCTTCCCCTCCTCCTGTCTTCTTCCCCTTCTTCCCTCTCTCTTCATTCCCCCTCCTCCTCTCCTTCTTCCCTCTTTCCTCTCTTCCTGCATTCCCCTCCTCCTCTCTTCCTTCCCCTCCCTCTCTTCTTCTTCCCTCCTTGATCTCTTCTCCTTTCCTCCTCTCTTCTCCTTCCCTCCTCCTCTTCTCCTCCCCCTCCCTCTCTTCTCTTCCCTCCTTGATCTCTTCTCCTTCCCTCTCCTTCCTCTCTTCTCCTTCCCCTCCTCTCTCTCCTTCCCTCCTTTCTCTTCTCCTTCCCCTCCTATCTTTCTCCTTCCCTCCTCCCTCTTTTCTCCTTCCCCTCCTCCTCTCTCTTCCCTCTTTCTCTTTCCTCCTTCCTCCTTCCCTTTTTCTCCTTCCCCTCCTCCTCTTTTCTCCTTCCCCCTCCTCCTTCTTTTCTCCTTCCCCCTCCCTCTTCCCTCTTTTCTCCTTCCCCTCCTCCCTCTTCCTTTCTCCTTCCCCCTCCTTCCATCTTTTCTCCTTCCCCCTCCTCCCTCTTTTCTCCTTCCCCCTCCTCCCTCTTCCCTCTTTTCTTCCTTCTCCCTCTTCCCTTTTTCTCCTTCCCCCTCTCACTTGATGCCCTGCTCTCCTCCCACCCTCCCTGTTCCCTCTTTTCCCTTCTCCTCCGAGTGGTCCCTCATTTTCTCCTTCCCACGTTCATCCTCTTCCCACCTCCATCACCCACCCACTTTAGCATGAGAGGGAGGACCCATCCCACTCTGCCAGTGAGCAGGACATCACTCTCCAGTGGCGGCATTCCTCGCCAGTGAGCAGGACCCATCCCACTCTGCCAGTGAGCAGGACCCATCCCACTCTGCCAGTGAGCAGGACCCATCCCACTCTGCCAGTGAGCAGGACCCATCCCACTCTGCCAGTGAGCAGGACCCATCCCACTCTGCCAGTGAGCAGGACCCATCCCACTCTGCCAGTGAGCAGGACCCATCCCACTCTGCCAGTGAGCAGGACCCATCCCACTCTGCCAGTGAGCAGGACCCATCCCACTCTGCCAGTGAGCAGGACCCATCCCACTCTGCCAGTGAGCAGGACCCATCCCACTCTGCCAGTGAGCAGGACCCATCCCACTCTGCCAGTGAGCAGGACCCATCCCACTCTGCCAGTGAGCAGGACCCATCCCACTCTGCCAGTGAGCAGACCCATCCCACTCTGCCAGTGAGCAGGACCCATCCCACTCTGCCAGTGAGCAGGACCCATCCCACTCTGCCAGTGAGCAGGACCCATCCCACTCTGCCAGTGAGCAGGACCCATCCCACTCGACCAGTGAGCAGGACCCATCCCACTCGACCAGTAAGAAGGACCCACCGCACTCTGCCAGTGGGCAGGACCCACCCCACTCGACCAGTAAGCAGGACCCATCCCACTCCAACAGAGAGTGGGATGGGTCTTTCTTCAGAGGACAAAGTGGCATCAAGGCGTCCCAGGCGAAACTGTCTTGCAGGGTGTGGGCATGTCCTTGAATTCCCTTAGCTGACTTCAGGAGTCCCTGAACTACTTGGCGACATCAAAGTTCTGACCCACTGGGGGCGACATCAAGGTCCTTGAAACCCCCTGTGCGTCATCAAGATCCCTTAACCACTGAGCGATATTAAGGTCCTTTTAACCCTCCTGGGAGATATCAAGGAACATGAAACCCTACCTGGAGTCTACCTGGAGGGTGTTCCGGGGATCAACGCCCCCGCGGCCCTGTCCATGACCAGGCCTCCCGGTGGATCAGGGCCTGATCAACCAGACTGTTAATTGTGGCCGCACGTAGTCCAACGTACGAACCACAGCACCGCTGATCCGGAACTAAGTATCTGTCCGGCTCCCTCTCGAAGGCAGCCAGGTGTATATTGGTAATTCCCCTTATGCATGGTGGGAGGCTGTTGAACAGTCTTGGGCACCGGACACTTATTGTGTTTTCTCTTAGTGTACTAATGGCGCATCTACTTTTCACTGGGGGTATGTTCCACCGCCTGCCCAGTCTTTTGCTCTCGTAGGGAGTGACTTCTGTGTCCATATTAGGGACCATTCCTTCTAGGATTTCCCAAAAGTTGATTATGATATATCTTTCTCGCCTGTGCTCCAGGGAGTACAAGACAAATGCTCCCAAGCGTTCCCAGCAGTTGGGGCGAGTATTGATGTCGACCCTGAGCAACATCAAGGTCCTGAAATACTGGGCGACATCAAGATACCTGAATCACTGGGCGACATCAAAATACCTGAATCACTGGGCGACATCAAGATACCTGAATCACTGGGCGACATCAAGGTCCCTGAGTCACTGGGCGACATCAAGGTCCCTGAGTCACTGGGCGACATCAAGGTCCCTGAGTCACTGGGCGACATCATGGTTCCTGAACTGCTGGGCGATATCAAGGACCCTGTTTCAAATTTTCGTGATTGTTTTTCTAAATTTTCATTTTGTAGAAATTGAATTTTAGCAGCAACTTGCCGGACCGTCTATGTATTGTTTCAAAGTCTCGTTCTAAGTCTATCTGTCGTTCTCATCTATGTTCTCTCACTTATAAAACACTTCTTTATTTCAAGATTGATGGACTGAACACATCGATTCGTGCCATAGCTCCTGGCCCCACCTCTTAGCTAGTCACTACTGTGTGTGCGTATGTGTGTAAATCTCTTGAGTATTTACGAATTGTCCATCATTTTAAAAATAATGTGATGGATTTTCACAAGTTTGAAATGTCTTTACTGACTTGGAAGTCCGTAAGAAGAGACCAAAATGGCTTGTACCTCAATGGGAGCGCCTTGAATCAGAGAGAAAGAACACGCTATGAGCCCAGAGACTTCGATTATGTTACCATTGTTCAAGTACCAGTAGATACCTAGGTGTGAGCCAACTCTTATGGTTGTTTCCTGGGAAGAGTGGCAGTATATCTTGAAGATATAGCTAATGTAGAACAGCAGCTTGGTATGTAAATTTAATGTAATAAAATAGAAGTAGAAAATTATCGTCATTTGATGTATTCGGTTAATGGCGAGTATATAGTACGACGATTAACATTAAACTGAATCAGCTTAAATGTAATTATATAAATTATCAGTTAGGGATTTTTTTTATTTAAATTTCACTTAATTTAAATACAGAAATGAGGAGTGACTATGATTCTTTGTCCGTGTTATGTGCATATGTCTTTGCTGGGAAAAATATCTTTTAAACTGTTTATACAGGAGGCTTAATATATGTGTATTTATTTTCTAAGAAAAATCTATTGCGTTAGGAACCCACGGCTTGCCAAGTTCTCCTCCGCACGATATAACTCAACGCAGTGAACATTTGATATTTTTTCTTGTCATTGTGTTTGTATTTTGTTTGAAAACAATGTTTCTTTTAATTCGCTAAGTTAATAAAAGTGAACTTCGAAGTCGTAGGAGCTACGTACGTTAATAATTATTCCAGGTCTCGCTCTAAAATGTAGTGGCAATTATTGAAGACACATGACCTACCTTCATTAGGGGACACTAATAATGCCTAATTAATGTGTGTGCGAACAGATTTTTAGAGAGGTGCGTGAACACTGAACATTAACATATATTGATCTAACATTATAGCATGGTTATATATTATTCTGAGGCCCATTTTATGTACCTGAGGCATGTAACTAGCCGCTTATATCCGGGGGCCAATTTATATATTAACATATATATTATTGTTATATAGTCGATTCGTACTAATTTCTTTATCACATCGATAGTCTCCCACGGAGGTAGACTCATCCTCCTTAAAAGAAAATTAATCACCATCGTGTTCACTCAATCACTGTTTTGCCACAATTGTACAAATATCACATATGAATGACCAGCAGATCTGCAATATCCCTCAGAGTGCCGGCACTATGCTTTCCACCTTCAGGACTTAAATCCGCCTAAAAGATTTCCTGAATTCCATCATAATTGATACCTTGCTCACACTCCAATAGCACCTCATCTCTATTCTTGTCCAGCATGCTCACACAAGCTTGCTATGCTCAGACCCCAAGCACTCAAAACCTTCTTTAACCTCTCCCTCCAGCCCATCCTGGGACGACTTTTCCCATACTTCTACCTCTTCTTTGTACTAACTTACAATAATAATAATATTAATTAACAAAAAAGGCACAATACCGTGACTGGAACAATACACACACAACCCGCACATATAAAAGGAGAGGAGCTTACGACGACGTTTCGGTCCGACTTGGACCATTTACAAAGTCACACTAACACACAGAACAAGTGGAAGGAGTATATATAGGCAGGCAGACAGGGGAGGGCACAAGGGAGTGGGGTAATAATGGAGGTAGTAGTAGAAGTGGTAGTGGAGTCAGTCATATTCTAGGAAAGGAGCACTGCAATGAAGCTAGCGGCCCGCAAGGGTAGGACAAGAATACAGAGAGGAAAAGGCGAATAAAAAGAAGGAAAAAAATAAGTCAAAAGAAAAGAAAAGAAAGATCATGGGAGAAAAAGGAGAAGGGGAAGAGATGAAAGGGGAAGGAATCAGGTTAAGTCACGGGCGTTCTGAAGTTTGGAGCATTTAACAATGTAATGGGAGAGGAAAGCATCTACAGAGACAAAGCCAGGGCTAAGATTCATACAGGGAAAGTTGTGTATAAGGAAGGATTCAACCAGACGGTGACTATGAAAGTTGGACGTAGGGTAGACAGTTTTAGCAGAAGACCAATCAATAGGATGACTGTGATCTCTGACATGACAAAAAAGAGCATTATTAGTGTCTGCCTAACACTATTTTTGTGCTCCTTGAGTCTGTCAGAAAGAGATCGGCCAGTTTCTCCGAAGTACTGAAGATAACAGGAGGAGAAAGAAATAGAGTAGACACCAGGAGAATCTGTAGAGGGAGGGGAGGTATGAACTAGATTAGTGCGAAGAGTGTTAGTCTGGCGAAAGGTAAGTTTGATGTCTAAGGAACGGAGAGAGTTGTTGAGATTAGAGAGACCAGAGATGTAGGGAAGGCAGAGTACTGGAGAGTTCACAGGAGTAGAGGGTTTAGGAGAGAAGAAAGTCCGTTTGGCACGAGAGAAAGCAGAGTCTATGAAATGGGAAGGGTAGCCCAGGCGGGAAAATGAATTATGAAGAGTGGAAATTTCTGCTTCAAGGAACTGAGGATCACAGATGCGGAGAGCACGGAGAAAGAGGGAGATAACAACACTTTTCTTGACAGAGGAGGCATGATAAGAGAAGTAATGAATGTACATGCCACTGTGCATAGGCTTGCTGTACACGGAGAAGGCAAAACCTGTAACTGAGCGGTGGACATGAACATCAAGGAAAGGAAGAAAAGAATTAGATTCCCAATCAACTTTAAACTTAATGGAAGGGGCAAGATTATTAAGATCATCAAGAAAAGGTTGGAAGAGACTTGAGTCATGAGGCCAAAGAACAAAGATGTCATCTACATAGCGGAGCCAGAGTGAAGGGCGCACATCAATAGTGGGAAGAAGAACAGTCTCGAAGTATTCCATGTAAAGATTAGCAAGAACAGGAGATAGAGGAAGAGCCCATAGCGACACCAAAGGTTTGGGAATAATATTTACCTTGAAAAGAAAAGAAGTTAAGAGTCCACACAAAGGCGGATAAAATCAAGAAAGACATCAGTAGGTATAGGGAGATGAAGTAACCCTGCATTGGCCTTCTCTCTGAGAAAATTAAGGACATCATCCAGAGGGACATTAGTGAAGAGGGACTCGACATCAAGACTAAGCATCTTACAGGACGGGAGAGAGCGAACCCGTTCGATGAAGTCTTGAGAGTGACGAAGGTGGGCAGGAGAAAAAGTACCAAGAAAGGGAGTGAGGGTTTTGGCTAGCCAAGAAGCAAGAGAATAAGAGACAGAACCTCTAGAAGATATGATGGGACGCAGAGGAATATCAGGTTTGTGAGTTTTGGGAAGGCCATAAAAATAGGGCAGAGAGGGACAGATGACACGAAAACGTTGAACAAGGTTAAAGTCAGAAGGACAGAGGTCGGAGAGAGTCTTAAGTTTCTTGTTGAAAGTTCTCTTGATGCGATCAAGAGGGTTGGAAACGAGAGGAGTGTAGGTACGTGAGTCAGAGAGCACGACATCGGCTTTACGGAGGTAATCCTCACGATCGAGGATAACAACCGAATTACCTTTATCAGAAGAGAGTATGACAATGTTAGCGTTGGATTTAAGAGAATAAAGGGCAAGTTGATAGCGGCGAGGAAGGTGATGGTTCTTAGAAAACAGGTTATCAAGAGCAGGAAGGAGAGCGCCACGAAAAGTGGATAAATCAGGAAGATTATTATTACGAGAGCGAGACTGGCGAAAAGAGTGAAAAGAGCTAATCATGTCAATACCAGCGCGAGGGGCAGGTGAAGTGGCAAAGGAAAGACCAAAACCAAGCAGTTCAAGCTCATGTTGGGAGAGTGTGACAGAAGCCAGATTAGTAATACAGTCGGTAAGGGAGAATTTTGACCAAGGGCTATCTGAGATGAGACGTTGAAGTTTGTCGTAAGCTCCTCTCCTTTTATATGTGCGGGTTGTGTGTGTATACTATTAATTAGTTGTATTTCAGTCACTGAACGATCCGAGGAAGGCATTGCCGTATTCCATAGCTCACCACTCCAATGTGCTTCAATGCAGGGGACTAGAATAGTGCAAAGAGCAGCATATGTTGATTATGCAGTTAAATATTAGCCATGAAGATTTAGAGAGAATCAGAAGAGGCATTCCTAAATCATCATAGGGAAACTAATATTACAATTTCTTCAATAAAATGGTACATTAGGACATAAACAGTACAAATCTAATTCATACCTTTCAAAAAACACATCAAAACCACATCAAGCTTGAAAAGGAGGAGACTTCTGCACTATCAAGTTATAATAAGCAGATGCGACACACACAAATTATCGCATGGACAGCAATATTTAAAATTTTCAGCTTCCAAAATAGGAAGTTGGGATCTACAGTTCAGTTCAGTTCAGACTCTCAGGTAAGGACCCACTAGGGGCGAGGGGGAAGTGGGGACAGAAGAAGAATAGCCGGTGAGAGGAAGAGCTGAAGTAGAAGAGAAAGAGTCAGGACTAAACCCAACAGTCTAACTACTTCTGGGATCTACAAAGGCCAAAATTATTGCAAATTATTCTCTAAGATTGACCAGCTTTTGAGAGAGTAAGTTTATATTAGCTTACCGTATATAACAGCTTTTACAGAATTATAAAAGAACAAGGAAATATTTTTTTAAATTATAATTAAATATTTTTCTTGCAGGATTGAAGGAATTTTTATATAGGATGTAAATAAGAAAAGTAAATTTGAAAAAAATAAAAATCTAAAATATGTGATTTAATTGCATTTTGAAGTTCATCGAGGGAAGACTCTTATTTTTCTGAATTTTTTCAGCAACATTTTCGTCTGGTGTATCACAAATTTCCATCTATTAGTCGAAAAAATCCTTATTCCATAGGCCTTAAATTTTCAACGATTGTGTTATGTACCTCGGCAAGATTCCCAATTTTGTTTCAGTGTAAAGACAGGCTCATTTTACTTACAGTTATTAATTACTTTTTAAAGGCGGATCAATCTTACTTATTTAAAGTTTGGATTGATTTTGACCTTTGTACATCCTGATTTGTTTTTTAGAAGAAACTGGAAAAAATTAAATTCTGCTTTGCATGTGATAATTTCCGAGTGTCGCAATCTGACTAACTTAAACCTTCCATGCTTAAACCTTGGTTATTATTATAATCAAAAGAAGCGCTAAACCACAGGTAATAAAACCTTGGTAATAAAACTTAATATGCTTGTGAATTTTAGCATATTGTTCTCTTCGGTTTCCTTCAAAGGGTTAATTAGGTTTGGACTATTTATGTCCTAATTTATCATGTTTTAGTGAGAAAATTAGGATATTAGTTTCAAAATAGTGACCTCTTATTGCCTATTCTGATTCCCTTCAAATCTCCAATGTTCATATTCTACTGCATTATCAGCTTTATATCAGACTCGTAGTGGTAATATTAACTTCATAGACTCGTAGTGGTAATATTAACTTCATAGACTCGTAGTGGTAATATTAACTTCATAGACTCGTAGTGGTAATATTAACTTCATAGACTCGTAGTGGTAATATTAACTTCATAGACTCGTAGTGTAATATTAACTTCATAGACTCGTATGTAATATTAACTTCATAGACTCGTAGTGGTAATATTAACTTCATAGACTCGTAGTGGTAATATTAACTTCATAGACTCGTAGTGGTAATATTAACTTCATAGACTCGTAGTGGTAATATTAACTTCATAGACTCGTAGTGGTAATATTAACTGAGGTTACATTAAAAATATCAGAAGACAAATTAGTTGTTCTTTCATAAACTAAAATATTTAAAATGATTTTGAATTTATCAGAGGATGTCATCAAGACTTAACTTTTACTCGAAAATCACATGATTTAAACTTTTGCAAAGGGAGTTACCTCATTATAAGATTGAATCACTGCAGAAAGAATTTTAAACATCAGTGTTGCATTTATAGACAAATTTTCTCTAGCATGGAAAAATGGAAAAGGTACATTAAATGTGATTTTTGTATATACATACCTCTCGTTTGTTGAAAATGTTGTTTAATGATTATAATAATACTGATTATTGCAATGGTATTTTCCATTTTAGAATTATTTATGAACAGGAATAATACTAAAGTAATAATGCTAGAATAACAATGAAAGTAAAAATATACAACACTATTCATAAAAAAAAATATTTACAAACATTAGGGAGGGGGTAGGTTTTTTATGAGTGATAAAAAATGAACATTGAAAAATTATGTAAAAAAAATGTTTTCTTACTGAAAAATAGTGCTTGTTTCTATCATATTTCTAAGTATGTTTTTCGCAAAAGGGTGAAATTATTTACAAACTATCTTTCAGTCTAAATCAAGATTCGAACCTGTGCACTCTGCACCAGAGTACACAATACTTTTGCCACATAGCCAAATCGTAGCCTAGCTTCGGTTAGGTCACCATTCTTATTATCTGGGGTCCGGCTGTGTGGCAAAGGTACTGTGTACTTTGATGCAGAGTGCGCATTTTTTAATCTTTCTGTGAGAGATATTGTGTGTGTGTGTGTGTGTGTGTGTGTGTCGTGCCGAATAAGTAAAACTTGCGATTTTGGCTTAAATAGCAACTCTCTTCTTGCCGAATAAGGCAAGCGAAAATTTGTGTATGCAATAATTTAACAAAAATCATTCTGATCCTAACGAAAAAAAAATATATTTCATTGTGTTTGGCTATTATTAAATTATTGTAAACTTATCTAAAATATATTTAGTTGGATTTGGCTAAATTAAATTGTGTTTGTTATAAGGTTAGGTAAGTTTTCTAAGGTTCACTTTGGTACAAAATTATTAATTTTTGAATTAACATAAACGAAAAAAATACGTCTTTAAACGTATAAGAGGAAATTTTAGAAAGGACTTAAATTTAAATGAGTTCTTGCTAATGGACAAGTTTTACCTATTCGGCACGACATATAGCAATGAAATCACGAAACAAGTGGTTTTGAATAATTTACCAAACTGCGGCAGGCCATCGATCCTACAAACAACATAAGCCTAGCGAACTAGTCTTGTTTCATGTTGCGAGGATACTTGTGGCAGTGGTATGCTCAAGTATTAATTTCATTCAGCCTATATATATATATATATATATATATATATATATATATATATATGAGAGTGAGAGTTTTCCGAACATGCACATCTGTATAAGTTATTACCAATATCCTTCCATTCGCAAATTTCTCTTCTGATTTGTTTTGCAAACTTTTAAATTTCCCGATGGCAACAGTGACTTCAGAAAGTTAGGAATTCTCTTTAAGTTAAGAATACATTTTCTTTCTAAAGTTAATCCATCTCAGTGGAAGTTCCTCTCTCCTTTCTGAGTACTGCTCTCAGATCTTTTGAAATTCTTCTGCTTATACTAAAAGTTTAATGCATTGCAGGGTAAAGTTATACATCATTCGTTTACCAATCCTTACTTGTGTTATTACATTATCATTCCCCAGCCCCTAAATACCACCCCAATCAGGGCCAATCTTCCAACAACAACGATTTGCCTCGTTCGTTTTTCTCTTTTCTTCGGCAAGTTTCTCTAGCTTTCTTCTCGGGAACATACAGCTTTTATTCCGTCTCTTTTTACACCGTCTCTTTTCACTTATAGGCAGCATAACATCATACATATATAATGAATGCTGGTACGTCTAATCCTAAATGTCAGTTTCTTCCTTTTTATCTCTAGTCAGGTTTTCTCTGAAGAATCCTTCCTTTCCCTGACGATTTTGATCTTCAATCCTTTGTTAAATAAAAAAAAAAAAGACAAATTTTGAGCAAACGCAAGAGTGCATAAATGTTGTTATTAAAGCTGGCAGAGATCTGGGCTTCATATAAAAAATATAACTAACAGAAGTTCCAAGATTATTGAAAAATTCGTTGCATAGTTGGAAACGCTGCATTTCACTCGTGCCACACTGTTCAGGTTTAAATACCACAGAATGGAAAAGTTACGCTGGAAAACCTGCAAAGAATGTTAAAATTAATCTTCTGCAGCGTAAATCTTTCTTAGGCAGATCCTATGAAAACCCTGAGCATACATTTTCTAGAGGATATGGATTAAATGAGTATATGGTAATTAGGAAAAAAAATAAAACTCCGAAAACATGAAACCAAAGCAGAGATGGTAATAATGGATTAAAGTTAATTAGGTTAGGAAAGGATATAGGAAAGTTTTAATCAGGTAATAGAGATATAGATGAGTGTAACGGTCTACGGAGGTGTACTATAAAAATTTTGGGGTAGGTTTTAAAATATGTTAATCAAATTCATAAGTGGGAATGAGTATGACCTGCCTATAATTAACCAATAATATGGCCTGCCTAACTTGAACTGGTAGTATGGCCTACTTATAATGAACTGGTAGTTTGACCTGCCTGTAATGAACTGGTAGTATGGCCTACTTATAATGAACTGGTAGTTTGACCTGCCTGTAATGAACTGGTTGTATGACCTGCCTGTAATGAACTGGTTGTATGACCTGCCTGTAATGAACCACCTTCAGGAGCGTAGCCAGCCAACTCAAGCCACTGTAACTAGGCACATTGTTAGGCTGCTTCCTCATCCCCAAGACAAAAACTGCCCCAAGACAAACCCCTACCGTTCCAAAACCCCAGGAATAAAAACCCAGGACTTAACCTCTTTGCATAAACACTCAAGACAAACCTGTTCAGATAAGTGCAAAACTGGACAAAAACTTCACTGGGTTAGATTAAGATTAGTTAGGATAAGTTGGGTTAGATTAGGTTAGGTAGAAGCAGCTGGATGGAACATACATAGACAAGCCAGAAGTGAGGAATGACAACTCCATCCAACTGATTTTCCTTCGAATTAACCAAGCTACGGAAATGACCACTTTCCTTGCAGGCTGAGAGCCTCAACACCTGAAGATGAACTGATCGTCTCAAATCTCCACTTCTTGAACTGGCGTTTTCAACTCTGAGGACAAAACACCTTAAAATTTTCATTACTTCGAAAATCTTCAGTATATTAATCATCTCTGTATATCGAGTGAATACTTCGTAGGCGAAACATCTCGGCAATAAAGATACCTAAATGTAGGACATGTTTCTTATTTACATATCTGTGCTTGTATTATATTCTATACATTCTGATAAAAATCATCAGTTATTTTTGATTATAAGTCCGAATAGGCCTGAAATCGACTTTTAGTCCTCTTGTTCACATGCGCACCTTGTTATTCACTTGGACCATTTGTTCATATGGTCTCTGTTCATATGGTCTCTCTGTTCATTTGGTCTCTCTGTTCATTTGGTCTCTCTGTTCATTTGGTCTCTCTGTTCATTTGGTCTCTCTGTTCATTTGGTCTCTCTGTTCATTTGGTCTCTCTGTTCATTTGGTCTCTCTGTTCATTTGGTCTCTCTGTTCATTTGGTCTCTCTGTTCATTTGGTCTCTTGTTCATTTGGTCCTCTGTTCATTTGGCTCTCTGTTCATTTGGTCTCTTGTTCATTTGGTCTCTCTGTTCATTTGGTCTCTCTGTTCATTTGGTCTCTCTGTTCATTTGGTCTCTCTGTTCATTTGGTCTCTCTGTTCATTTGGTCTCTCTGTTCATTTGGTCTCTCTGTTCATTTGGTCTCTCTGTTCATTTGGTCTCTCTGTTCATTTGGTCTCTCTGTTCATTTGGTCTCTCTGTTCATTTGGTCTCTCTGTTCATTTGGTCTCTCTGTTCATTTGGTCTCTCTGTTCATTTGGTCTCTCTGTTCATTTGGTCTCTCTGTTCATTTGGTCTCTCTGTTCATTTGGTCTCTCTGTTCATTTGGTTCTGTTATTTGGTCTCTCTGTTCATTTGGTCTCTCTGTTCATTTGGTCTCTCTGTTCATTTGGTCTCTCTGTTCATTTGGTCTTTTTGTTCATTTGGTCTCTCTGTTCATTTGGTCTTAATTTGGATGCACAAGGGAGGCACGAGAAAACAACCTTGCTTACACACTTTCTGACTAGGACATTGACAAATAGTAGACTTGCCAAGCATAAACCAGTATTATGACGTACCTATCATGAACCAGTAACATAACCTGTATAAATTGAATCAGTAATGTGATCCACGCAGCATGAACTAATACCTTGAGTTATCTAGCAAGAACCAGCTGTCATACTGTTCTCTTTTATTCTCATTTTTCTATGTTTTCCTAACCTGCGTAGCATTAGACTTTATATCTTCTTTAGAGGCAATAGTGTGTTCACTCTGTATTGCTCTATATAATAATTATAAAGGGAACACTTTTATAGGAATGATCCAGTTGATAACGTACTGCCTACTAGTTTTAGAACTATTTTTCCATATGTTCGAGCCCTTCATGAGGTGAGTAGGGAATGTTTATTTTTGGGATAATAATTCATCTCTCCTATGAGCTAATCATTGCAATCTCAGATATGATACTCCTGAGATTTGAGAAACTACTTGTAATGTGCATGACGGGAAGCTGTTATCGTGAATAGCACTAATATGACAGCTTACTTTCGTCAGAAGCTCGTTGTTTGCGAGTGGTGTCCCTGTCATCATCTTTGGCATAATTTTCCACTCTCAGTCCTAACTTATGAATAATTCTATGATATATAGCGAGGTGGAGAAAATATGCTATCTGGCGAACTATCTGACTGGTTTGTTGGCTTTAGTCTTCTTCATGCTGTCTACTGGGTTCTCTGGCTGTCTACTCTATCAAACGGTTTTTTTTTACGAAGCTCATATGATATTTATTCATTATAAGGATCTGCACTACAAACCAAGTTAAATAAGGTATTACGCAAATGTATTACAAATAAAAACAAATTTTTAATGATAAAAACAAGAGAAACGAAAGGACAAGTAGTGATTTGCAGAATTTACAACCTGAGATTACCAGAAGCTAATGAAAATCACACTAATTTCTTAAGCTAATGTTTACCTTCATGATCTTAGTATTACCAGGAAAGTGTTTGTGACGGTGTGTGTGCACTTCCCGATTTGTGTTTGTGAGGTCGATTCAAGGACTGACCCCACCTCTCTTGACCTCTGTCTTTTGTAATCCTAAAATTGTGGATGGAGATTGTCTTCATCAGTTCCGTATTTGTCTCATTCCAATTTCCTATACCTTTAGTCTCTCATCGTACTGGATAGGTAAGGATATGAGATACTCATATGATTGTGAAAAGACACAAAGGAAGTTTTATAGTTTTTCTGTATTGATGACATTTTGCCCAAATACTGGAATTTATCAAGTAACAAGCAGGTAAGCCTGATAAGGGAAGGTAAACATGGATTCAGCGTTTAGATAAAACATTTTAATGTTCAAACTAAATTGCAAACTTTCGTAATTAAAAATTCAGTGTGTATTATGCGGAAATCAGAGAAACTATTCCCCAAAAGGAAAAAGAATCTCAAAAAATACATAATGAGAGCTTAAAAGAGAAGGAACCCTTGCTTGAAATAACAGAGAACAATCCCCTTAGACTCGTTATTTCAAGCAATATTTCCTTCTCAAGAAAAAGCCTGCTTGAAATAACCAGGAGAACTCTCCTGGTTAGTTCTTTAAGTCACTCGAATTATTTCCTGGCTTTGGCTATTCGTATTCATCACACATTAATTATTAAGATTATCTACACGGCAGGCATATTTGTGTTTATTATCACGTGTGTCTAGATCTCTGGCTGTTTTATGCATGTAGATTATGACGCACCTTGCATGGTATCGTGTAATGTATACCCAGTTTTAAATATTAATAACTTTTTGTTTAGAGAAATGCCAGTATCAGTTTTAAAGAGTATCTACGCAGACGTTGCTGGCTTCAATAACCACATATTAGCTTAAGCATTAGTTTCACAATACAATGGAAGTATTAACTTTTCACGAAATTTGGTTAAACTGCTCCTGGACTACCAAGACGTGGGTGTTAGTAAGAACCAATGTATACCAGCAATGTCTACGTTACACCTGTCCATTTTCTATATTTACCAATATTTTCCTCACTTTGCACTGAATTTAAAAAAAGATCCTGGCGATCAAAGCGTAACCTAATAAAAGTTTCTAAGTATTGCACAAGTATCTGATATATACACAGTACACGGGTGAAACCTAAAATAGCCTAGGTAAAAAGTTCAATTTGTTTTTTTCTACAAAGTGGCACGTAGATGCCGGCTGAAATATGTAAGGGCAAAAACTAACACTTTTTCCCGAAATGCGTGAGGTCGCTATTGTATTATTTACACTGACAAATGACAATTTATTTTGATATTTATGATTCTTTACAGTGAATAAAAGCATTTTTCATATATGAAAGTAAATTCACACAATATAATATATATATATATATATATATATATATATATATATATATATATATATATATATATATATATATTGAGAATTGGTCATTCAGAGCATTTTCTGCCACAACATGAATAGTCAACAGGGCCACGGGCTTAAACTGAAACCAACAATAAATTGCATAATATAGAGAATTAACAGCTTGTGGAATTACTGATGGAGAACAGGCAGATTTTAGCAAAGCTGCCTAATAGTAAAGCCAAATCATGCTTACCCATTGACGGACTCGCACAAGCATTTGGAAAACAAGAGAAGACTAAAACATTTGGGGGACATGAGGGATGTGTTCTGCAGAAATATCCTCAATCACTTTGGCGCGGTATGTTCAAGGATTAATGCACTGATTGATGGCTGCTATGAAGAGTCTATGCACATCTGCCACAGGTTCACAACGTGCATGAATTAAGAACCATCAGACGAGCCATTACCTCCAAACATGTAAAACTGCCCTTAAACGTAAAGCGATATTTTCAGTGCATCTGCCAACAAGGTTGATTTTGTTGCAATAGCTACAGTATTAAAAGAGAAAGCTGATGAGAACCCCCAGAAAACACGACCTAACAATTGGTGGATAAAAACTTTACTAATGTTGGGTCATCTACTGAAAGAGACATTGGAAACATGAAATCCACACTTTTAAGAAGCGGATACCGGATTAAGTCACCATGCATATGATGCCTTTAAGAACAGGAATGAACGCGTTTTACATCCATTGTAGAGATGCGGGTTTTAACACACAGTTTTAGAAGCTAATTAATAACAGAAATTTTGATGTACAGAGCAACAGCCAGTAAAAGAGAGAGTACATAATCGTACATGAAATCGGCCTTCGTAATGAAATTGTCAAAATACATAATAGCATTTCATGCTGTTACAGATTGTAAATCAGACAACTAACTTGCAGGAAAGGGAACCTTAGGAAACATGCGTGTCGTAAGAGCGACTAAAATGCCGGGAGCAAGGGGCTAGTAACCCCTTCTCCTGTATATATTACTGAAGTTAAAAAAGAGAAATTTTCTTTTTTTCTTTTTGGGCCACCCTGGTTCGGTGGGATACGGCCGGTTTGTTGAAAGAATATATATATATATATATATATATATATATATATATATATATATATATATATATATATATATATATATATATATACACACGAATAAGATGACAGTAAACAGGTGATATCACAGTTTAAAATAATTTAATAATAAACACAATGAAATATATTTTTTCCGTTAGGTTCAGAATTATTTTTTGCGAAATTTTTACATTCACAAATTTTCGCTTGCCTTATTCGGCAAGAAGAGCGTTGCTATTTAAGCCAAAATATCAAGTTTGACCTATTCGGCACGACATATATGTTATGTTCCTGCTGTATTTGTTACCTGATTTCAACATGTGGGTATCTTGGTACAGAAAACACCTTTGACAACTTTGCAAGTGAGAAGGGATGGATTTGAGAGGGACGTGCCCTCTCAATTATTACCTCCTTTCTTCTACTAGTGAACAACTTCACCTCACCTTCCGACGGTATATAAGTCTCCATACTGCTGCTTAAACTTTACACTGTTCCAGACTATGGAGCAAGACTTCTCCAGGGTAAGGGACTGACCACCTCAAAACTACGTCTTCAAGGGTGATAGACTGATTACATGGTCTTCACATCTCTACTGTTTCTGCTAAACGCTTTTGTACTCGACTGAAGAAGCCTACTGTGTAGGCGAAACGTTTTCAATAAAGATTCCTAACTGTTGTTCATGTGCCTTACTTATCAACTTATCGGTATTTCATACCATTTTTATATATATGTTTCGAATAGCTTTGTCACCTTCTTCCTCTTCTACTTGCTACTTAATTCCTCATTTCATCCCTGTCAAGAAATCGGCTACGATATAATCACAGTTATCAGAATCCTGTTGCCGCGTTTTCAGTTTCCTTGTATACCTAACTCTTAAGCATATATTTATATGTATATAATTATGCATACAGTTTTTAAATGTATATAATTATGTATATAGTTTTCTGTAATGTATATAATTTTATTTGTAGTTATATTATTTTATATGTATATAGTTTTATATGTAGTTATATATATATATTTATGTATATAGTTTTATATGTAATGTATATAGATTTTATATGAATATAATAGTTATAAATTCAGTTATTTATTAATTTGATACGTATCCAATTGATAAATATAAAGCTACAAATGACTAACTTATTATTTTTGAAGATCCTATGTATTCAAATGTTATGAAGCTCCTATGTATCCATTTGTCAAGTATTAGTTATTATTTATCCCATTATTTTTCATGCATTTTCCTTGTATATAGTCCTGCTGTCTATCATCATGAGTGCTGAAACCTCGATCCGCTCTCACGCATCCAGCAACGAGGCTTCAGAGATGCAACTCATCAACTGAAATTCATAGTTGCTGTGCATAGAAAAATCATGTACGTTGTTTCCATTTACTAAGTTGGAAGCTAGAACCTCTGTCATGCAATCGGCTGCCGTGTGTCCAGCAGCATGGCTTCACTGTTTCAACTCATGCACTCCAATGTATATACAGTTTTCATGTATAGAAATGTCATGAATACAGTACGTAAAACGTTACTATATGTACAGGACTTCCAGGGCAAAGGAGTTTATCCATCTTCATATATCAAGTTAACATGTATGCAGAAGTAACACTTTAGTGTCGGATCTCATGCACTTCAAGAAACTCAGCTTCCATGTATAAAATTCTCTTGTATATAATTTACATGTATAGAGTTATTATGTGTATAGGACAGGCGGAGGATCAGTCGTCTGTTATGTATCCAGTTACCATGTATCCACCAGCGAGGCTTC
This sequence comes from Cherax destructor, assembly GCA_009830355.1. Lineage (NCBI taxonomy): Eukaryota > Metazoa > Arthropoda > Malacostraca > Decapoda > Parastacidae > Cherax > Cherax destructor. The sequence continues at coordinate 240,370 of WNWK01000775.1, forward strand.
GTGGGGTGGCTCCGGTGCAGTGCCATGTGTCATCAGCTTTAGCCGGGCAGTGTTCCAGGTGCGTAATGGCTCGGATTAGGGATTAAGTCTCATAAAAATCCCGGCTGCCGTTCGGAAAACCGACGCCAAAGCAAATACAACGGGGATATAAGCAAACCATAATCAGTGTTTTCGGCTTGACTCCCTTCACAGGATTTGGCTGGATGCTGGTGAAAGGCTCTTGGTCTAAGGATCAGGCGGTGTTCTTTATTTCTTCGGATCGAACCTAATTTCCTAGTATTCACTTGAATATAATAAATAATAATAAAATTTGATTATAATATACTGTTAATAATAATTTTAGGATTATAATACCGCTAATAATAATTTTAGGATTATAATACTGCTAATAATAATAATAATAATAAAATAATAATAATAAATACAATTAACAAGAAAACTAGAGAAAGTTATTCTGTTATTTTCCTCTTAACACTTCAATTTTCCTTAGAGGTTCTAAGCGTGTAACTCTTCAAGTGTCATGTTTATTTTAAGCTAGTTTAGGTAAGGTTAGAGTAGGTTACACTAGATTACACCAGTTAGGCTTCATTCCAGAAAAGTAATAGAACATATCTGTAGCCACACACCAAAAAAATGATAACTCGCGGTGGTCGAGTGTAGCCACACAACGTTGAAATCTGTCCGAATATCATTTACAATGATAAAATGTAATAGCTAAGCACGTTATCTTATTATTGATCTCGAACGATGTCCTTCTGTTTCAAACATTATTATTGTTTGATGTTTAACGTGTAATTTGTACCTCTGTGTACCTGTTGTTTAAAGCTTATCGACTGCACGGGTCATTTAAAGGTGCAGTTCACCTACTCACCACCAGTCAAGAACACCTTAATCCCTAAAATAGTTATTAAAGTAACCTTTGGGTGTATACGCACTGTGAAGTACGCATCTCACTCTCTCCGCCTTCTGGAAGGCAGAGTGAGTAATTTGTTCGAGGAAGACTAAGTGATTATAGCTGATTAATTTTGATTTGGTAAATACAGCTTGTTAGAGCTCATTCAAGAAGATGGCAAGAAAAATGCATGATTAATCATTCACGGTCTGGCGTTTATGTCGCACACATTATGTCTGCAGTTCAGTGTGTGTGTGTGTGTACTCAACTATTTGTACTCACCTATTTGTGGTTGCAGGGGTCGATTCATAGCTCCTGGCCCCGCCTCTTCACTGACCGCTACTAGGTCCTCTCTCCCTGCTCCATGAGCTTTATCAAACTTCGTCTTAAAACTATGTATGGTTCCTGCCTCCACTACGTCACTTCCTAAACTATTCCACTTCCTGACAACTCTATGACTGAAGAAATACTTCCTAACAACCCTATGACTCATCGGAGTCTTCAACTTCCAATTGTGACACCTTGTTTCTGTGTCCCATCTCCGGAACATCCTGTCTTTGTCCACCTTCTCAATTCCTCGCAGTATTTTATATGTCGTTATCATGTCTTCCCTGACCCTCCTGTGTCGTCAGGCCGATTTCCCTTAACCTTTCTTCGTAGGACATTCCCCTTAACTCTGAGATTAGTCTTGTTGCAAACCTTTGTACTTTCTCTAATTTTTTGACGTGCTTGAGAAAGGTGTTGATTTCAAACTGGTGCTGCATACTCAAATATGGGCTTGACGTATATGGTGTACAGAGTCTTGAACGATTCCTTACTGAGGTATCGGAACGCTATTCTTAGGTTTGCCAGCCGCCCGTATGCTGCAGCAGTTATCTGGTGGATGTTAGTTAGTTACCATTTTGTCCTAGGCACATGTCGATTAGACACTAGGCCTGTTGTATGGGTGTGTGTGTGTGTGTAAGGAAACACTTCGAAATGTTTCCGCCCCGCCGGGAATTGAACCCGGGCCCTCCGTGCGTGAAGCGAGAGCTTTAGCCACCAGGCCACCGGGGCAGTAACAGTAATGTGCGTCTCAGGAGATGTGCTCGGTATTATACTCACCCCAAGATCTTTTTCCTTGAGTGAGGTTTGCAGTCTTTGTATGTGTGTGTGTACTCACCTAGTTGTGGTTGCAGGGGTCGAATCACAGCTCCTGACCTGTTATTAGTTAGTTACCATTTTGTCCTAGGCACATGTCGATTAGACACTGTGTGTGTGTGTCTTTTTATTTATTTTTTCACTCAAGCGTTTTTACAGGGTTAGGTTAAGAGTTCGTACCTTTATACCTTCCGAAGTTCATTTGAAATGCCTTCTCTCTCTCTCTCTCTCTCTCTCTCTCTCTCTCTCTCTCTCTCCCTCTCTCTCTTGTTAGATCCTATTAATTTTCAACTTTTATCATGCTTTGCTATTGCATTATTATAATTTGAATAACTTATGTTTTGTATATTATTGTAATTCTTCTCAGATGGTAACCATTAAACTTCACTTGGTACATCAGAACAGCGTTCGTAACTCAGCTAAATTAACTTATATATACTGTATATTATACATTGTATAGGTATCTTGTTTGTACATAATATAATGTATATCGTGTACTGTTTATTGAAAATAGTGTTTTATCATGTGCCATAAATGAATCATGGTGATGGTGATTGATTTTTGTCTCAGTTGTTGATTGTGCATCAAGAAATATCCTAAGAAACTGACGTCTTTTCTACATGGTATGAATTATATATAAATAAATATATAAACTAGATATATTTATGTTACTGTGCAATACGAGAAAGATATCCTCGTACTGCATAATCCAATTCCCTTGTACCTCAATGCATTAGATTATAATAGTTCAGTGTGCGGTATAAGTCTGAAAAACAGTTAAATATTAGCGATAAAAAATTGAGCTGAGTCAGAAGAGGCATTCCTAGGTTACATGGACATAAATATCTAAACGTCTTCAATAAAAATGGTAAAATTGGTTATAGTCGAAGCTAAATTATTTCAAAAAATAATAAAATCTTAAACTACACAAGCGCATTCAGCTTGAAGCCGCACAGAAGTTGCTATATCAAGGTATCAGCAATGAATGGTGGCAGCTAATCGATGATGACACTCGGAAGTAACCGCATAAAAAGCAGCATTTAAATTTTTACATTTTCTTACATAAAGAGCAAACTGGGATCTCTTAGGGCAAAAATCCATCCGTCTTTTTCTCTAGGACGGACTAGCGTTTAAGTAAATCAGTAAGCAAGGAAATGATTAAATTTCATTTGCTCTTTAAGTTCATAACATATATTTTTGTTACAGTAGTCCCTAGGGCACATAGATGTTATTGGCACATGAAAGTACAGTATGTAGACTTACCCTTCGATAATTAACAAAAAAATAAAAATAAAACTATCTTATTTCTAACCAGAAGAGAGATTCTCCAGTTATTGCACAGAATCCAAGAAAATTTGCACCTACTCAACTTATGCCCCAAAACGGTTTCATCCATTTAGTACAAAGCCTAAGCTATTAAAGAATACGGCTGTTTACAAGTTGACAACAGTCTTTATATATTACAAAGAAACCAATTCATAAAAAAATAACAATTTAAAATTTACATAACTCAAAGCGAGAAAAGATTTCCTGTAATAAAGCATGTAAACACTGAACGCTTAAGCCTATAAAAAAAGATACTTCATCATTTGTCCTGAATAAAACGATTCCAAGTTTGTTTTAAGAAAGGCAAGTGAATTTAAAATTTTCACCTAAACAATTTAAACTTACAGGGTGTCATCTATCTTATGGAATGAGTCAACGTTAAGCTGAGGCGTTGTTTAGTTATTATACAGAAATATATAGCATTATTTAATAAAACTGGCAAATTGGGAGATAAAGAGTCCATTAACAATGCAGACCTTGCTTTCTGGAAAACTATTGTGCCTGCAGATAAAAAAAAAATATATATTAATGTGCAGTACCTTTTCATTTATTTAATATTATATTGCAATAGTTAATTTCATTTTTAGCTAAAACAAATATGTCATGCTTATGAGTATTCGTATTTATATAATTAGTTACAGGGTAAGGCAGGATGTTCTCACACTACAATGTGTGTTGGCACTGGCACTACTGCTTATTGCTTAACTGGTAGTTTCACTGTCCAATCAGGCTATACTCTTAAGCCTCTCTGATGTTAAAATATAAATTCATTAGGGACTTTTTGTTTTTGTCAATGACATTCTGTGTCGAGTCTGCCAAACACTATTTACATATATTAACTTCTTATTCTAGCAATATTAAGTACTCTCATCTAAGCAGCAACGTGTCAGATGGTCCATTTAAAACTATTTAATTTCTGCACAAATATAACACATGCCAATATCATTTAAGTTCAATTTACTCACTGAGGTTAGTGTTGGAAGCTAATATTCCGGCAACATATTGTTGTCATTGAATATAACAATTATATCCATCCTTTATCGATTAGTATAAATATTATAGGTAGTCTGTGTAATGCTATTGCTGATGCAACCTCGAGTCCTTCACCTGTTAATTAAGTAAAAAATTTGTTGCCTAATATTGCATTAATAGAGTAACTTCATTTATACTCAGCACATACGTCACCAAATGACCTTATGTACATATTTAACTATGCAATAATAATCTGCAATAATAATCATGTATTTATATATCAACAGAAGTGATGCTGAGAGAAACATGTTGTGAAGTAGTTAGTGAGAGTGAAGTAGTTAGTGAGAGTGAAGTAGTTGACACTGGTTTACGCATCCAGTAGTTACACTGTTTACCAGCAACACACTATATCCGTATCCCTATCACACACACACATTATATATATGGTTAAGAAAGACACACCCAAACACTATGACATATTTATTAGAAAAAGTTTCGGTCCTAGGACATTTGTTCACTTCTAACATACAGAGGTTGAAAGACATTATATATAGGTGGAGAGTGAGGTGTGAGTGACGCATGGTGACCTGAGTGAGGTGTGAGTGACGCATGGTGACCTGAGTGAGGTCTGAGTGACGCATGGTGACCTGAAGAAGGCCATGTTGGGATGAGGACGGGTAGACAATGGAATCATGCGACTCCTGTGTTGCTGGGTTGGTGGTGCTTTGCCTGCTTGAGTATCATGTATGATACCTCGGGTCACGAGAAAAACATCTAGCTCTGCTGGATGCATGATCTTTACAGGATCGCTGGCTCAGTGGTAAGGTGATATGGTACGTTGTGTTGTGTCTTGAGGCGGGACTATGTGTCGTAGGGTCGAGCCCTGGCCTGCTGCAGTTTGGTAAATATATGTACTCACCTAGTTCGTGTGTGTAGTTGTGTGTGTGTGTGTGTGTGTGTGTGTGTGTGTGTGTGTCACCCGCATCATAAATACAATTCTGTGTTGCAGAAAATATAACTTTTACATGTTCCTGAATATAAATAATTATATATAATTTATAGTTTAAACATGATGCAAAAACTAATTTTGTATTCGTAAACTAAGAGTCGAGAATACTTTTATTTCACGGTGTTGTTTGTGAGTGTATATTGCCTGGTTTCTTTGAGAAAGTTTAAAAAATCATCCAACTTGGCTGATGAAAAGTATTAGATGCGTTGAAAAGTTCTGAAAATAAAATGATACACTCTTAAATTAACTTGGTCAGAAGTTTTCTTCAAAGACAGAAGGTAAACAGTCTAACCATTAAGACATCTAAGAGAAATAGATAAAAGTATTAGAGGCAGATAAGTCGAAGGTACCGTGATGCTGGTGAAGTGATCTTCATCCAAGGATTTAGAGTTATCTTCCTATTCCACGTATCAAGCCTAATTTCCTCCCCCACCCATTAACAAAGTACTGCATGACACATTCGCTGTGAGAACTTCCCCATAATATATTAATAATAATAAATATTGTAATTTCATTTAAATTTCCAGCCCCGGTCTTCCCTATTTATGTCTTATGATTAATCTTCTTATTTCAACTCTCTATCTTATTAGTGTATGATCGAAAATCGTTATTCTTTTTGTCAGTAATAAATCCATATTCTTCTCGTATTTTTTATTATTTAAAGTTAGAAAATGGACCGTACATTAGAAATGGATTACATACGTGTTCTGCTTTAGTGTAGGATGCATCTCTGACCCACGGATATTCACATCTCTAAAACATTACGTATGTTAAAAAGAAAAGGTACGTGAGCGTTTCCAGGAATTTTGGGTTTTTATTTTTTTTAATGCCGGACTTATTTAAAGTTAAAACTCTGTATAAGCTATATTCTTGAATACAATATTCAACAACTTAATCGCTTATTATTTGGCCTCCCTTATGGGTCTGATATATTTCCAGTAGTGGCCCTTGCACACATGTGACGAAGTATAATACAGCTGCCTGGCTCCATCTCTTCCTCTGGTTCGAATATAAAATGATCCATTTTCATCCCTCTGAATTAGATTTATAAAACCACTAATGGGCGAAACGACTCTCAGTAAACAAACACAGTTAATGCATGTCTCACTCGACACAGGTCAGCCTGCCACGAGTCCTGGAGGTGGGAAGAAGAGTACCTAAACTCTACAGGTGGGGAATTTCAAAAGTGATGTGTCTACACTTTTGGATTGAAGCAACTGGATAAATAATGGTAAATATATCTGATTTTTGGGTTACACTTCCTTTGTGGGGGACAGCAGGTTTAATAAATAATGACTAGATAGTTAAAATAACTATGTGATCTGAGAAAGGTATTCCTATATTGTACCACCCTAGCCCTTTGTATATCATTGCATGCGATGAGAATAGTGTAGAGTGCAGAATGCATTAAATATTATTGATGAAGATTTGAAGGGGAACGAAAAGAGGTATTTACAAGCTATCATATATTAACTAGTATACTAATTTCTTTAATACAAATGTAAATCAGGACATAAAGAGTTCAAAATTAAATATAACATAAGAACATATGAAATATAACATACGAACATACGAAATATAACATAAGAACATACCTACCTCACATGGGCCAGTGGCCCATGTGAGGTAGGTTCAAGTAACTTCCCGGCTTAAACCAATGAGACCCATCTAGTCAGGTCAGGTTATGTCAGGTCACATCCACTTAATGAAGGAGCACGGCATCAGACCTATTAGCACAAGCTAGTCAGGTCCAACTCACACCCACCCACACCCACTCATGTATTTATCCAACCTATTTTTAAAACGACACAACGTCTTAGCTTCTATGACGGACTCAAGAGTTTAGTTCCACTCATCCACAACTCTATTACCAAACCAGTGCTTTCCTATATCCTTCCTGAATCTGAATTTTTCCAATTTAAAACCATTGCTGTGAGTCCTGTCTTGGCTACATATTTTTAGAACATTATTTGCATTCCCTTTATTCCTGTTTTCCATTTATACACCTCAGTCATATCCCCCTAATTCTACGCCTTTCTAGATTGTGCAGATTCACGGCCCTCAGTCTATCCTCATAGGGAAGATTTCTGATACATGGGATCAACTTTGTCATCCTCTTTTGTACGTTTTCCAGTGCATTTATATCCATTTTGTAATACGGTGACCAAAACTGTGCAGCATAATCTAAATGAGGCCTAACTAAAGATATACATTATTATTGTTATAATCAAATAGAAGCGCTAAACCACAGGGGTCATACAGAGTTGAACAACCTGAGGACTCCTATTATTTATGCTCCTTGATATGAAGCCAAGGATTCTGTTAGCTTTATTGCGAAGGCAATAAAGCTGCTAACCAGAACTCACGAATCCTTTTCGCAATCAGTAATATTAACACTTGGCCACTCTTCGTCCATGCTCTATGAAGGATGAATAATAAATTGATATTTTCATCATTCAAGGATGGTAATATTCAGATTAAATCAATTTACTTATGTATATGCTGTGTCGTAACGTAGGTTTTATGGACATTTTAGGCTGTGTTCAGTGTTTAAGGTCTACTGTTGCGTAGAAATTTTTGAGCACAGTAATCTAGCTCGAGTGCTCTAGACTCATCTTGGTAAAGAGTTTATGATATTCAAGGCAAACAGACATGAAAACAACAACATATAATAAATTCTATTACTGAACTTTTTGTAACTCATAATGATCTGTAAGTGACTAAAATTAAAGAATATTTGCAAATGAATTATTAAAATTAAACGAATATATATATATATATATATATATATATATATATATATATATATATACATAATATATATATATATATATATATATATATATATATATATATATATATATATATATATATATATATATATATATATATATATAAAAAGTCGGCCGTCTCCCACCGAGGCAGGGTGATCCAAAAGAAAGAAAATCTCCAAAAAGAAAATACTTTCATCATTCAACACTTTCACCACACTCGTACATAATCACTGTCTTTGCAGAGGAGCTCAGATACGACAGCTGAGAATTGTCCCTCCCAGCTGTCACTATCCCAGACCCCTCCTTTAAAGTGCAGGCATTGTACGTCCCATTTCCAGGACTCAAGTCCAACTAAATCAATTAACTGGTTTTCCTGAATCCCTTCACAAAATGTTACCCTGCTTACACTCCAACAGCTCGTCAGGTCCCAAAAACCATTCGTCTCCATTCACTCCTATCTAACACGCTCACACATGCTTGCTGGAAGTCCAAGCCCCTCGCCCACAATACCTCCTTTACCCCTTCCCTCCAACCTTTTCTAGGACGACCACTACCCCGCCTTCCTTCCCCTACAGATTTATACGCTCTCCAAGTCATTGTACTTTAATCCATTCTCTCTAAATGACCAAACCATCTCAACAACCCCTCTTCAGCCCTCTGACAAATACTTTTAGAAACTCCACACCTTCTCCTAATTTCCACATTCTGAATTTTCTGCATAATATTTACACCACACATTGCCCTTAGACAGGACATCTCCACTGCCTCCAGCCTCCTCCTCGCTGCAGCATTTGCAACCCATGCTTCACACCCATATAAGAGTGTTGGTACCACTATACTTTCGTACATTCCCTTCTTTGTCTCCACAGATACCTCAACGCACCACTCAACTTTTTTCCTTCATCAATTCTATGGTTAACCTCGTCCTTCATAAACCCATCCGCTGACACGTCAACTCCCAAATATCTGAAAACATTTACTTCTTCCATAATCCCTCTCTCCAATGTGATATCCAAATTTTCTTTATTTAAATCGTTTGATACCCTCATCACCTTACTCTTATCTATGTTCGCTTTTAACTTTCTACCTTTACACACACTCCCAAACTCGTCCACTAACCTTTACAACTTTTATTTAGAATCTCCCATAAGCACAGTATCATCAGCAAAAAGTAACTGTGTCAACTCCCATTTTGCATTTAATTATCCATAATTTAATCCCACCCCTCTCCCCAACACCCTAGCATTTACTTCTTTTACAACCCCATCTATAAATATATTAGACAACCATGGTGACATTACACATCCCTGTCTAAGACCTACTTTTACCGGGAAGTAATCTCCCTCTCTCCTACACACCCTAACCTGAGCCTCACTATCCTCATAAAAACTCTTTACAGCCTTCAGTAACTTACTACCTATTCCATACACTTGCAACATTTGCCACATTGCTCCCCTATCCACTCTATCATATGCCTTTTCTAAATCCATAAATGCAATAAAAACTTCTCTACCTTTATCTAAATACTGTACACACATATGCCTTACTGTAAACACTTGATCTACACATCCCCTACCCACTCTAAAGCCTCCTTGCTCATCTGCATTCCTACTCTCTGTCTTACCTCTAATTCTTTCAATAATAACCCTGCCATACACTTTACCTGGTATACTCAGTAAACTTATTCCCCTATAATTTTTACACTCTCTTTTATCCCCTTCCTTTAGATAAAGGAACTATACATGCTCTCTGCCAATCCCTAGGTACCTTCCCTCTTTCATACATTTATTAAACAAAAATACCAACCACTCCAGCACTATATCCCCCTGCTTTTAACATTTCTGTCATGATCCCGTCAATTCCAGCTGCTTTACCCCCTTTCATTCTACGTAATGCCTCACGCACCTCCCCCACACTCACATCCTGCTCTTCTTCACTCCTAAACGATGTTGTACCTCCCTGGCCAGTACATGAAATTACCGCCTCCTTTTTCATCGACATTTAAAAGTTCCTCAAAATATTCCCGCCATCTACCCAATACCTCCAGCTCCCCATCTACTAACTCCCCCACTCTGTTTTTAACTGACAAATCCATTCGTTCCCTAGGCTTTCTTACCTTGTTTATCTCACTCCAAAATTTTTCTTGTTTTCAGCAAAATTTCTTGACAGAGCCTCTCCCATTCTTTCATCCGCTCTTCTTTTGCACACTATCACCACTCTCTTCACCTTTCTTTTACACTCCATATACTCTGCTCTTCTATTAACACTTCTGTTTTGTAAAAACCTCTCATAAGCTACCTTTTTCTCTTTTATCACACCCTTTACTTCTTCATTCCACCACTCACTCCTCTTTCCTCCTGCACCCACCCTCCTATAGCCACAAACTTCTGCCCCACATTCTAATACTGCATTTTTAAATCTATCCCAACTCTCTTCAACCCCCCCACTACTCATACTTGCACTAGCCCACCTTTCTGCCAATAGGTGCTTATATCTCACCCTAACTTCCTCCTCCCTTAGTTTATACACTTTTACCTCTCTCTTACTTGCTGTTGCCATTTTCTTTTTGTCCCATCTACCTTTTACTCTAACTGTAGCTACAAACAAATAATGATCATATATATCCGTTGCCCCTCTATAAACATGTACATCCTGAAGCCTACTCATCAACCTTTTATCCACCAATACATAATCCAACAAACTACTTTCCTTACGTGCTATATCATACCTTGTATATTTGTTTATCCTCTTTTTCATAAAATATGTATTACTTATTACCAAACCTCTTTCTACACATAGCTCAATTAATGGTTCCCCATTTAAATTTACCCCTGGCACCCCAAATTTACATACTACTCCCTCCACAACATTTTTACCCACTTTAGCATTAAGATCCCCAACCACAATTACTCTCTCACTTGGTTCAAAACTCCCCACACACTCACTCAACATTTCCCAAAATCTCTCTCTCTCCTCTACACTTCTCTCTTCTCCAGGTGCATAAACACTTACTATAACCCACTTTTCACATCCAACCTTTATTTTACTCCACATAATCCTTGAATTTATACATTTATATTCCTTCTTTACCTGCCATAACTGATTATTCAACATTATTGCCACTCCTTCTTTAGCTCTAACTCTGTTTGAAACCCCTGACCTAATCCCATTTATTTCTCCCCACTGAAACTCTCCTAACCCCTTCAGCTTTGTCTCACTTAAAGCCAGGACATCCAGCTTCTTTTCATTCATAACATCTACAATCATCTCTTTCTTATCATTCGCATAACATCCACGCACATTCAAACATCCCACTTTGACGGTTGTCTTCTTTTTCTTTTTAGTAAGCTATACAGGAAAAGGGGTTACTAGCCCATTGTTCCCGGCATTTTAGTTGACTTTTACAACACGCATGGCTTACGGAGGAAAGATTCTTATTCCACTTCCCCATGGATATGAAAGGAAAAGCAATAAGAACAAGAACTATTAAGATAAAATCAAAGAAAACTCAGATGAGTGTGTATACATAAACGTGTACATGTTTGCATAGTGTGACCTAAGTGTAAGTAGAAGTAGCAAGACGTACCTGAAATCTTGCATGTTTATGAGACAGAAAAAAGACACCAACAATCCTACCATCATGTAAAACAGTTTCAGGTTTCTGTTTCACAGTCACCTGGCAGGATGGTAGTACCTCCCTGAGTGGTTACTGTCTACCAACCTACTACCTTATATATATATATATATATATATATATATATATATATATATATATATATATATATATATATATATATATATTTATAGTCTGCCGAAAGGTAAAACTTAGAATTTTGCCTTAAATAGCAACGCTCTTCTTGCCGAATAAAGTAAGCAAAAATTTGTTTATGCAATAATTTCGCAAAAGTCATTCTGAACATAACGAGAAAATATATTTATTCCACAAAATGCTTGCTGATGGATAATGCAGTGCATGAATATGAGCTTAGAGAATCCACCATCCTCCCAAGTTTATGTGATTTATCCAACCAAACCTTTCTTCACTCCAAACATGTTCTTTCCTCAATCAATTGTCACTCACGCAGTTTATTCAACTCCAGGATGTATTCTAATTCGCCTTTCTTGCAATTCTTTGAAGATGTCTTCTTCGGTTCTAGTGTTGTGCATGCTATGCATTATTGCTAATTCTTGTATGACAATGAATTCATTGTCGACGCCAAGGATGAATACTAGGAATTATGTGTCACATTCGATTCATCAAATGCGAGAGAATAAAACCGAAAATTTCGTGATTTGTTTGCAATCTGATGAAATATTACTTTCTATATCCCCAGTTCTACGAGCAACAATTATTTGGTGCAAAACTGAGGATTCGAACAGTTTTGCTTTTTCTGGGCATAACTCTCCTTCTTCTTCCCTCATACACTCTTTGATCAGATCTCCATCGGTGAATGGTTTCCCTTTTTCATCTAACGCATAAGCTACTTTGTAAGTGGCCCTCGTTAGAGCTTCATTTTCAGCTCTCTTCTGCGTAGAAAACGTTGTTGGGAAAACAATTTGCATTTCGTTGATTCAGATTTTTCCGAACGCTGTGTTCATGTGAATTGTGAATAACTTGGTTTATGTTTGTTATCATAGTGCCGACTTATATTATATTCCTTCAAAACTGCAACAGTTTCGTGGCATACGACACACAAGGCTTTATCACTCCGCACTCTTCCTATTCCATTCCATAACTGAAAGGTATATCTGAAAAAATGAAAAGATTTGAACTAAAATTTAAACAAATTTTGACGTATAAATTGCTAGTCAACAAAATCCTTAACTTTAAGTGACTAAGGGGACTGAAAATGAGGGTTTATTAGTTTTACTATAGTATATAAATATTTCAAGTTGCTGTGGGCCGCATAAAATCTCGTGGCGGGCCGCAGTCTGAAGATCACTGGAGTAGATAATCAGCAGCACCTCATTGGAATCGAGTCTTCAATAATGTCTACCCATTCACTTGAATCCCAATTCTTTGTTAAGTATAGTTGTTGTGTTGATAATTTTCACTACCGCTATTGCAGCTGCTAGGGTGAGCATGCTAGTCCCCTGAACTTTCTAGGACTCTAGGTGATGTCTAGTCTCTGACACACTAGAGGAGTTGTCTCTGACTCGCTTTTATGGGCAAGCAGCCTATTCGTATTTTTAAATAATGTCTTTTTTACTGTAGTTTTCCCCTTCCCATCATTGTCACTAATTGATAACTTATGCTGTTGAGGTTCCTTCTAGTATGTATACTTAATGTTACTTAGGAAGATTAACAGAGTAAGTGGGACAATATCGTTACATATTCGGAATGTAAACATCGATTACATCCCACTATGTTTATGTACTGCTAGATTTTAGTAAACTAAATTATTTTATTTATACTTGAATTATTTCTCATTTTACTATCTCAATTATTTGACATTCGTTCTGTAATATTGCCAGTGTGTGCAGTGTTGTAGCAGGAAATTTGTACAGGTACACCCTACTATCGCAATGATCGCATGATTTATATATAATAAAATGATACATTATATATGTGCCTAACTTACAGTCTGTAAATACTTATTCATCTGTATGTATAAGCTTTTATATTTAAGCTAAGTAAATTTAAATCACTAATTTATCGCAAATGACGAAAGTACTTTGTTTCTATAAAATATAATCTACACTTTGCTTTGTAAAGACTACTTATGTATCATAGACAAATGTGTTCATCAAACCTCTTGAGACAATTAGGATCCAAGCTACTGTTAGACATACGTTTGGCTTCTCATGTATGTGTTTTTAGCTATCATACTGATTGCAGGTAGCTAAGATGTGACTAACATATCCTAACTTGATGAGTGTTTATCACATCTATCCCAGGAGTTATAAGTATTATTATTATTTGAAATGTTATCTGGGAATTATATAAAAAGACACTCTACTCTCAAATAGAAACTGAACTCTATGAAAAACTACATAAGGCTTTCTAATACTGAATCATATCATTAACTTTTCACGGAATCATGATCTCTAAAGTAAATGTTTATAATTATCTTTATAAATTATTTATTCCGTTGGATTTTCTTTTTACATACTGAAGAGAAACTAAGAGTCGTCCTATTGCAAAAAAATGCGAAATTTTAAAGAACGTACTTTTAAGGACCATTTCTTGCTGAATTAGCTAACAAATTATATATTTTCTAGGGGATACACTCGACAGAGCAGGTTCCTATCAGTCTACTAGTTGGCAGGAATGCGAGTATGTAACACAGTCGTACATACATAGTTCTCTATGAGTCTAATCATTATAAGTTTATAACTTTCAAGAGGATCTTTTCGTTTCTGATTTATAATCATATTTCTGGGAGTTCCAATCAAAAGTTCGCGTCCCTAGTTTGAAATACTTTCATCCAAGGAGAAGATATATCAAAATAATGCAATAATGGATTAGCTGAGGAAAGATATACGTAGTGAAAGCGACAATATATGAAATACAGTTTGGTATGTATAATGAAATTAGGCTGTAATTTGTGGTCAAGTGAATGTTTACATGATGAAATTGCAATAGTGTTTTGTATATCTTTTTATCTCAAGCTTCAAAGTATTTAATCTCGGCTCCTTATTTTAAATTATTGAATTATGAAGGCCCCAATGACCATGATCAATGACCATTAATATTAAAGTGTATAAAGTCTTATGCACCTATCCAGGTTTTAGTAAATGTAGGACTGATATTTGTCTGTAAACAGTTCTTAATTCATTTGCCTATTGTTTTATAATATATCCATTAATTGATACTTCATTTCGTTTTTTTTTATAGTGAGAGGTTTTATAAATCCCAAAAATAAATATACAAGTTTAGGACTGTTTGTGGAAGTTTTATTGCATAGGATTGTTCCTATCGTGACAGAGACTGTGTAATGCTGTATCATGACAAAGCTCTACAAAGAGCCAAACATTTCCCAACATACGCTTATTCTGAAATGTCTAGTCTTCACTCATCTGAAACCTGTGCTCGTCAAACTGAAGGTTGTCTTAAGTAAATGACGTTTGTGTAAAGGAGTTTAAGGCAGCGTTTAGTGAGCTGGTATTAATGTAGGTAGTATTATGAGAAGGTAGTGTTACTTAAAGGAAGTAATAAGTAACTTAAAGCAGTGAAAAATAGCTAAAGGCAGTGTAAAGTAACTGAAGGCAGTGTAAAGTAACTGAAGTTTGTAGTAACTGAAGGTAGTACTAAATAACTGACTATTGTTATGTAACTAAAGGCTTTGTTGATAAACTAAAGACTGTTTTTGATAAAGGAGACACCTTGAGAAATTGTAATGTGCTACTTGTAACGTGGGAGGAAAAAAAGCTACGTTTCATTGTTAAGGAATAAGAGGCATGGCATGAAGAGGGAGGGAATGAACTGGTGTAAGACAGATCAATGAAAAAAATAGGGATTGGGTTGACAGTTAATTAGAAAGACAAAGTCACCTGAGCACTTCGGTTGCGTTTTAAGGTTGTTGCCACGTGCTAGCGAGAATTATATAGCTTTAAGCTACTTGGCATTTTATTGATATGACTGTAAAATGATGCATTGAAGAATTGCCATTAATGTATAACGTTTAAAATATATGCATATATAAACTTCCATATTCGGGTTTTGTGATTTTTTACGTAAAATATTAAAATTAATATCGGTGGTAGCAATTAGACGATTTTAAATAATTTCTTGAGAGGAAATTCTCTATTTTAATTTTTCACTGCAGAGAGGCAAATCGGTGTCAGACTTGGATAATTATTTAGCCATCTTGAAGAGTGAATGAAGTATTCATTAACTTCATTAACGAGAGTTGGTGACGTGACGTGAGATGCTAACGACGGAGATCACTTCTTCGCTCCTTAGTATCTCATTTCTAAGTCAGTCTCTCTTCATGAATAAAAGTCACAATACCCATGGCCGGAACACATCACAGTACCGTAACTGGAACAAGTCACACAACAGTAGCCAGAACTGTTCACAATACCGTGGGTGGAACAAGTCACAATACCGTGGGTGGAAACAAGTCACAATACTGTGGGTGGAACAAGTCACAATACCGTGGGTTGAACAAGTCACAATACCGTGGGTTGAACAAGTCACAATACCGTGGGTTGAACAAGTCACAATACGGTGATTGGAATAAGTCACAATACAGTGGCTGATACAATTCACAACTGACCCATTATTAATGTGAAAACAACATACAACTATGGGGGTCCGATCGAGACTTAATGTCCAGGATGAAACGAAACGACCTCTGAATATTCCACTTCAAATTATTGATTAGTTACGAAGTCTTTGTTAAATATAAAGCTGAGTGAACAACTGGACAATATTAGCGTTAACACTATTATCAATGCTTATTTATTTATATAACACTAATAGGTTTATATATGAACACATGTACACAGGTGACACATACGGAGAATCACTTACTGTATATTACTCTCTGCACACAATATATGAAATATACACAAATAGTTACAAATGAACCATACCAAGGGCGGGGTTAGAACCCGCGACCAGAGTCATAAAACTCCAGTAGATTAGGATAACAGAGGCAGCAGACCTCACTCAGAAAGACCATGGGGTGAGCATAGTGCCTGGCTCTCATAAATCTAAAAACTGATACAGCTAATGTATTCATTCAACATATGTTGGACCCATTTATGATTATGCAGCACCAGCATGGAGCCTACACCTGAAAAGAAACTTGTTAAGCAGCTCTTAGAAAGTGCCTAGGTATGGAGTAAAGGCGGCTCCAGAGCAAATCCGTTTGAGCAATGATGAGAGGCTAACGGAGCTTAATAAAAAAAAGAAGGACGGAAGTAGAAGGGAAAGTATGATAACATTAAGTTTCTCAGAGGAATTGTGAGGGAAGAGAAGGATAAGATGTTTGAGAGGCAAGAAGTTAAAAATACAGTTGAGCCACGAGGATATCAGGAAGGATTTCTTCAGTCTCAAGGTAGTCAGTAAGTGAATGACCTCTATAAAGAAGTGGAGGAGGCAGGTACCAAACATATTGTTTTAAAACCAGGTACTATAGGGCCTACGAGGAGAGAGTAAGTCAACAAACAACAACTTGGGTAGTTTCTCGACCCCTGCAGTCGCGTATAAGAAAGTACATGTATGTGAGTTCACACAGTTATTTTCCTCATTATCATTAATTTATTTTTCAAAACATTTCAAAGATGGTAAATGAAGAAATTTGAATTTAAGGCCTGTAAGCAAAAATCTACTTTTATCTCATCGCCTATATGTTGTTGTAGATATTAAGTGTCTGCTCCTGACTACGCCTCTTAACTAGGCATTACTGGATTCACTCTGTCCTGACATCGAAAGCCTCATCATACCTCGAGGCTCTTCCTATTTTTCATACCTTTACACATACTAGGGTTAAATTCTAGTAACCAATTCTCTGACCAGACCTGTAGCCTGTCCAGATTCATTTGTAGTCTTTCCTTGTTCTCTTGATATTATTCTCCACATTAGTTTCACATCACTGGCTAGCAGGGATACCTCTATCTATGTCCCTTCCGTCATGTCGTTAACGTATGTTTGAAACAGTACCTGTCTCAGTATTGATCCTTGTTGTACCCTACTCGTCACATGCCCCAACTCAGTTACTTTGAACAATCACTCGTTATTTTATTTCCTTTAGGTATTTCTTAATTCATTATAATGCCTTCCCTATTGTTCCAATTTATTCCTCTAGCTTTTGTACAACTCTCTCTTGTGGTATTGTCTCTGTAGAATTCTTGCTTTACTTCTGCTATCTTAATGTAGAACTCTCTAAAGCCGTGCTGGTTGTCATTTATGAATCCTCTCCTTTCTAGGTGCCCCATCAGTCTTCTCGTGATAAACTTATCCATACCTTGTATATTATCCATGTCAGTGACTCCAGTATGTAGTTGAATGCTACCTATGAGTCTCATTGCTTAAATACTATTATAACATTTGCTGTCTTCCACACTTTTGACAGTTGTCTTGGGATGATTGATTTGTTGACGATTGTTGCTAATGCCTCGCACAGTACCTTTGCTTCCTCTCTCATGACCCACGGGGAGACATTATCTAATCTCATGGGTTTCGAGATATGTATATCACACAATTGCTTCTTCCCCTCTTCACCCGTACTGTGCCCAGTGCTCACTGATGCACTATACTGCATTGATTCTCTGGAAACCTTCCTCTTAAATTTTTTGCTGAGCTCCTCACAGATTTCCCTGTCATTCCTTGTGAGCTCCCTTCCTTTCTTCTTCAGCCTAATTACCTGACCCTTTACTGTTGTCTTCCTCCGGATATGGCTGTATAATAACTTATGGTAAGAGTCGGTTTTCGATGCTATGTCATTCTCAAAATGTCGTTGTCTCTCTCTTTTTACCCATTCACATTCGTTTCTGGATCTTCTGTTGAATTCCTTGCTTTCCTAAGCTCTTTGCTTTCTACATTGCTTCCATGCTCTAGCACATTTATTATTAGCGTCTCTGCACGTCCGGGTGATCCACCGGCTTAATCTGTTTATTCCATCGCTTCTTATGCTCCTGGGTATGAATTTCTCTGACTCTGACACTTTCCAGCTACGTAGTCCAACATATCATTTACAGTCTTTCCTTCTAGTTCTCTTTCCCACTGCATCTCATTCAGGAATTGTCCAGTGTCTGTGTGGTCTCTTTTGAAGTTTGACTTCTCTCGCCCTTCCTGTGCTGCTTCTCTTCCAAGTTTACTTTCACAAAGTATTTGAAACTCTAGTCTAGACCATATGATCACTGTCACCGACGGGCATTTCATATTGAATCTTCCTGCTAGAATTGCTCATGGTTAAGCCAGAGTCCAACCCTCCTAGTTTATTTCTTCCTCTCTTTCTGGTTGTATCCATAACATGCTGGTGCATGAAGTTCTCCATTAGCCCTCCATGTCTTTCGTCCCCCATGTGGCTCTCCCAGCCTATTTTTATGATCAGCAGATTTGCGCTGCTCATGTGGGTTGTTCTGGCCACCTGAGTTACTTAATCCACCATTGCTCTGTTGTTGTCATAATATTTTTGGCAGCATGGTCACTTGCTGTTCAGAGGAGGGTTGTACATAACTGCTATCACCACCTTGAGGCTCCCCTGATCTTAATTTTATCAACTACGTAACCATCTCCCTTCCTTCTCTTTATTTTTGTCATCTTTTCAAAACTCTACTGCTTTATGATTAGCAGTGATACTCATATAACTTCTCTGTTAACTTCGTCTTTCCTCATAATCTTATATCCAGCTGGGAAGATCACGTCTTTTATCACACACACACACACAGCGACCAGTGAAGAGGCGGGGCCAGGAGCTGTGGATCGACCCCTGCAACCACAATTAGGTTAGCACAATTAGGTGACCCCACACACACATACACACACTGGAGGACAGGAGAGATAGGGGGGACATGATAACGACATGTAAGATACTGAGAGGAATTGACAAGGTGGACAAAGACAGAATGTTCCAGAGATGGGACACAGCAACAAGGGGACACAGTTGGAAGTTGAAGACTCAGATGAATCACAGAGATGTTAGGAAGTATTTCTTCAGTCACAGAGTGGTCGGGAAGTGGAATAGTTTGGAAAGCGATGTAGTGGAGGCAGGTTCCATACATAGCTTTAAGAAGAGGTATGATAAAGCTCATGGCGCAGGGAGAGTAACCCGGTAGCAGCCAGTGAAGAGTCGGGGCCAGGAGCTGTGAATCGACCCCTGCAACCACAACTAGGTGAGCACACACACACACAGGACCTGAGTCTCAGCTCCTACAATCACATTTCAGCAAGCACACACAAATTTACTCAGTTAGTTAGACCTTGATAGTGGACGGATGCACAATTCCCGACTCTGCAATATACTTGTATCTCAGAGTGTCTACCGTGTAAGAGCCAGACAAATACTTGTGAGGGAGACGTGAAAGGTGAGATTTATAAAAGGAAATTGGAAGAAATTGTAGTAACAAGTGTGAAAAGCATGGAAAATGTAAACTTTCCTGTAGTGTAAAGTAAGGAAAGAGGCAGCACGTTGTTCCACATGTGAAATCTATTGCAAAACCAATTCATGTAGACGCATTTTGGTTAACGACAAAGATACGTTACACCTGTATACGAGTGAAAGCTAATGGCTGGATGTTAGAAGAACACGTCTAGCATGAACGTATTCAGCAGTACAGAGAGGTCATCAAAATAAAGGTTGTTGTAAAAGACTAGAAAATCATCTTTCAATGCCACTAGAAAACTCAACCTTCAATTGTCAACTGAAACAAGAGGAACATTGAAGCTTCAGGTCATTAGGGAGCATCACCTCTAGTCACCAATGACAACACCACTGTTGCTCGGACAGGTACGATCCCTTTGTGACTTCACTTGGAAAGGTACGAAAAAATAGATTACGTGAACTGCTGGCAGCTCTGCAAACCGGATCTCACTCGGTGAGTTTTAGGGAAGACGTCAGACCAACCCACCTTTGAGCGGTTGATCTGAAATCTACTAAATAAGAAATATGGACAAATAGAAGAGATTAGTGATGAGGGCTTAGGGTTAAATACGTATATTCTACAACAAAGATAGAGAATTCGGATGTTATTGTGCAGTTTGCTTCCAAAGGCTTTATTTTTTTTGCTTCAACAGTTTAAAATTCGCCTATGAGAAAGACGTAAAAGAGAATATTGGGTAGTTAAAGAAGAAGCAAAAGAGACTGAAGGCGAACCGAAATACATCAATAGAAAATCAATAAAAATACAAGATTAGGGAAGAAATAATGGACAAGAAGATTGCATAACTTAATGACAAGAGCTTGACATCGTGAGACGATATAAGAGTAAATGACTTAGGAATAAGAAAATATAATAATTGAACGACCGGAGCAAAAGGTAATATTATGTGAGAAATCATAAGGAAGTGATGTGCAAGAGGCAGAAATTTAAATAAAACCTACAGAACACATGAAAGTTTAATGCGAAACAGACGATATACTCCACATAACACGTAATTGTTCCTAGGGTACATAGAATGGTTCCCCAACAAACACTGATGGTACCCAGGATTACATGTAGTGGCCCAAAGTAACATATGATGGCTTCCAGGGAACATGTGATGGCCCCTGATGAACATGTGAATGTTCTCAAGAGAACATGTAAAGTTCTCCAGGGAACAAGATATATTCCGTAATGAACGTGCTGTTATTATATTCAATCCTGAAAGGACATGTTATCCAACCTGGACTACATGTACACAGAATCAAAGTGATTGATGAAGAAAGAGCAGTAAATAACCGAGAGTTTCCAGTTTTTTTTTTTAAGAACATGGACTTATACCGAGGCAGACATCGTGAATTTCGAATCCTATTTGTAAGGAAAGAAGCAAGAGAGAAAGTGGAAAAGGTGAGATCGGCCCTGAGTGGCTAGATTAAATTCAATAATGTCTCCATAAAGATGGATCAGACATTTGAATTCATCAATTATGAATGAAGAGAGGGGGGAAAAGATAGAAAAGACTGGGAAAGAAGAAAGAGTGAGCCCGCAAAATGAATCAGACCAAACCGACAAAGATATGTCAGTGTGAAAGAAATACCAGATGTAAAATCTGAACTGAAACAAAACTCTTTTTAGCATTCCTCAGCAAGGACTGAAAACATATTATTTATAGCATACAATTCCAACAAGTGAATAATAGAGACAACTGTGTAACACTTAAACACATCGGCATTTTTATTGCCGACTTGTAACATCTGTTTAACATGATCTGCTTCTAGTGGTTCACGCTGACCTGTGACGTTAACTCCTGTTACTTCTCCAGTATACAACGTCTAGTCACATGGTTCTGCTTTAGCCAGAGGGACTGACCACCTATTATGGCTGAGGGACTGACCACCTATCATTTTTGTTCTGTCTCCAGTGTTATAGTTTCCGGTATTTGACTGAAGAAGCCTGAAGCTCACTCGAAACATTTCGGGAACTTTCATATGTGTCTTATTCTCTATCGACTGAACACAACAATCGAATTTACAGGCTCGTGATATATTACAGGCTCGAGCATTTTTGTTGATTCATTTATGTTTTTTTTTTTCAATATTATTGCTTCACTTATATTAACTTCTGAATAACATGCTATGTAGCCTACAAACTACGTGAGCCTAGCGAACTAGGCTTGCTTCATGTTGCGAGGACATACGATGGTGTGGATGCCTCAGAGCTAATTTCATTCTACTCCCATTTTAGTGTACTTTTTTATATATATTTTTTTTAAAAGAAAACATTAATACATGTCATATTACCTTCATAGAAGATCCGCACACATGAGAAAATAGGCACATGTTTGGTGTACTAGCCTCCACAAGCAGTATAAATATTGTAAGCACGAGCAAGTGTTATTTAATTAATAAGAACACTCCGGGTAGCCGGAGGCTCGCCATGAGGCTGGCTAAAACAACACGGGTTCGATCCTCTGGCTAGCAGCAGTGTTGTTATTGATTATATATATATATATATATATATATATATATATATATATATATATATATATATATATATATATATATATAATGTAACCACGAACAAGTGATATTTTATCAGTAACAACACTGCGGCTATATAATGAAGAATTTTCACGGCACATATTAATTTCTAATTTTAATATGTATATCTTATAGAATAAGTTATCACCCAAGATTTTTCTTTTGAAAATTGTGTTGTAAAACACTGATTTCCTTGACAACATATAAACCAAAAGCGCATCCCGCGGATAATTCAATATCACAAAGCAAAAGAACATCACAATGCCATGGCAAAAACAACAGGAGAAAGTTGACAAGGTAATAATACAAAAAAAAAAATGGATGAAAAGTCAATAGAAAAAGAGCGAAAGCTTGCCATAAAAAACGGGACTACACCAATATATAAAAGAACGAAACAGAGAAAAAATTGCCCAGAATTGTTTGATACACAAGTAAAATAAAAGGCTCCTGAGTAGCATATTGAAAGGAAAAAGTGATAAAAAACTCATTAATCAGAAATATCAATAAAGTGAGAATGAAAGCATAGAATAAAGACGTCGAACAAAAGTAAAAGAATAGCAAAGTTTCTGTGGGACCTAAGATACGAAACAGCAATAATGAAACAGCAACAGAGAACACAATAAACAGATAAATGAGAATGGAATCAGGAAGCACTGAACAAGAAAAATATAAAATGGCAAAAATGTTACGGAAAAAAAACAGTACAGGACATCTTAAGAAAATTCGGATAAACAAATACTTTTATCTACTCGCATAATTCTTTTACCATTTTTAAATCTAGTTAAAGATGTATGATTATAGCATTTACGGTACCATTGCTATTATAATCACAACGAAGAGCTAAACCCAAAGGGGCCATCAAATTTGACAAAATAATTAAAAGACGCTATGGCAGAATGAAAACTTTATTTAGACAACCCTTTGCTTGGAGACGCAGTATGGCTACCAAACAAGGGAGACCAAACAAGAGACACCAAACAAGAGACACCAAACAAGAGACACCAAACACGGGACACCAAACACGGGACACCAAACACGGGACACCAAACACGGGACACCAAACACGGGACACCAAACACGGGACACCAAACAAGGGACACCAAACAAGGGACACCAAACAAGGGACACCAAACAAGGGACACCAAACAAGGGACACCAAACAAGGGACACCAAACAAGGGACACCAAACAAGTGACACCAAACAAGGGACACCAAACAAGGGACACCAAACAAGGGACACCAAACAAGGGACACCAAACAAGGGACACCAAACAAGGGACACCAAACAAGGGACACCAAACAAGGGACACCAAACAAGGGACACCAAACAAGGGACACCAAACAAGGGAGATTAAGCTTGAAGACCAAGCTGGTGTAATTCATTTGTTAAACAATACTTTATCGCAGGAAGGCCCAGTCATGAAGGGACGTATGGGTCCAAGTTTCCATATTAAGGCTTTTGAACTTTAATGGGTCTGGTTACCCAAAGAATTAACAAAACTGACCCCCAACACTCGCCACTAGTAGAAATTTATGTCCAGTTCCGCTTAGACATTACTCGACATTTTTTTTCACAAACATATTACCAGCACATATTATATAAATATATGTAAGCTGCACATATTATATAATTATATTTAAATCCCTCGAGCTTCTAAGACATATGGCTCTTAGCTGGCGCCAACTCACATTATTTTGGATGGTGTAGCAGGTGTCATGCAGACTCCTTAATGACTTCTGCCTCTGTAAGGTTTTCACTAGTTATTTAGTGCCAAACAGAAATAGCAACAACATAAGTTCAATATGTACAATGGTTAAAATCAAATTTATATCTTAACAATGAGGTTTTAAATTCCTGTTAAACCCGTCAGAGCCATAAAGTCCTTGGAAAATCGAAAATAAACATTTCTAGCTAAGGAAACTGAACAAACCGCCATTTTCCTGAATGAAGAACCTTTACCCAGCATCAAAGTGCTCCATGAAAGAAATTTCTGACTGGAACAGCACAAGGCAATTACTCAAGTATTCATATTTTTTAATAAGCTTGTAATTACGAGGTAGCAACGTCCGCGAGCTTCTAACTCATTTCAAGTCACATTACATCCCTTTGGCTACAAAGCTAGAACTAGACTTAAAACTTTCTCTTTGAGTTTCAAAATGAGTTTGTTTACATACACTAATTGTAAATGCGGTCATTTAATATTGTGTATAATTATCCATTTAAAGAAATTTACATAATTCTTCTATATTCTATGTTATTTCAGTTAAAAAGTATATCAGAACATATGAATGATATAATATGCAATATAGCAAATGAGAAAAAAAAAAAGAGTAATATTTCTAGCGCTTTAGTGATTTATCACATTATCAAGGAAAAGTTTAAATTACTAACTTACTAAATCTCTGTTAAGGAAACATGGGAAAAAAAATGCCGGAGAGGATAGTTTTCAATCGTAGAAATAAAGTCAGGGATTAATCCGGCAGATGAGCATTTTAAGACGAATTCTAAAGTCTTAAAACTGGGGACAGCAGGTAGGCGCCGAATTTCGCGTTTAGTTCACTATCCTATTGTCCTATTTGGAATGACCAATTCTTAAGATTTTCACAATATTCTGTTGGAGGTTTTGTGAATAAGCATAAATATCGAAGTCTCCGATGAATTGTTTTAGAAAATCTTGGACTTATCGTGGTGTAAAGTTCTACTGGAGAACCTAGGTCTATTGGACAGTTCATCTGCAGAATCGAGGGTGGAGTGGAGTTCATTAGCGAACACGTTCTTGCTTGTAAGTGTTGTAAAGAATCGTACGTTTTTCCAGGTGAGTCCAGGAGTGTGGTCGTCGACTTCAATTTCTTTTACAGAGGTGTGCTAGTCTTTGTCTTCATGCAGTGTTGTGGCTATGCAGGTGCCAGCATAGCCGCCACCTGCATAGCCGCTAAAGTGACTTTAGCGGCAGTGATTGGAGGATCTTCTGGAACGGTGATTGTAGGATATTTCGGAACGGTGGTGCCTCTTATATTGGGAAGGATTTGAAATATGTGGATGGTGCAGTGCTAGAAAAGTTGAAGCTAGACTGGTCGTTGAGGTGAAAGAGTTCGATGATGGTAGAGTTGAAGGCCCCAGGGAAAGCAGCGTTATGCATGTGTCCGTAGATCACACGTTGTCTTGGACTAGTAAAATAGTATTGATTGCAGAGGCGGCCTCTACAATCTGGGGTACTTTGGCTTTAAGAGTGCGATGGTTGCTTTTGCAGTTGAGATATTTTGGCACAGTGGTGGATGTGCAGATTTTTTGCGTGTAGTAGTTCTAGCACGGTGTAATGTTATGGTAATTCTCTGGTTTGATAGTCCTGGGTCTGACGTGGTAATATGAGATTCGGAAACCGTCACTGAGTGCTTGCGAGGCCATGGGGATCTGAGTAAAGTTAACATTTTGGGCGTGAGATCTGGAGAAAGAACTACCTCGAAGTCACGGTCCTTAATGAAGTTCATTACCGGAGTAGAAATAATCGTGGCTGCCTTATCGTCAATGAAACTGGTAACGATGAGAGCGTCCTTGGTGCTGAAGAGGTTGGACAGTTTCACCTGCAGAATGGTGGTCAGAAGGTTGGTCAAGTTACTGTGGGAAGCCGAGTTGATGATCCATAATGGTAGGATAGTGTTGTTCTTGTGATTGTAACTGTGGGAAGCCGAGTTGATGATCCATAATGATAGGATGATAAATCAGAGATTGCCCTGCGAAGTGGGTGAATGCTGCAGCTCTTATCAATTATAATATAAAGTGCATAGACACACAAAAGACATATATCCCACTCCTGAACATTATTCATAGAAAAAGAACATTATTCACAGTATTTGACCTTACTGGGTTATCTTATGTTAAATCAACATAATATAAATTTAATAATATTTACTTAATTGCTTAAATACGTGCATACTAGTAAATCGAACCTATAGAAATGTTCTGATTTATTTTGACTTGTGTTAGTCCTAATTTCACAATATCACCTCACCAACACAATTTGTCATCGGCTTCAAACTTAATCTTTTTTTTTATACGATATTGGTCCCTCTGGTTTAAGAAGAGAATTCCTCATCAGGGATTGCTTCAAAGAGAATATTTCTTAATTCAATATTTGAATTAGATTAATGCTGTGTATGCCCTAAGTTATCATTTTTATTGAAAAAAAAAACACATGTGGAAATAGTATTCCTGTGCTTTTCTCGCATCGCGTGTTTTTTGTCCTTGATCAAGCACGCCTATCAGTTTAATGGTAAACCAAATTGTCCTTATATTTGTTTCAAAGAAAAAAATTACATATTTCATTCCTCGAGTGAAACTTAAAACCTAAGTTTTGTGTGGAAATACCCAACACGTTTTTGAAACATTATATTCCCCATTTATCAATGATAATTCGAACAAGGAAGAAGTAGTACACAATCTTTCAAGCCAACCCCTCATGGTGAAGCTGTTGATATCCTCATAGTCGGTGAGAATGAGATTTCTTTCCTCAGTTCATTTTGCACTTTAAACTTTATCAAATTTCTTTATCATTTCTCTTGTGCATGTACCCTCTTCCCCTTTATTGCACTTCAGCGTGTTCTACTCCCTGCACAAAACTATTTTCGCAACAGAGTAGGTGTTGCAAGTGTTTCATGGTGGTTTTCCCTCACTTTCTCACGTCTACTGGACATCAGAACTGTTGCCCTCTCTTCTCTTCTATCCATTATATCTTTAGTTCACACAGGTGACTTTCAGTAGGTTATGTACAGTATTCTCACCCATATCAACTCTCGCCCCATTCATCTCGCATCTTTCTTCTTAATTTTTTACTTTTCTCTTCACTTACATCAGAACGATGTTTTAGATCAGCTTATCTCCTCCACACTATAATAGTAAATTGAGTCCAAACTATGCCTAAAGAATACTAAAAGAATATGTCATAATTAAAGCGAGCCCAGGTGAATATAATCTGGTCACGGAGGACTCGGTTCATCATTTTGCAATGGATGACTCACAAATTTATTGAGTCTCATGAAATACAATGCAAATATATTTATAATAAAACACAATGTCACCACAGTGCAAAGTATAGTAGTATTCCGAGCCCTTTCGTAATTTCTCACATTATCAAGAAACTTTGGAATGAGCTAAGGTAGGATAACAGCTCATTGTCTATAAAACTGATAAGTGTAAACAAACAAAAGCAGAACTGTGACCCCTTATGTACAATCAGTGGGTTAATTACCTCACTCATCAAGCGTCGGAGATAACATTTCTATAGTTCTTAGATCTTTAGTCAGATCGCGTGTCAGGTAAAATTTAAGAATGATTTGTTATCTAAAGGTGAATTTGTCAACATACCTAATAATCCTCGCAAATATTATGTATCATTAATTAATCAAATTTATACAATCCTGGACTTATTTTTAAATTGTAATAAATATATATTTTTTTTCATTAAGCTTGATTCTATTATAAATCATTGTACCATTGATTTACGTGTTTCACCTTTCTCAGATTTTGAATATCAATGGAGTTGTTAAAATTTTCCACTTTACAAGAATATCAAACACTTGCCCAGTTCTAATGTCTGTATGTTTCTGTAATCTAAGTTCAAAACTTTTTATAGTTTTCCTAAAATAATATGTAGAGAAGGAATATCAAGAAAGTTTCCATGATATGACAGAATCAACGTATTCTTAGGTAGATATTGTTCCGTGTCCTATTTAAAGGTTATAAAATGTTTTTTTTTTCTAGCAGCCAGCCGAGATTAGATCCTGCGACACATTCTCCCACCTCAAGAGACAGAACAACGTTCTTGCCGATCTTCGGTGGTCAAGTGGGTAAGGCAATGTGAACGTTGTTCTGTCTCTTGAGGCGGGAGAATGTGTCGCAGGATCTAATCTCGGATGGCTGCTGTTTGGTATATAATATATATAAATATATATATATATATATATATATATATATATATATATATATATATATATATATATATATATATATTTAGTCTCTGAGGCTCCACGACCACGAATGTCCTTGCATCAGGATCACATGCTCAGTAATGCTGAGCACCTGGTGTTTAAAGATGGTGGTCCAGTGAAGAGAGTGATGCATTCTTTGTACCAAGAGAACCTTAGAAAAGTTACCTAACCTTATTATAAGAAGAGCAATTTAATTTAGCCTAATCAAACTAAATATATTTTATAAAAAAATACAGTAATTTAATAATAAACAAACACAATGAAATATATATTTTTTCGTTAGATTCAGAATGAATTTTGCGAAATAATTGCATACACAAATTTTCGCTTGCCTTATACAGCAAGAAGTGCGTTGCTATTTAAACCAAAATAGCAAGTTTTACCAATTCGGCACAATTTTTACGTTGATGCAGAGTCTTACATTTTCACTACTATCCTGATGGGAACATTAACACAATTTTACTAAGGGAAGAGTATCACCAATGGTTTGGATCAAGAAACCTTCAATCGTATCAATTCACTCCTGTCCCTTCTCCTCTCATCGTTAACTTCAGTTGCTATAACTAGAGTACTTGCACTCTCAAGTCGTACTTCCACAAATTTGCTTGATGGGAGTTGAAAATCTAACAGCGTAGAAAAACATATAGCCCACAGTCATGTCATTAATATATTACCAACCACATACTAGAAAATTACAAACTATTTTGGGATAATTAATTGTAATGAGGCGGACCCTCCGGTCTCAGGGCTTACACAAGCCTGTAGTTATTGCAAGTTATGACTCATTTGAACAGTGCTTCATAATTGTTACGAGATTGCTTAGTCAATTTCTAATACTAAGGTAACGGCCTGTTTTATGGACTCTAGTTCTACTTTTGTATGCAATTCGTGTAGATACCCGTAATTCAGTTTCTCTCTGGGTGAAGAATTGCTAACGCAACATGTGATTTTAGTATCATAGGAATTAATATCTCTTTGTGCTTCGAATTTCTCTGCCTTCTCCTCCTCGTCTGTCCGTCCACACCTGCAAAGATTACGTATCGACCTTAAGTTAACTAGATGAATTTAATTTGCTGAGCGATCTGAGAAAGGTATCTCCATATTCTATAAAAACATTCCATTGTACGTCAGTACTTGCGACTGGAATAGTTCAGAGTGCGGCACAAGATTGATAACACACTTAAATATTGACTCAGAAGATTTGAAAGTAATCAGTTAAGGCATTCACATGGAATCATGTGTTAACTAATTTCCATATTTTCTGAATAAAAAAAAAAAAAATTAGAACATACACAGGCCAAATTTCATTCAAATCTTTCAGAAAGACCAAAGAGACAAAAATCCTAAAACACACAAACACATTAAGCTTGAAGCCACCCCGATGTTGTGTTGTCACCATAAATAACAAAAAAAGGCACAATACCGTGACTGGAACAATACACACACAACCCGCACATATAAAAAAAGAGAGGAGCTTACGACGACGTTTCGGTCCGACTTGGACCATTTACAAAGTCACACTAACACACAGGACAGGAAGAAGGGGTATTTATAGGCATGGACGGGTTGAAGTTAATCTGATGCGACACGTGGAAATTATCGCGTGAAAAGCAGTGTATCATTTTTTTCAAATTTCTTTAAAAAAAACAAAATGAAATTGGAACCTTCACAAAGGTCACTCAAAACTTTTCTCTAAATAATATTGACTGGGTTTTAAGAAAGTTTGTATGTAACTCGGTATCTCTTTAGTTTTATTACCAATGGTCTTGGTCTCGAGGCCACATAGATATTATAAACACATAAAATAACAAATTAATTTAACATAGGATAACCAAATAAAGTCAAACACTGACTTAATTCTGATCACAAAAGACAGTCTCTAATTTCTCAGATACCAACTGGATTAATAAAACTGGCACATAATAAATTTTGCAACCTAATATCAAGAGATTTTTACATTTGAGGAAAATATATCAACACTAAAAGTCTAATGGTAACCAGAGGATGCCTTTGCCAGTTAGTCTACAGACTGCAACAGAATTTGTGCCTACACAGTCTAAACCTATGAAACATTCCATCCATTTCATGCGATACGTCAGCAGTTGAAGAGTGATGCCGTTCACAACTATTATTCAGAAGAATACGCTAATCCCCTAAAGGTCACAAGCGTCTATGAATGGAAGGCCTTCAAATTCGATTCAAGCTCGGGAGAATATACATCCACTTGTTTGGATCAAATACCCCTCAACAAGGCAAATTAATGCAGTAAAGCAAAATAAAATCATACCATTTGGAGATTCAAAGCGTGAAAATGATATTTGCCCACTCCATTAAATGTACTAACCTTTTAAGCAGGATACAGGAATGCTGAACCCTGGAAACAAATCAGAGGAGCCTCTCTCCATCTATTATGCGGACAAAATGGGAATGACCTATGTAGTATGTAAATAGTTCCACAAATCTTGCCCAAGATTACACAAGCGCTGAAAGTTTGAAGCGGTTCGAATGAGGTGTCCTCGAGTATTAAACGAAAATTTTGCTGAGAATGTTAAAAAAAAAATGAAAGTCTCTCCTTGTTAAACTTAAAACCCAGGATTTTTATGTTTTTCTCAATTGCATTCTACTTAAAATTCTCAAAAATCCTACAAGATTTTTTATTTTTAAATTCAGTTTCACAAAATTAGCAAATCAGCAGCCGCACGGCTCGAAATTAATACTTAAATACTTTTTATTAAGGTACACCAGCATGAAGTGTGTGAAGACAATCAGAAGAGACTCTCCAGTTATTGTATGAGAAACATTTTGATCAGTAAGACTTAAGTAACTAACAAGCTGAGTTTTAATAAAGCTCACCAATGGTAAATTTTTGAAGTTGATCAGGAAATGCATTCTTCAGTAATGGGTGTGATTCCAAGTTTTTTTTTTTTATATTTCAGTACAATTTTAAATTTGGAACTACTGGGTATCATCCTTCTTAAAGAATGCATCAATAATATTTTCAAGCCAATTAGAAGAAGGTACAGGAAAATAAGATTATGCAGTACGGGGATGATTTTGTTAGATCGCTCTGTGATCGAGATACTTCGGTAATTATTTTACTGGATGTGAGGGAAAGCTAATTATGTAATATCAGTCTCTCTAATGATAAGATTAATAAACAGGTTGACCGATTAAAGCAAAATTTGTCTCCATGTCTCAATGGACTTTTCTTCAAGGTTTGTCTAAGAATGCAACATCAGACTTAGTGAACCCTTAACTATTTTTTTTCATTTTATCGGTGCAGACGAGAGTGGTAATGGATATGTAGGCGGTAAACGTAATTCTTATCTTCAAGGTGACAAGTTCCTTCCCCAAAAATTTCTGTCCAGTCAGTATGACTTCAATCGTAGGAAAATTATTAGACTTCATTAAATTAAATTACTCCATTAAATTACTGGGAACGGTTGAAGGTCCTTGATATGTATTCCCTGGAACGCAGGCGAGAGAGATACATGATAATATACACTTGGAAGGTCCTGGAGGAATTGGTTCCAAACCTGCACACGAAAATCACTATGAAAGCAAAAGACTCGGCAGGAGATGCAACATTCCCCCAATGAAAAGCAGGGGCGCCACGAGTACATTGAGAGACAACACCATAAGTGTCCGGGGCACAAGACTGTTCAACTGCCTCCCAGTATACATTAAGGGGATTACCAATAGACCCCTGGCTGTCTTCAAGAAGGCAATGGACAGGCACCTAAAGTCTGTACCTGACCACCCGGGCTGTGGTTCGTACGTCAGTTTGCGTGCCGCCAGCAGTAACAGCCTGGTTGTTCAGACCCTGATCCATCATGAGGCCTGGTCTCAGACCGAGCCGCAGGGGCGTTGACCCCCGAAACCCTCTCCAGGCAAACTCCAGGTAATAGCAAAAATAATTAGAAGGCATTTTGAGGCGCATAATTTGGTTAATGAATCTTATTACAGATTAGTAAGAGGTCGATCATGCTTAAGAAAACTGACCATTTAAGATAAATGACCATAAAGAGTTTGATGTCCTCTACTGAGTTTGTCAGGCTTTGATCGACAAGAAACTTACAAAATATGGCAACACTTGGCATTGGGGAAAACGTCCTCTCTTGAATAGAGGCAAAGCTGACAAATAGGCAACAAACTATTTAAATGGGATAAAATTAGGTAGTAGGTTGGTAGACAACAACCACCCAGGGAGGTGCTACTGTCCTGCCAAGTGAGTGTAAAACTGAAACCTGTAATTGTTTTACATGATGGTAGGATTGCTGGTGTCTTGTTTTTCTGTCTCTAAACATACGAAATTTCAGGTACGTCTTGCTGTTTCTACTTACACTTAAGGTCACACTACACATGCATGTACAAGCATATATATACACACCCTTCTGGGTTTCTTCAATTTTCTTACTAGTTCTTGTTCTTGTTTATTTCCTCTTGTCTCCATGGGGAAGTGGAGCAGAATTCTCAGTAAGCCATTCGTGTCGTAAGATGCGACTAACATACCGAGATCAAGGGGATAGTAACCCCTTCTCTTGTATACATTGCTGAAGTTAAAAAGAGAAACTTTTTTTTGGGGGCCACCCCGCCTCGGTGGGATACGGCCGCTTTGTTGAAAGAAGAAAGAAGAAAATCAGAAGAGGGACCAATCACAAGTGAAGTTCCACAAGGATCAGTTTTAGGTTTCTTTTTGTTCATCGTTTACGTAAATGGCAGTGACAAGGGAATTAAACGTGACATAAGTAAATTTTCTAACGACTTTAAAATGCACCTAATAGTAGATTCAATGAACGATACCAATCAACTTCCACTCAAACGAGGTTGCTCGATGCTAGTGAGGGGCTCTTGATCTTTGGAAATGAACCTGTGCTCCCATTTCTTGCTTCGAACCAGATTGTCTCCCATTCTCCCAGGCACTGTTTGACCTCTACTGGTTTAGCGCTCCCCCTTGACAGTAATAATAAAAATGCCACGTCTTTCAGAAAAACGGCAGACGTAGGTCGTGTAGATTAATGCAAGATCCTAATCCTCGGGAATGTAAATAAACCAGGCATTTTTTAACTAAATATAAACTTGATCAAACAGAATGTGAGAAGGACTTGGGAGTTATAGTAAAAAGAAATCTAACGCTAAGACATTCGTGCCATAGCGTGCGAAATAACGCTAACATACTGTTTGGATATATATCAAGACGTGTAAGAAGAAACAGGAGTCCCTAGGGTATATTACAGCTCTATACATCGTTACTCAGATCTGGTTTCCATACCACAGAGTGGATATAAATGCGCTGGAGAACGTATAAAGAAGGATGACAAAATTAATCTACTCTATAAGGAATCTTTCGTATAAGGAATCTTTCGTATGAGAATAGATTGCGAGCTGGGAACATACACTCTCATGAAAGACGTAGAATGAGTTAAGACTTGATTGAAGTATGTAAGTGGAAAACGGGCATCAAAACTAGGTAAACAGGGCACTGAGGATATCCAACTAAGAAAGAACTCGAAAGAATTAATTCAAATTGGATAAGTTTAGATTTAGAAAGGAAGTAAGCAAGTACTAGTTCGGAAATAAAGCTGTCGATGAGTGAAATATCTGCCAAGTAGAGTTGGTGATGCTTGAAAAATAGGTCGAAGAGATTGATGAGCGAGAAAGGTTCGAACTGAGTGAAGACCTGCTTAACATGTGTTAATAAGCTTATTGAAACTATGTTAAGTAAAAGGACACAAATGCAACTAATGTGCCATTTTATTGTGGCAACGTTTCGCTCTCTAGGAGCTTGAAAAAGCTCCTGGAGAGCGAAACGTTGCCACAATAAAATGTCATATTAGTTGCATTTGTGTCCTTTTACTTAACATATTGTCTGTAATTCTACCAATATTATTACATTATTGAAACTAAACACTGAGTAGCTTTAATAATGGATTGGGCAAGTATATGAGTGGAGCTACGGGATTTGAGAAGGACCTATCATGCATGGGCAAACAGGCCTGCTGCAATGGCCGTCCATTCTTAAGTCCTTGTGTACCAAAAACTTTCCTTTCCCTCATCCCCTTCTCCTCTCCACCAACACGTACAAAAACTTCTCTTAAATATAATCCTCTTCTCTTCACCGACACACCCACAAACATTACATAAAGCTCCTCAACTTTCCTCTTCACCTATACATACAAACGTGTCTTTTGACCTCCAAATTAACACGAAATTCACCCCATGTTAAATTATCCAACTGAAAGGATAGTGCAGTGAAATGGTAAATATGCCACTGATCAATGTAGCTGTTGCTTTTATCATATTATTCAAATGATAATGACATGATTGGTGTCTGGCCAGTGTGAGAAGCCACGCGATGGTAAGGCTGATAAATGATGTCTCACAAAATTCGGAAGGAAGGAATATTACTGTAAAAAATATTACTTTTCTGCTATTATTATTTTTCTTTTTCGTCTACTTTTTTTCTTCCTTTTTTTAACTTCCTATTCTTCATTTACAGCTTTTGCTGATTTTCTTTCATTTCTTTTTCTCATTATTATTATTATTATTATTCACTGATAGTACTAAACCCATGAGGGTTATTCCGGGCTTGGGGAAAGAAAAGACATCTGTTTTGATCTAAAAGTGGGGAGATGGCTTGATACCTAGAATCAAGAGCCCTTCACTAGCATCTTAAAGGAAAAACGAATTAAGAGGGTGTTGAAAATAGTGTTCAGTAAAGGTAAACTACTAAGTGAAACTATTATGTTCTATTTTTTATAACTCTGGCTTTATCTCATCTAGTTAGGTTGAACTCTTCAACACTTCATTCAACTTAGAAAAATCATAAGAAATTAAGCATCACTCAGTTTCTATCTACCTTTCAAGTAGAGTTCATGTACAAGGAAGCCACAACCTTCCAAACCACAAAGTCTGCTAGCGGGGTTTTCTTTCAGTACCTTCACTGACAGATTCCATCAAGCACTCGTCTCCAATCACTCTCATCAAACACGATTCTGTATCCTTGAGGATATAAAATGATCTCGGTACCTCTCATACTCTCCCAACAACTTTTGACCTCTCTTTATAATTATTATTATTATTTATTTTTTTACCTTTCTCTTATTCACACACACACACATCACAGGTATCCCTGGGATAACTAAAGACAGGCTCATCTGACTATACAAAAATTCAGCACTCGTGTATCCTACAGTGAATATTATTTTTTTTCAATTTTAACCACTTTGTGGTTATAATATTTTACATTATTGATTTATTTTGCCTTGGTGCCGATGAGGGGCTGTTGGTCGAAGAAACGATAGTTTCTTCGTTATATATACCTTATAAGCTTAGCGCTTTCATCTTTTTAGAACATAACAATTATGAACTACATCAATCATCAGTGACTGAAGCATCTTATGAAATGGATGGAATGCTTAATACGATCATTTTGTTAGGTACAATTTGGTGGATTCTGTAAAGTAGCTGCAAAGTGCATCTTCTGGTCAGCTCCAAATTTTTAGTGCTGATATGTTTGCTTCATAGGAAACAATCTCTTGCTGTTAGATTGTACCAAGTGTATTAATCAGATTGGTTTTATGAAAAATACTGGGAAAACGTCTCTTCTCATCTGAAATAATTAACAGTTTTTTGCTTTATTTGGTTTCCTAGGTTAAATTATGATGGTGTAAATTAATGTGCCTATAACACCTATGTGCCCTTAAGACCATTGTTAAAAATGTATGTTATATACACTAAGCATACATGAAACTTATATACGTACTTAGCTACTTTACTTTTTTAAATTCTGGTGAATGTTTTGTATAGAAAAGTTTGAATTGATTTTAACTTGAGCAGGTCCCAGTTTGCTTTTTGGAAAAAAATTGGAAAACTCAAATACTGCTTTTCAAGCGATAACGTGTGAGTGTCACATCTGATTAGCATCAACCTTCCATCCTGATAACTTGGTAATGCAACTTCTGAGCGGTTTTAATGTTAATGTGAATCTCGATTTTGGTCTCTTTCAAACATCTGAATTAAATATAGTCAGTATATTTCCTAATTTAACATTTTTATTGAAGATATTTGAATATTAGTTTTCATATGATGACTTGTGAATGCCTCTTCTGGTTCCCTTCAATTTTTCAAAGCTAATATTTAACCGTATTATCAACTTATGCTGCACTCTGCACTACTCCAATCGCGAGCAGCCAAGCACAGGGGTCTGGGGTTATGGGATACAGGGATACCGAATTATATCCAGTTATATTTTGAATTACGTATCCTGAGTGTGCGTTGATGCTGGTGATGGGCTCTTGTTCCAAGGAACTAGACATATCTTCCCCTTGCTTTGTTTGAATGTTATTGCATACTATTCTCCAAGTGCTATATAACCGTGAGAAGTTTAGCACTTTCTTATCTATAAAATAAAATGATTTTTATCGGCATCAATATTTATTGGCTGATGCAGTGTTTGCAATGGTTGAAACCTTTTTTTCGGGTATAGACTGTGTATGTACAAATGTTGTAGGATTCCTTGCAATAATTGCATCTTCCAGTCGTCTTTGTGATTATAGAGCAGATGCGTGTTCCTCCAAGGAAGCATCTCCTTTGTTTTAGAATGTAACTTAAAAATTTTCAATTTTATGAATCAGCTTAGCTTCTGGACTCTCTTTCGTTATTAGGATTAAATCAGTGTATTACTTTATTGAGTTATCTTAGGTCATATCTGCATTACGTACATTAAGTCTAAATAACATGTGTGTGTCCTCAGAACCATTGTATATAAAATTTATGTTCTGTGTCGAAAGTTCAAATAAAAATTACGCAACGGTTTACTGAAATGCATTTTTACATACTTAAATCTTAAACGCTGGTCAGTCTTACTTTGGGAAAAGTTTGGAGTGATTTTCTGCAGTGTAGGTACTAGTTTGCCGTATTTTATACAGAAAACTAGGAAAATTTTAATTCTGTTTTTCATAGATAAATTTCTGAGAGCTTCATCCGACTGACTTCTCCCTTCATCGCTTGAAAATTGATAATGCTAAGTCTGATCGCCATTAAACTGAATTTACTAGGGTATTTTAAGGTACTTGTCTCTGAGGTAACTAGATAATGCCTCTCCATCTTGCTTCAAAGTTGATTTTGAACTTTGCATTTGTCTATATTAAACTGCATCTGCCACTTCTCCGACCACTGTCTCAGTCTATTCAGACCTTCCTGGAGTGCTCTAATGTCTTCATTATGTCGCCGAATTCATTCTAACGAGGACATTAGATCACTCCAGGAAGATATGAATAGACTGATGTAGTGGTTGGAGAAGTGGCAGATGCAGTTTAATATAGACAAATGCAAAGTTCTAAACATTGGACAAGAAAATAACCATGCCACATGCAAACTAAATAATGTAGATGTTAACTACCTGCACGCAGTACGATAACTTGAGGAACAGGAGTAGTGAAGAACAGGAGTAGTGAAGAACAGGAGTAGTGAAGAACAGGAGTAGTGTTGTGTGGGTCTTGGGAGAGATATTTAGGTAGACATAGACACTCCTTGTAGGATGGTTACGGTATATTTACGGTAAGAGTAGGAGAGAGTCCAGCCACCGTCTGTCCAGTTCTAGGTCTCTGGCTAGTGAGGGTGTACGCCTATGTGAGTCATGCACATGCAAGTGAGCCTCTGACGTCAGCGGGTATCGTGACGTCACACGCAAAGGGACCAGCTGTATAAGTGGGATGAATGCTGAATGCTGGTACACTACACAAGTGTACATATGATACTGATACGAAAGCTCGGCCATGTTATCGTATGACGTCTCAGCATACTATACAACTCTATAGACTGAACAGACAGGTGGTACTGGGTGAATCTATACAATAGCAAACACATTATAACTTGGAACTGATCAAGATTAATCTTACTCTCGCACTTCTTGAGTTAACAGTACTTAAGAGAATGTTAATTAATGGATCTAGATATAAACATTATATATATAACAATTTCAATTTGCAAATTTGATCGATCAATGGATGTGATTCATGCACTCTTCGGCTTGAGGAAGAATAAAATTTACAGGGAAGAAGTTTTAACAGGAAAGATAAACTCGGCTAACACGGGTTATACTGTTAAAACTCAGAACCAAAGAGAACTTGAACACACAAACATCTTGCTAGATACTGGAAATCTAATAACAAAAAACACAGTCAATAATTCGGTTCTAAACTGGATTTTCTAATTTTCTATCTTTAGCTCACAACTTATGATCACTTTCCTACTGGAGGAATGAACAGACTCGGTGGAGTGGATGGATCTCTCCCGGTTGAAATAGTTAGCTCAATGACACAAAGTATGAGCAAAGGAGAACGGCTCTCACTATCTCTTACTGCAGGTAAGAATTACTCGACACACGACACTTTACTCTGCAAAGGCTTACTGTCAACTGGAAGGAACACTATCTGGAACACGAGGGACAACAACTGGCACTCTAGTGATACACTAGCAACAGAAACGGCTTTCTGCAATTGCTTTTGCATCAGCGAGAGATGCTATAACTCATTCAAATAGTCTTTCTTCAACAAAGCGTCCCTGGAGAGGAACTACTACTTGAACTAGCAACATTGCAAGGATAGACTCAGTACTCAAGGCGGTCCGGGATACCTCCGGCACCCTAGGCATCTGAACGCTATCTTGCATGCAAGGATATTGCAGGGGCGGATTCCAGACAGGAGTGACAGTAATACTAGTGGCTTGACCGCTCGGCTACTTAACAAGTAAACACATACTTTCTACAAGAACTAATCTGAACTTCACATTCCGCATCACTCTGGCAATTCTCTGATACAAGCTGGAAGAACAAACACATTGCTCAACGGCTAGAGACTGTCTTTCAATCATTAAGGGACTATAAGAACTTTTCACTGACTTGTTATCATTATGGCTCTGAATAGCAGTACACACAGTATTATCGCACGCATTTACTTGAGCTTCATTGCCTCGACTGGCAGCAAACACATTACTACTTGACTTTACTTGAGACATGACTGAGCAATTAAACGAGAATTGAAATGAAGCAAAATTTACACAAGTATATGGCACAATATAGCTTAACTGACAGAATTATTAACTATTCTGCATAAGTAACACGGATAATAGCACAATAACACTAAAGAAAAGATAACTCACTGGAAATTGACTTGGCAAGAAAATTCAACACACTAAATTAAAACAATCTAGCTTTAACTTGAACAGCAAAATGAGTTTTCTTTTCTTGTAAATATCAACAAAATTGCAACACAATAAAAATAATTAAATGCACAATTAATTAAAAGAATTCAATAATGGTTATGGCACTAGCAACAATCTGATAAAACAATTCAATAGAATATTCACTGGCAAAAATTAAAGTAACTTTACTGCTTGAATCTCTAGAAGTTCACTGGAATATTACTTATTACTCTTAGGAAATGACAAGTTACTAGAGCAATTAAACACAACAAAATTGATAAAACAAGGTGAATACTGGCGAATTTAATTTACACAAAATAAATTTCAGGAATTACTGATTGAAAAAAATTCACACTGGGGTAAATTATTTTCACACAACACAAAGATATTAGAAATAAAATAGTTTGAACACTCTTACTCTTAATTGCAAGCAAAGCAAGGTAACTCAATGCAACAGTTACTGAACAATTTACTAAAAACACTGACTTTAGACAAACTTAAGAGTGAATTTGTTCAACAACACATGAAAACAAATGAAAAAATTAATGACAATAAAATGGTATTAACACTTACATATGCTGGAAGATACTCATCAAAGGCACAGAACAGTTAACTTACTGCTTATACAAAGTCATGCTCTTGTTGACTATATATAATTATTGGAGCAAAATAATATCTTCAGTAAGTTATATCACTAGTCTGCAAAATGAAGGCACATTAGCACTATACAAAAAGAACAAGTACACAAAACAATATTGGGTGCAATGGGAATAAGTAACACTGACTGCAACACATAAGAATTAACAGGGAATGTTACTGGTAAAAGGTTAAAAATTGCTTGGAGGAGAAAACAATATGTAGTTACTGGGGCAAGCAAAATTAATTAATTACACAATTAAAACATTAACAAACAAGGGTAAATGAATAAAAAAATGATAACTCTGGGATAGTACACTTGGTGAAACACAATAATTAACAAGACAGAAAATTCAACAACACATGGGCAATGCTGGGGAAAAATTTAAAATCTTTTAAAATTACTACTTGGTTGAATATTGGAACACTAGATTACTTTAACAAAACTGTACTTACTGCAAACTTGGTAACACAACGAAATTCACAGAAATTATAACGCAATAATTAACAAAGGACAATACTAGTGAAATAAAAATTAATGCAAATAATTAATTTAACACAGAACACTTCCTAGGATAACTCAAAATTTTTGTAACTGGCAAAAAAATGTCTCAACACACGAAATTGTCTAGATTATTTGAAAAATAAAACAACACAGTAAATGTCTCTAGGGTGTAAAACTTGACTGAAGCGTGGTGGTGATGGTGGAGGATGGAGGTGGAGGATGGTGGTCTGGTCCACTCGTTGATAACTTGAAGTAATGTGCATAAACCGGCGGACTACGAACCGAGGCTTTGTACAGTTGGCACAACAGTTCAGAAGAAACACACTCAGGACGCTCGACCTGGTTCGTAGCCAATAAACTGCTTGCAGGACCCAGTTAAGGGTGAAATAATCCACACTTAATGCTTTGTGTGGGTGGATGCACGTGGTCAAGGCGTCTGCCTTAGCGTGGGTGGTGGGGGGTGGTGGCGGGTGGTGTTGTAGCTAGGCTTACACCACTTCCCGCTTCCCGCGTGCGCCTGTGGCTTACGCCGTTTATATGAACTTAACCCAGGGTGGCTTGAATAACCCAGGATACCACGGGGATGGTATTGTACTCAGAACAGCAATACACTGGAGTACAAAGGTGGTATAAATGCGTGAACTCACGTGGCTTACTTCTCAGACAGCAGAGTGGCTTGCTGGCTTAGTAGAATATTTTCACACAGATTGACTGGCTTGGAATCTTGTGACAAATTAGCACAGCAAGGTAGAAGCTGGCTTAAGCCTAGGCTGACGTAACTGGTGGTGGCTTAATGGCTAGAATGGGACTCTCCCCTCACTGGCTTACTCGTACAGAATTTGCAAAACCCGGGTCAACCCCTCGTAGGTTTTAACAAATCAACAAATGAGGCACTTAACTGACCAGGAGATACTTTAGATATTGTAGACTTCTTGGATGTAGGTAGCTGGTAACGTGGTCGGTCTGGAGGCTGTTTGCTTGCTTGTCGTAGTGTATCTCTCTATAACAGCGTAATCGATAAAAATTACGGCACACCGCTGCTCACCACTTGTTGTGTGGGTCTTGGGAGAGATATTTAGGTAGACATAGACACTCCTTGTAGGATGGTTACGGTATATTTACGGTAAGAGTAGGAGAGAGTCCAGCCACCTTCTGTCCAGTTCTAGGTCTCTGGCTAGTGAGGGTGTACGCCTATGTGAGCCTATGCACATGCGCTGAACCTCTGACGTCAGCGGGTATCGTGACGTCACACGCAAAGGGACCAGCTGTATAAGTGGGATGAATGCTGAATGCTGGTACACTACACAAGTGTACATATGATACTGATACGACAGTAGTGAAGAACAGGAGTAGTGTGTATAGCACAAGATCTCTGTTCACAACACTACTTAACTTTAATATATCATACTGGGCCTGGCAACCAGCTTATTTTATACTTTAGAAATGTTAAAATATATGTCCAGGAAACTGGACAAGTGTTTTCTGGCAGGGGTCTTAGTTATATGATGAGCAGCTAGTGTGGCTTTTGGTCATCTGACAGAGACCTTCCGCTGATCACTGATCTACTCCTTCCAAAAATTATTGTCATACATAAAAAATCTGTAAATACAGATTAAAAAATTATTAAATATAATTATTCAGAGTTTAAGTCTGCAGTGTTTCTAATTATATTTCTAAGACTTGTTTTCATTTACTAAATAGTCAAATGTATGAAAAGTTTAAACGTGAGTTCAGTATTCATGACCATACATGGATGCAAAGTAAATATTTTATAGTTACTGAAGGAAT
Source organism: Cherax destructor (assembly GCA_009830355.1). Taxonomy (NCBI): domain Eukaryota; kingdom Metazoa; phylum Arthropoda; class Malacostraca; order Decapoda; family Parastacidae; genus Cherax; species Cherax destructor. The sequence goes on from WNWK01000775.1 coordinate 283,175, forward strand.
TTATTTAGAGCAAGTTATATTTTAAATAGACTCCCGTAACACCACTTTCGTAAATTTATATCATGTACTGTCATTATTTTAACAAATTAAACAAGTTGAATAAAGTCAACATCTTCCACTGTGTCTGCCCTTGACAAAATATGAAGCAGACAAGCTGCGGAAACATCCAAGGGAAATAACATTGGACACACTGTGGAACGCATTTCTGTCCTTTCATATCAAACACAATTTACAAGATACGCTACCCGACCTCAGACTACCTCCCTGAGGCAGTTTCTCACAAAAATTAAAAGTATTTTATACCTTTGCACATAATATTTCGTCTTTCTCGTGTTTAGACAGCTGCCGTTCCGCATATTTCCACTGTATCACTGTGTGCCCTGTGTATACGACATCCTGTTTCATACTATATCATAAATGGGTGTTGATTGCTAATTGTTCACGATATCGTGATTATTTCACTAAGAATCTCTGTCTCCTGCTGAAAGGGAATACGTCAAGGTTTAGTCAGTGCTAATAAGGACAATACCATCTGTTGGTATATGAAGAAAAAATTACTAAGAAAGTGTACCTAAGGATATGCTATCCGAGAACTTCCAAAGAACATGTCCTAGTTTCACGGATTTCATGCATTCATTAATCCAATATATGTAAAAGGTTTAATACTGTATGTTCTTTGACAAAGAACATACACTCTATTTTTGTGAAAATTATTTTTACCTTTGGATCATGAACAATAATTTGGACAATTAAACTGTCAATTTTAAACGTACAGGAAGTCAAATTTGTAATATGTTTTGCATCATGTTTAATAGGTTTTGATTCCACAATATTTCGTTGTACTGTATGATTACGTGGAAGTAATTCTTTGGCATTAATCCAATTTTCACGATGACCTTTATCTCTGACATTAATGAACAATGCACTGGTTACTTGCAAAGTAGTTATTGCAAAATCACACAGTTCAACATTTTTCTCAAGTGACTTACCAGTTCGGCCTAAATTAAAGTTATTGCATCTTTTACAAGAAATGGGGATATACACAACCCAAAGATTCTACGAGAATTTTTTTTTTCCTTTACAGTACTGACACATTTAAAAGAACTTTAACATCAAAGTATTCAAAAACTTGAAGGTGTGACAGTCATTATCTGGTAAAACCAACAATCTCTCAAGTTTATAATAAGTTCTGTTTCGTATTATATGGTTTTAATTTTATGAAAAACTTCATCAGAAAAATATTCTTGATGATTTTTCTAACTTACCCATCATAAAACTCAGAACTACAAATCGTAAGGGCTCTTAAACATGTATTAGTACATACACTCTGTTTAACTGGTGATTCAAGTATTAATGTGTAAAATGTATGTAACAATGAACGTAAATGTTCTACCAGATGTATTGATATGTATATCCACAAACAGAATTATTCCATGTACCTCACATTCCATTGCGAATTGAATGGAAGGGACCAGTGTGTTTTACCTGGGTAGAAAGCCATCATGACTCATTATAAGGCAACAGACAACATCCATATAGCTGAGCAATTTGATATTCCTAGGATGTTTTGGAGAATTTTGGTCTGAAAATACTCCATGTACCAATTACTCATGAAAAAGGACAAAGCATTATCCATAGTCATGCAAAATTTTTTGAATATATGTCAATGAATACAAATTTACAATCTAAAATGCAAAATTTACTCAAATTAATAATTTGATTAAAGTTCAGGGATGACCATATTTTAGGACTTGTGCAACAAAGTCCTAAAAGTCACCTACTGTTACTTTAGTAAATAACGATGAAACATAAAAAAATAATGAGCATGAAATCATTAGACATTTTAAAACTTGGAGGTTCATTAATGAGATCAATATAATTTTTAACATGAGACGAAGGCACGGTTCAGGGAGTTGCGGTTAACAATAAGGGATTGAAGCTGATCAGATGAGGCTTTCTCTAGTTCTTACTCCTGAAACAATTTGCTTAAGAGTCATAAATTGAAATTTTCACATCTCAAGGTGAACGACAAGCTGTGTTTTAATAAAGCCTACAAACAGAAGCATCACAGAGCACCAACAGTCAGAAGCATTACAGAGCACCAACAGTCAGAAGCATCACAGAGCACCAACAGTCAGAAGCATCACAGAGCACCACCAGTCAGAAGCATCACAGAGCACCACCAGTCAGAAGCATGACTGAATGTGTTCTCCAGTAACTGATTTGATTCCAACGATTGCAAGAATTTGAACTATTTCAGTAAAATTTCAAATTTACACTTAACTGACCTCAAACTTATTGGGTATCATCCATCTTATGCATAGTCAAAAAATATTTTGAAGCCAGTCTCTTATTAAATAAAATATAAAATATCTCGGTTTATTCAATAAACTTGAAAAATTGGGACTTATGCCACCCAATGGAGCCGTGAGCCTTGTGTTAAGGAAACGACTTTTGAAGCAGTTCAGATGAGTCAGTCTCCAGTTATGACACGAATTCAAATGGTTCCAAATTATTTACTGTTTTACTACATCAACTGTGGCTACAGGTAAACGAAACTTAATCACTATCCAGGTGCATTAGCGATTAAATATTGGAGTTGTTCGGCTAAAGTTAACTGAATATATTCATACCTCGCTAATACAGCGGTTTTGGTTCCGGACCACCGCTGTCAAGCGAATCACAGCCTTTTTTTTCCATTTTCCAGCGCATATATAAGCCTAAAAACATGTTTAGACTATCATTTGTTAAGTGCGAAATAGCGCACGATGCAAAAGTAATAATTAAAAAGGCTCAATTTAGCTCCTGTCTAATTTATGAATATAATTGAAAAACGCCTTATTAGCAATGCCCTCTAAAGCTAGCAAAGTATTAGCGAGGTACCCCTATATTATTTAACGTGATATAGAGAGAATAAACTATTGTACACACAAAACATTCACCTCTGCACCTATGCACTTGAATTTCATTCAACGAACTTTCTTGATATTTTTTCTGAACTTTTAAAGCTTCGCCACCGAATATTTTGAAAGATATTTGATCTATTTTAAGATACAAGGAATGTGCGGAATGCGTCAACAACTTTGATCATAGGGCACATGGAATTTGGTCCTCGTTACCATACACAAGTATTTAAAAATTGAAGGTGATTAGATGAGAGTCTCGGGTAATGAGCGAAATAAAAATTACAAAAGCTGAAGGAAAAATTTTTTGTCAACCTCTTAAAGGTCTTCATAATGGGATACGTAATTATATAAATACTACTGCTACTACTACTACTACTACTAATAATAATAATAATAATAATTAAAAAGAAAAAATATTATGAAAATTAAAAATACTAATAAAGCAAAATATTATAAAAATAAATAAATAATATCTTACCCTAACTAGTTCTTATTTATGAACATTCAATTCTCTATTAAACACCGATGCTTTTCTCCTTGTACCCCATTTGCCTCTTACACTGTAGCTACAACTAAACAGAGATCTAATATATATGTTTCGGCCTAAAAACATTCACATACAGGAGTCTCCCTATCTATCAATACATAGTCCAACAAACTGCTGTCATTAATCCCTATATCATATCACATGTACTTATCTTATTTTCCATAAAATACATATTACCTATTACCAAATCTTTTCTATTCAAAGTTCAATTCAGAGCCCCTATTATTATATACCCTTGGCACCATAAACTTACTAAACATTCTACAACACTTTCTCCAGATTAGGTTCCCCACTACAATTACTCTTTCTCTTCGATCAAAACTCTCTAAAGAATTGCTTAACATTTCCTAAAATCTCTCCTCTACGTTCCTCTCTTCTCCAGGTGCATAAACACTCAGAAAAAACCTACTTTCGCATTCGTCTCTTATTTTAATCGACATCATCCTTGAATTTATACATTTATTTTCCTTCTTTTCCTTCCTTAAGATCATTCGACATTACCGCTTCAGGCTTCAAGTACTACTTGAAACCAGAAGATAGGAAACACAGTATCAGGACTTTGAAGAAGGTGAGGGAGGAGGGGGTATTTCTGTTTGAAGTGGTATCTGAATGGTAGTTTCGGCGCACCTCTAGAGTGAATGATGGTGAAAGTTTCTTCTTTTTTTCAGTTTACCTTGCCGCAGTGGGTGACAGGCAGTGTTAAAAAATAATTTAAACAATATTAAAAATAATAATAAGAAGAAGAAGAACAAGAAGAACAATGAAGAAGCTAATAATATTAATAACGGAGAGCGTTGCTCTAACAATTGTGGAAGGTTCCCCTTCCTGACGTTATTCAGAGCAGCTATTAGTAGCCTCAACTCCCCTCACCCTACTTCTAATCTTGAATCGTTTACTCTATGCAGAAAAGTAACAACTTTCTCTTTCAGCAGCTGCATTAATGGTCTTCCTCTCGGCAAAATAACGAAGTAGACTGAAAAATAGTGTTCCATATTCATTTTGCAAGAGATGAGCAACATATTATAATTTTATATATTATATATATATATATATATATATATATATATATATATATATATATATATATATATATATATATTATATATATATATATATATATATATATATATATATATTATATATATATATATATATTATATATATATATATATTATATATCATATATATATATAATATATATATATATATATATATATATATATATATATATATATATATATATATATATATATATATATATATATATATATATATATATATATATATATATATATATATATATATATATATATATATCTTGAGATTTGGGCTTAAATAGCAACGCTCTTCTTGCCGAATAAGGCAAGCGAAAATTTGTGTATGCAATAATTTCGGAAAAATCATTGTGAACCTAACGAAAAAAAAATATATTTCATTGCGTTTATTATTAAAATATTTTAAACTTTTCTAAAATATATTTAGTTTAATTAAGCTAAATTAAATTGCGTTTGTTATAATAAGGTTAGGTAAATTTTCTAAGGTACTTTTAGTACACAATTATTAATTTTGATATTAACATAAATGAGGAAAATATATCTCTAAACTTAAAAGAATTTTTTTAGAAAGGCCTTAATTTTAAACGAGTTCTTGCTAATTGACCAATTGTACCTATTCGTCACGACATATATATATATATATATATATATATATATATATATATATATATATATATATATATATATATATATATATATATATATATATAAATGGTGATTTCAACAATGCAAAAGCAAGCAGCTAGGGGATGGCAAACACTGGCTTTATGGCTTTCGGACTTCTGTGCTTCATCAGGAGCTATGCAGTGTTGCAAGTGTTGCAACAGGTAGATTGAGGGAAAATGATTTTTACATAGCTATGTGTCTTGCACATGGCGCGTTACATGAAAAAGAGACAGGCCAGCCCCCAACAGCACTGTTCCCACACACCGCAAGCGGGTATTGAAGCAGTTTAATATGTCTGCAAAATAGCAGAATAGAGAATAATATTAACATTTGACTGACCTCCGAAACTCCCGTAAATCCACTATCAACTAGTCTAGTGCCATTATGAAATCATATTCATTGGATGGCTATTTCACAAATTTCATTTTGTGTCCTTGTACCTAACATTTTGTTGGTAATTCTATTATTACTAAGAGTGACATGTCTGGTAAAGGTGGATTTCTTTGTCAATAATCGCTTGTAATCCTTACAAACTGCATGTATTACGACTGAATCTAGTTTACAGAATTTTGTACTTCTATTTCAATTATTATCATGGGTATTGTTTATAAAGCTCCATTCGAATATTTTTCTTTCAATCATTGATTTTATGTTTAATGGTGAACTTTACTTAACGCCTTTCTACTGTACGGTATAAATCCTCCAGGATTTTGCACTTATCATGAATATCATTACCATCTGTTGACGAAGAAAACACTGAGTTATTAGTCACACAAGTAGGCGATGTAGCTTTTCCAGCGGTAATGAATGTTATTAAACATTTCTTCAAGACACATAAGGTAATATACAGGTCTTTATTTTTGTCAGAAATTTGATGAAGAAGACATTCGTTTGTGAATCCTGTTATCTCATGTAAGTGGGTGATAACGACTAATTCAACACCTTGATATGAATCTTTCTAATATGCGGACACCTTTTTCATCGGGCGAAACTATTTTTTTTATATAAAAGTGGCAAGAACACATCAGGACTCAGCATTGGTAGGGCGAAAAAGGCAGAAAAAGCGGTAGTTTAATCAAGAAAAAACAATCTATGGTCTTTGTCATGAGATGATCCTTTCTGTGGTGTCGGCACTGTGTCAAGGGGCGCGACATAATGATGTGTGTAAGGTAATCAATGGTAGTATAGTGAGCCTCGAAAGCTTATCCAGTGTCATGACAGAGCCAGTGTGTGATAGCAGAACCAGAGTGTGATGGCAGGGTCAGACTGTGATGGCAGGGTCAGGCTGTGATGGCAGGGTCAGAGTGTGATGGCAGGGTCAGAGTGTAGGATAGCAATGTCCACAGGGAAGGCCCTAACTCACCCCACCTCTGTAATTTGCGTCTCACACACGACATTTCGCTATATCCTTCCGGCAGCGCTCATGTCATACATCATGCCAGTTGCCAACAAATACCTTAATGAAAGCCATCTACTTCCTTTGATTATGTGGACACGCACGCTGACCCTTAACATATTTCCATTTTCTTAACCCGTTGAAATATAAAACTTGATATGATAAACCACCGAAGACTTTATTAATGATTGGACTGCCATTAAGACGCAACCTATAATGACCTAAGAAATAACAATGTAAATAGCACACAGCTATAACAGCATCCATGTTAAAAGAGTTGGTGCTGCTAACGTGATATACACAGCTCACACTGCTGCTACGTGACAGATATAATCTCAGGAAATTTATTCATAATGGTGTTGCCAAGAAGTCTGTCAATAATGATTCAGAAACATGATCATATATTTTGCTGTGTGAAATGCAGATTTCAACGCTGTAATTTTCAGTGGAATCATATTCCACCAAAAAATATATGACTCTTAAATAATAATGTAAAGTTGCATTAACCCTGATTCTCTTATCGCCCCGAATACTGTCTCAAAAATATCATATATTTTTTAACTATTAAATAATTATTTACAGAAGTTTATTTTACGCTTGAGACTGATATTACCAGCAGAATCTTTAACTAGTTATTTACTTTTATTTGGCATTTGCTTTGGTATCAATGTATTTTGCCATGTAAGAGGAAAAATATTATTTTTCATGTGATGAAGAAAATTTATATGGATCATGAAGCAGGAGTAGTTGAAGGCTCGATGCTCTGTTTGCTAAGCCTAACACAGACACGTGACGACGGTATTGTCTTGAATGGGATAAATACGAGTAGCTTCTTAGCTGTTGCCAGTGATAACACAGCTGAGAGAGAATCAGTTGTACTGCGTTCAGTACTTTGCTACTTACGGAAGCAACTGAGGATATATATTTATTGGTGCATTTTCGTTCATAACTACACACATGTACGTACACACACACACAAACTTAAAATGGCCTTTCATGTTCTTCATTAAATTCGATGGTTAAATGGAAGTCTGTTAGCCATTATATCCGAGCTTTCTGCATGCCATTCACCTCTAGAAATATATATTTTGTGTCGATGTGGCATACTTATTATTATTGAGTTACACTTATCATTATCAATAAATTTAATGGAAAGCGCTAAGACCCTAAGGGAAGCACACTATAGAGGGAATAACAGGCAATTATATCAATGGATAATTACTAAACCCTTAGTAATGGAAGATAAATACGCTTGATACTAGGAAGGGGAGAGTAGGCATAACTTCCCGAATCAAGAGCCCTTAACCAGCCTCAATGTTTTGAACTTAAAACGGTTGCAAGTCTCAGAAACTTATATCTAAGATTGTAAAAAATGTTAAGTGTGGAGGCCATCACCATAGTTTCTTAGATGTCGTCAGGTTGCAAGGAAGAAATATTAGCAATCTGCAGGATGGTGGTTCAGGAAAACATTTGTATGCAAATGGAAAAAAAGGTCTTTGTAATCTGTCTTATATTTCGAGATAAAAACACTTGCATCCATTTTGGTATTCCGAAATAGTGCACTTGTAACCTTTGTTTCCCAAAGGTAGGTACTTGTATAGCCTATCTAATATCCCGAAGTATATAAACTTATAAGCTATCGTTTCTCTTGAAGTAGGAAAATTCTAGTACAGGAGCTCATGCTGAACGTTAAGATATTTTTTGGATTAACACATAGGCCGTTACCCACCAAGGCAGGGTAGCCCGACAAAGAAAAACTTTCATCATCATTCACTCCATCACTGTCTTGCCAGATGCGTGCTTACACTACAGCTATAAAACTGCAACATTAACACCCCTCCTTCATTGTGCCGGCACTGTACTTCCCATCTCCAGGAATCACGTCCGGCCTGCCGGTCTCCCTGAAACCCTTCATAAATGTTACCTTTCTTACACTCCAACAGCACAAGTCCTAAAAACCATTAGTCTCCATTCGCTCCTATCTAACACGCTCACGCACGCTTGCTGGAAGTCCAAGCCCCTCGCACACAAAACCTCCTTTACCCCCTCCCTCCAACCTTTTCTAGGCCGACCCCTACCCCACCTTCCCTCCACTACAGATTTATACACTCTCGAAGTCATTCTATTTTGTTCCATCCTCTCTATATGTTCATACCATCTCAATAACCCCTCCTCAGCCCTCTGGATAATAGTTTTGATAATCCCACACCTCCTCCTAATCTCAAAACTACGAATTCTCTGCATTATATTCACACCACACATTGCCCTTATACATGACATCTCCACTGCCTCCAGCCTTCTCCTTGTTCCAACATTCACAACCCATGCCACACACCCATACAAGAGTGTTGGTATAACTATACTCTCATACATTCCCCTCTTTGCTTTCATGGATAAAGTTCTCTGTCTACACAAGCTCCTCAGGGCACCACTCACCTTTTTCCCCTCGTTAATTCTATGCTTCACCTCATCCTTCACAGACCCATCTGCTGACACATCTACTCCCAAATATCTGAACACATTCATCTCCTCCATACTCTCTCCCTTCAATCTGATATCCAATCTTCCGTTATCTATTTTTTTTGTTATCCTCATCACCTTACTCTTTCCTATATTCACTTTTAATTTCCTTCTTTTACATACCCTACCAAACTCATCCACCAACCTCTGCAACTTATCTTCAGTATCCCCCAAAAGCACAGTGTCATCAGCAAAGATCAGCTGTGACAACTCCTACTTTGTGTTTGATTCTTTATCTTTTAACCCCACACCTCTTACCAACTCCCGAGCGTTCACTTCTCTTACAACTCAATCTATAAATATATTGAACAACCATGGTGACATCACACATCCTTGTCTAAGGCCTACTTTTACTGGGAAATAATCTTCCTCTTGCCTACATACTCTAACCTGAGCCTCACTATCCTCGTAAAAACTTTTCACCGCTTTCAATAACCTACCTCGTATTCCATACATTTGCAACATCTGCCACATTACCCCCCTATTCACCCTATCAAATGCCTTTTCCAAATCCATAAATGCCACAAACACCTCTTTACCCTTATCTAAATATTGTTCACCTATATGTTTCACTGCAAACACTTGGTCAACACACTCCCTACCCTTCCTAAAGCCTCCTTGTTCATCTGCTATCTTGCTCTCCGTCTTACTCTTAATTCTTTCAATAATAACTCTACCATACACTCTACCAGGTATACTCAACAGACTTATTCAGCCTATAATTTTTACACTCTGTTTTGTCCCCTTTGCCTTTATACAAAGGAACTATGCATGCTCTGCCAATCCTTAGGTACCTTACCCTCTTCCATACATTTATTAAATAAAAGCACCAACCACTCTAAAAGTATATCCCCACCTGCCTTAAACATTTCTATCTTTATCCCATCAATCCCAGCTGCTTTACCTCCTTACATTCTACTCACTGCCTCACGAACTTCCCCTACACTCACAACTGGTTCTTCCTCACTCCTATAAGATGTTATTCCTCCTTGCCCTATACACGAAATCACAGCTTCCCTATCTTCATCAACATTTAACAATTCCTCAAAATATTCCCTCTATCTTCCCGATACCTCTAACTCTCCATTTAATAACTCTCCTCTCCTATTTTTAACTGACAAATCCATTCTTTCCCTAGGCTTTCTCAACTTATTAATCTCACTCCAAAACTTTTTCTTATTTTTAATAGTTAGGAAAAAAAAAGCTCGTGTCTCCTGACACGGAACTTCATGATCAGATGATCCAGTCAATGGTGCAGTATCCACTAGCCTACTCCAGTGGTGCAGTATCCACTAGCCTACTCCAGTGGTGCAGTATCCACTAGCCTACTCCAGTGGTGCAGTATCCACTAGCCTACTCCAGTGGTGCAGTATCCACTAGCCTACTCCAGTGGTGCAGTATCCACTAGCCTACTCCAGTGGTGCAGTATCCACTAGCCTACTCCAGTGGTGCAGTATCCACTAGCCTACTCCAGTGGTGCAGTATCCACTAGCCTACTCCAGTGGTGCAGTATCCACTAGCCTACTCCAGTGGTGCAGTATCCACTAGCCTACTCCAGTGGTGCAGTATCCACTAGCCTACTCCAGTGGTGCAGTATCCACTAGCCTACTCCAGCAAAGTCTTCCACTCCTGTGTGACGTTTATTTGTGTAAAGGAACATTACATTTTAGTACATCCTAAATTACACTGCAGTATATCCTAAAACATTTTTTTCCTTTCTTCTTCTTACTAAAATAATCTACCTGCGCATTGCTATATTACTCTACTAAACAGATTTAACTTAATGAATCCTCCGACAATTTCCGTCGTTCTTAAAATTTAAATGTGTTCTAAATCTTTTCTGTGATCTACACAAAAATAAAAAATATTACACGTGACTCCAATCTATTGCCTTTCATTCACATAAATGAAGGTTAATGGATCAAACACCTTCAATGAAGAAGGGACTCAACATCTTAAAATTATCTCTCTACTTCTTTCACTATCTCTATCATAAAATTCACACTTTGTATTCGACTGGGAGATCATGCTACGTTAGCGATACATTTTAGCAATAAATCTACCCAAGTTCTGCACATGTGTCTCATTCATCAACTTGTCGGTATAGTTAGCCATTAATGTATGATTCCCATCCGACACAACACCATTAAATCTTGGCACAGACGATTTGTTATCCAACTCTATTGTTAACCACTAGCCTAATTTATTGGCATGACCTACTTCCACTAGTGGGCCACACCCTTTTATGACTCCGCCTTCAACTGCTGTACCTCGCCTCTCTAGCTTCACTATATGACACCAACCTCATGACTCTTCTTAAGATAGATCAAGGTTTAGGGACTGAACTCTTTCAATTATGACTAAGGAAATTAACACCATAGCGTTACCTCTCCATTTTTTCGAATGGATTTTGTATGTTGCCTTTGTATTCAACTGAAAAAGTGTGCTGATGAGGTGAACCTTTTCGTCAGTAATGATGCACATATGTTGCATATAAGAACATAAGAAAGAAGGAACACTGCAGCAGGCCTACTGGCCCATGCGGGGCAGGTCCAATTCTCCCACCGGCTTAAGCCAATACTTTAACCTAGTCAGATCAGTCACATTCAATTAAGGGAGGAGCACGGCATCTGACCAACTCACATCCACCCACTTAGGTATTTATCCAAACAATTTGTCTCATTCATTAACTTGTAGATATTGTATACCAGTAATGTATGATATAGCTGGGATAATTTCTATGCTAGACATGACATGTATTCATGGGATGGGGTACAACTCTCTGAGACTGAGGTTATAGAGTTAGCCAGCTCAATCGAGCAATCGAGGGAGCGTTTGCAGAATTGTACAAGACTTTAAACTAATGGAAGGTATAAGTATGCGTGGGGACGGAAACAAAAGCTGCAGTATTAGGGACTTAAAGATCAAGATTTGTCAAGGTATTTTTGGAAAACATTCTGAAACCATGTTAACTCATGAAATGGTTACTGATGAAAACAAAGGAATTGGGTGAGCAAACAAAGAGAAACAGAGGAAAGAATCGAGGCAATAATTTCCTTAGCGTCTACTATACGAATAGCTGGGGGGGGCAAGAAATAAAATAAGCGAGGTAAGATTAATTGCTTGTGCAGGAAACAAACATTACTGCAATAACAGAGACATGATTCAGAATGAAAATTCGGATATGCAGCTGAATACCACATACTGGGATATAAATTATTATACGTTGATAGAAACATACAGACTACAACTACGTTAGTAGTCTGACAACGGCCTGCCATAACAGGAAATAGAGTACTCACAACGTTTTACTGTTGGTTCTGGAAGGTTAAAACATCCGGATCACAAACTTTAATATATATATATATATATATATATATATATATATATATATATATATATATATATATATATATATATATATATAATATATATATATATATATATATATATATAAATATATATATATATATATATATATATATATATATATATATATCTTTGCTAATTTCGAAACGGCTACCGAAAAATCTAACTTTCTGAAGATTATTATTTAATTATTAAATGTTATTTTCCTAAAAATATAAGCCATATTTTCGTTAATCTTTAATTTAACCAAGAAATGAAAATTTTGGAGAAGATTTAAATGATTTTAAATTAACGAAAATTGAAAAAAACAAACAATAATACTGGATTTTGTCAATAAGTAAATTATATTTCAACATAACAATAATTCCATTCTCTCATAAAAAATAATTATTTATATATTAATAATGTTCCACAAATAAGAAAAAGAAAAATACAAAATGGCAACCTATATGGCCTGGTCAGACCGGGCCGGGGGGGCGTTGACCCCCGAAACACACTCAAGGTATACAGATTAATCAGTACCATTCACGTTTTATGTGAACTCTTTGTTACACTTTACAGCAAGTCTATCATATAAAAATTGGTGTAGCGTTTTTTTTCTTTTACTAGAGAAGGATTCCATGCAGAGGCTGCATACTCGGGAATCAGTCGCATGCGAGGTGAAGTGATTTTTTGAACACACACACACACGTACGTGTTCACGTTCGCGCTCGCGCGTGTATGTGTGTGCATGTGTACTCACCTTTTTATGGTTGCAGGGGTCGATACTCAGCTCCTGGCCCCTCCTCTTCACTGATTGCTACTAGGTACTCTCTCTCCCTGCTCCATGAGCTTTATCATACCTCGTCTTAAAGCTATGTATGATTTCCTGCCTCCACTACCTCACTTTCCAGACTATTCCACTTCCTGACAACACTGTGACTGAATAAATACTTGTGTGTGTGTGTGTGTGTGTGTGTGTGTGTGTGTGTGTTCACTCAGGTGTATGAGAGTTCCGCCTAATAGGCCAAACTCCCTTTAAAATAAGACTTCGTAACTTTTTTTTTACAGATTGATAGTCAGCTTTTTCAATGACAATGACTAAACAAATTTATATATTTGGGCTAAACCTAGCTTAGAAACATCACGTAATCTACTAGCCTAGCGTAATTTTTTTTAAGCCAAATTCTATTAAATGTATCATAGATCAGTTAAAATTTATTTAATATTACTTCAAATCAATAAGATATATTTTTTCAATAAGATATATGTTTGAGCTAAATCTCCGAAACACTGGGCAATGCTCTTACACTTGGTAATATTATATCCCCTTAGTTTCAGTACAGACTATACTGACCGCATATTAATTCATGGTAGGTCTAGTTAAACACGGTAAGGGCAGCGGCGCCAGCGGTGGCAGTGGCGGCATTTAATTTTTCATATAAACATGTCATTCTAATTTATTCAGCGAAAGTTCACTTATTGCCTTGTTGAAAGTTTGAATAAGTTTTATTGTATAGTTTCATGTCTATAAGATCATATGGTTTAAATATTCTTTATGAATATGTGAACGAGTGAATAATAATGTAAATAATTTAATAACTTTATTTCATAATAGTAATTATTACAAAATCTAACTACTACATTTTGTTTAAAAATTACATTTACATAAGGATTACAAGATCTGTTTACTAAAACAAAGAAAAACAATAAATTTGCATCTATAAGTGAAAGCTTTTTAGGTTTTCATTTGCGTGCTAAGAGCAAATATGAGGTTAGAATTAACATATCACGTAATATACTGGCAATATATATGGTACTGTGTCACATGTATGAACCTAAATACACGTGAGTCCTATATGTCATGCCTGCTTGTCAGGTAAAGTCAGCGAGCATCACTTGTGCGCTGGCCGTCCCTTGTAATTCTCTCAAGTTCTGACGTCTCCAAGTGAAGTGACTCATTGGAAAATCCTGTGATGTATCAGAAAATTGGTCAGCGATTAATGAAGAGAAATGAGGCGGCAATAAAAAATTAACAGGAATATTACTTGTCCCTCCCTCTTCCTCCACTTCCTTCTCCTGTTTTCCTACATCTCCCTGATCAAGCGTCACCATCCTCCTGTTGGACGACTACAAACACATCCTTAGAAATACGTATCTTGATTAAAATAGAGAAACTATGTATGTAAACTGTGATATAAATGTATGTAATAAACATCTAGTGATCCTTGAGAACCTTCATGAATATAGTGAAATTATATATTAATAATGTACGTACTTAAAATATCCTAGAACTAATGCAAATGTGAGAGGCATCACCCTTTACATGGTTGACCTTCAACGCTTGCTCTTATTGAAAAATAAGTCTTCCCAATTACTGTCCAAAGTGATTTCAGACATCCTCAAGAATCTTAAAAAAAACTACCTTGAATGAAGATACAATATGAAAACCGATGTGATGGAAATATATGAAGGTAATATTTGTTATGGTTTTATTCGTCAGGAGAGAGGACAAGTGTCTCCTGACAATGGTCTTATCATATTGATCAGCCGTTGGTGACACACACACGAAGGTAATAAATCCAGTCAACCTTCATGAAATGTAGTGAAATTATGCATTTGGTGTAGTTAGCCAAATTATGTATGGAAATACAGATACTTATATAAATGTGTTGTGAATACATTTATTATGATTACTTCTAGTCACCAAATTGTTAGATTTTTGTGATGCAAGTTACTGACTGTGTTAAACAAAATTAAGAAATTTAGATGTAATATTGTACATGATTTTAATCATAATAAAAAATATTTATTAAAATGACTTGGATAATATAAAAATAATATAAGAGAGGTTTGTTTAGTTTTGAAAACAAACGTTGTCATAAACGAGCGTAAGACGTTTGGCTACAGAAATCCTGATATCCCTGAAAATTGCAATACATAGCATATATGTATGCTGTAAAACAGTTATACGAACCTATTAATTTATTTTATATGCTTTTTGACAATATATCCTCCATATGCTGTACATCATCAGTCTCTCTCTCTCATATTATATATGCAATAAGATAACAGAACAGTAAACAGGTGATATCACAATATGCAAAAAATCACTGTGAGAAGAACAGTGAATTTCCATGCATATATATATATATATATATATATATATATATATATATATATATATATATATATATATATATATATATATATATGCAGAACCACCACTGTGAAAGAATAGTGAAGTTTCTAGCGCTTTCGTGATTTCTCACATTATCAAGGAAGTATGAAAATAATGTGTGAAATCACGAAAGCACTTGGAAGTTCACTGTTCTTCTCTCAGTGATTTTCTGCATATTGTGATATCACCTGTTCATTGTTATCTTATTGCATATATACAAGATAGATTTTGTAGCTCTTAGGGAAATGTAATGTTTAAAACAAATGTTATACTATTTGATTTTACAATAATTGATATTATGTCAAAGTTTTAAAATTACAAAACGTTTTTATTCACTTACTGATACATTGTTAAATAATGTCTAAACTATAATATGAAACATATTAATTATTCTATTAAACATTTACAAACTTTCCATAAGGAAACAACTGAGTTTTCATTGACGAAAAAATTATGTAAAAACAAATCACTTTAAAAAATCAGACCGGATCTGATGTGCCGGGAGCTGAGGGGTAACATTCCGGAACTGGGTGTGGGCGGCGGGCGTGGGCGGTGAAGGGCGTCGGCGCCAGCAAAGGTAACTGCTTGCCCATTGTTATACTACTCTGGTGTATGGTTACTATGGTAAAATTTTTGGAACAATTGGCATGAGCAGATGCCCTATGACCAAAGTTGCTGAACACTATCCCAGCATCCTAAAATCACTCCAATGATTTTAAAAAATCTGTGCAGAGTTGCTTCAAAAGTTCTAAAAATGACACACTTAATTTGGCGATGGAACAGTGTGAAATTCCTATGGGTAGGGGCACATGTGCCCATTTTGCAAGTAAAATAAATCTCATTCTCCCTCCCATGAACGACTTCAATATTTAATAAGCGATCCGTCAATCGGCCAGTATAGTAAACATTAAGTTTAGTTTACGTGCGGGAAATTTTGTCAATATAGTAAAATAGTTAAAGCAGATTTAGGTGTTGGAATTTGTGACCTATTCAGAAAATGCTTCTAATGATAGACTTCAAATATTCAATGTTGGTTCCCTGAACGCAAGGCTCCAACTGCTGTTGTGTGACAAAAGTCCCAATTTGCCAGTTTTATTGATTAAAAAGTGGTATAGATTTGCATTCATTACTTTTCTGATTGACTTCAAAATATTACCGATGATACATACATAAAAGAACAACGATACCATTTAAGTAGTCTGTGTAAGTGCACATTTGATTTTTTTGTGAACGGGTACGTAACACAATCAAGCAAAATATAAGTAATTTCAACCTTGCAAAACCTACTTCACACTGCTGGGTGACCATCACATTCTTGGTCCCGCTCAATGACGCTATCGGTGATAATCAATGTTTCTGTTTTTCCTGCGTATGACATAACCTCACTTCCCATCTCCATCTTACCTGAATGCATATAAGTACTTTTTATTAGATTTTGTTGCAAACTTAAGGCATTTATTGCAAACTCTGCAATACATATCTTTGTATTCACTAGTAAGTTTACTGCCACTAGTCACCATATATTGAGGATGATGATAATGTTGTGGGTGATTGAGGTGTGCCACTGTGGATGTTATTTAGCTGTTAGTGCACATGGCAAATAAATCCACTAGTCTATGATATATTCCTATTGTATGTCTGGGAATTCATCTGGAAGAGGTTTGCTACGGTCTGTTTGACCACAGTGAGCAAGGAGATTATAGTAGGTACAAATTTCTTCATAAAATACTGCCGGTGTGCTAAGTACTCTATTACCTCCCTATGGTGACAGAGGCGATGTGTATTTTATAGGGAAAAATGGACAGAATATCACATTATTCGCTTCTATGTGAGATTTGGTGGAGTCAAAGGTGGTTGATTTTTACCGCAATATTTTTGGCGATGTTGCTAATGAAGTTTTATCATGGACTGTTTTCAGAATTTAGTGGAACGACTGATATAGCGGCAACGACAACTTCTTGAATGATGGTAGATTTTATTATAATCATATGGAAGTTAAAAGGGGTCTTGTCATGAGGAGGAAATGACATGTAGGATTTTGAAGGTAATCTTTCATGGGACTGCGGCCCACAATAGTATGGTGAATGGAGGAACGTAAACTATTAAATACCCTGAACTATATCTAAATTTATGCATTAGCGATATGTGATAGTTGAAGAACAATGTATAATCAAAGGAACATTCTGTTTAGCCTAAGTTCACCTCTACTTGGCTTTGATTATAGTCATGTCTTTCAAGTATTTTATGATTTTACCGAATGTTGGGAGACTGGTGGGGGTATTTGTATGTTCTCCTGTGTGGTGTGAATTGTGTATGATTGACCGTTGTTCTAATGTTTACTATCTGGTATAGCACTTGTGTATAATGCAGATGTGTCTAGAATCTGTATTCATTACATCACCATGCAGTCATGTATTTAGGAATTGAATTGTAACCAAAATGACCGTGTTGATTTGCTCTTTTTCTAGGGTTTCATTGCGAGTACTGTGTAAGGGCGTGAAGCAGCTCTCGTCTCTTCGCTGAAGTAGGTGTGATGTTTTGGGCCTGTTGACGTTGATTTATATCTTTCAGCATTGTATTGCAACTCATTTGGGAATTACGTAAATTTTGAGTGTTATATGAAGTAATAATGTACAATGTTTAAGTTTTGGTTCCTGTATGGTGTGTTATTATGGTACATGTGTGTTAGTATCAAAGCTTTATAGTTGTAATATTTTTTTTTAATGACAGGTATTTAATTAAAAAATAATTACAACCTGTAAATCAGTAGTCGGACTGGAAATGCAGATGCCACAAAGAATATAATTTGTAAAAAAATATATTGTTGCAACAAAGGACGAGACGATCAATATGAGTATTTGCTTACTTATTAGTGGGGTCTGTTTAATGCTAATGAAGAGCAAACAGATATACAGTTCGTCATGAAACCCACAGCACAAATTTAACAGTGGATTGAATTTGTTAAATATCCTCCAAGGAAGGAAAGCGTGATATGATGATGGTGATGAGCTCTTAATCTAAGGAACTGGAGTTAGCGTTTCCTATACGCTGAAAAACCCCCATATACTTTTAGTTTTAATTATTTTGTGTTGACTAAAACGTTATGAATTCTTAAGCACATGCCAGTCTAGAAAAGCGACAAGACCAATTGTTTTAAAACAATCAGTTTCGTTAAGATGTCATGCTTCAAGTGTCAGCGTCTTCGCTATTCACCTTGATATATGACAACCCTTCAAGGAAGGTGCTTACAAGCTGCTAAGGGTTCTTGTTGCAAGGAATATAAGCAGCCCTCCTTTCCTTTGAATCGAACTTGGTTACTTCACCACTCCCTACTCGCTATATATAATAATAATAATATTAATAATAATAAAGAACCATTTTAAAACTGTTTCGTAAAATAACAGGAAGGATTTCGCAAAACAGTAAACAGTACATTATCAACATTTTCCCACACAAAATTAGAACTCGTATGTTATACAATATACACTAAACCTATTTTTAAGATACTACTATATTAGTATTCAATAAGATGCAGAGTCCAGCCCTGCTGGATCGTCGGTTGTTAATCATTCAACACACCACCATCTGAACATACCCAGCATCAGGAGACTTTTTCTCGAAGAAAAGCAAACGAACTAAATCAATGTACAGACAATTTATTGAGAGTTGTATGAAAGTGCAAGTGAACTATCGACCAAAATTTGATAAAAATATAAATAACATATTTAACATTATTCATATTTTCAAGATTCTCCATTGGGATACGAATGGTCTGTCAATGGCTAAAAGTCCTTTGCCAATATGCTACAAATCTTTGGCTTAAAGTACCCCTTTGTCGAACTCTGAAACCCATACTATACTTTTCAGACTTATCCCCAATACTCTCTCAGGCTCTTAGTTACCTGGCATCAGCGTAATCTGAGTGGGTACCCAACAAATTGATTTCCCATCAAACCTACTAGTTCATGCTAGACAGGTCTGTTTCAAATGCAAACCATCTCATTCATAACTAGCGCAGCAGCCCAGTAGACCGGCTGCTGTTCTCCTCTTTGCTTCATTTGCTGTCCGTCTATTGGCAGATGTATGGTGGTGTAGGCATATTTCATAATCCTTCGTAGTTTACATCCAGTTACAGACGTCTCCTGGTAGTGACATACTTGAAGTTTCTCTAGTTATGTTGCCATTTGAGAGCAGATAGCTCCTTAGGTACGTAATTTAATTATGTGACATGCATATGTGAGTGTTGGTGTCACTGTTCATAATTCTTGTAAGATCGACTGGACTATGGTCTTATAATTCTAGAGGATTCTGTTCTGTTTATGTCAGTGGTAATTCGACGAATTACTGCATATTTTCGTCTTCTCTGACTATCCCTTCCATCATGTCATTCACTCATACAAGAAACAGCATCAGCCCTAGTACTGATCTTTGTGGAACCCCACTCTTTACTTGCACCCATTCCGACACTTTTCAACGGACCATTACTCGTTGTTTCCTTCCTGTCAGATATGCCGTTATCCATTGTAGTGCATTCATTGTTCTTCCTGCCTGCTCCTCTAGC
Source organism: Cherax destructor (assembly GCA_009830355.1). Lineage (NCBI taxonomy): Eukaryota > Metazoa > Arthropoda > Malacostraca > Decapoda > Parastacidae > Cherax > Cherax destructor. Next base: position 303,355 of record WNWK01000775.1, read on the forward strand.
TTTTGAACCACTCTTGTGCGGTACTGTGTTAAAATCCTTCGTGTATTCCAGGAAAATGCAAGCTAGTTATCCCCCTCTCTCCTGCCTTACTTATGTTACAGTGTCGTAGAATTCGATCTCTAACGCCTTGCTGGTTGTCATGTATGTTCTCACTTTCCAGTTGCTCCACCGCTCTACTCATGATAATCTTCTCCATAACTTTACATATTATGCATGTCAGTGACACTCGTATGTAATTTAATGCTACCTGTCTGTCTCCTTTCATAAAAATTGTGACTACATTTGCTGTCTTTCACACTTCTTGATATGCTTAACCTGGTGTGGGCTCCGTACTGGTTCTGCATAATTAAATATGTTCCTGACGCACACGGTATACAGGGTCGTGAATCACTCCTTAATTCGATGTCGAAAAGCTTTTCCTAGATTTGCTAAACGCGGATTTCCTGCAGCAGTTAATTGGTTGATGTGCGCCTAAAGGGATATGTGCAAGATATAATACTCACACCTAGGTCCTTCCTCCTTGTACTCGCCTATTTGTGGTTGCAGGGGTCGATACATAGTTCCTGGCCCCGCCTCTTCACTGATCGCTACTAGGTCCTCTCTCTCCCTGCTCCATGAGCTTTATCATACCTCGTCTTAAAACTACGTATGGTTCCTGCCTCCACTACATCACTTGCCAGACTATTCCACTTCCTGACAATTCTATGACTAAAGAAATACTTCCTAACATCTCTTTGACTCATCTGAGTCTTCAACTTCCCTTGTTTCTGTGTCCCATCTCTGGAACATCCTGTCTCTGTCCACCTTGTCAATTCCTCGCAGTATTTTGTATGTTGTTATGTCTCCTCTAACCCTCCTGTCGTCCAGTTTCGTCAGGCCGATTTCCCTTAACCTTAGCTCTAACTCTCTCAGATACTCCTAACTTAATCCCATTTATTTCTCCCCACTGAAACTCACCTACCCCTTTCAGCTTTGTTTCGCTTAGAGCTAAGACATTCAACTTTTTTTCATTCATAACATTAGCAATCATCTTTTTATTATCCGCACTACATCCACGCACATTCAAGCATCCCAATTTTAAAAGTTTTTCTTCTCGTTTTTATTATTTTTTTTTCTACAGGAGAAGGGGTTACTAGCCCATTGCTACTGGCATTTTAGTCGCCTCATACAATACGCATGGCTTACGGAAGATTGTTTTTCACTTCCCCTTGCAGAATAGATGAAATAAAGAACAAGAACTATTAAGAAAAAGGAGAAAAATTCTAGATGTGTGTATGTATATGCATGTGCATGCCTGTGTAGTGTGACCTAAGTGTAAATAGAAGAAGCAAGATATACCTGTTATCCAGCGTGTTTATGAGACAAAAAGGGACACCAGCAATCCTACAATCATATAAAACAGTTACAGGTTTCTGTTTCATATTCACTTGGCAGGACGGTAGTACCTCCCTGGGTGGTTGCTGTCTACCATCCTTCTCGAGTTCTGAACAAAATATAAAGAAAAGTTAGAAGGAAAAAAAGAACAGAAAAAAATCAGGCAACCTCTAAGAGGTTTCCTTCAGGGATACCTAATTATTCCTTAATTGAAACTGATGTATTACGTTATTTTGTCTTTCCTCTCCTGCACCTGGACGCTCTTCGTCCATCTCTACCCTGACGTTACCAACCTCTGTCATATGACGCTACATAACCCACACAGGATTAGCGGATTTTTATGACTATATTTACTAATGATTACTTTCGTCAAGCAAGAATCGTCTTCAAATTCTAAGATATATAAAATCACTCTACTGTCACAGAAAAGACTTACTGAGTGATTTGCACTGCCCTGTTTATAAGTCCTGTATAAAATTTTACTCCTATTTAGCTCTTCACTGTGCGCATATTTCTAATGATCCTTAAAATTGGGCATTAGTACATAATCTTAAGCAGTAAATGTCAACCTTCTGTCTGAATAAACATTTTTGAAAGATATATGGTCATTAAATATGCACAGAATATATGCATGTACGGTTATTTTGGGGAATAATTGTAATAAGTGAAATTTACAAGTTTAGCTGTGTGAATTAAGTAAATTTGAACAATTTATCTTTGTGTTCAATTGAACCCCTCCCCATCACTTTCCCCCAACACAGTGTGGGCCGTGAAGACTCTCCCCTCCGTACACTGAGTCGTGAAAGACTCGCCCCTCCGTACACTGTGCTTTGTGATAGATTTTTCACCTCCACAGTTTGTGGGTCATTATGGCTGTAATTCAAGGTACACTAACATCAAGAATACTATTCTCCCTAAAACACCGAATATACTATGTATACACAGTGATATGCACCTCCATGTATATACGCTGTTTGCACACAAAGTGGGCGTTTACTTTCCTCTTTCTACTCTATTAATATTTATATCACCATTTAAGCACTTTTAATATCTAACAATATTAACGATTTAAATATTATGACATATTAAATTTCCTATTTCTATAGTTTCTCAATGTAGAGTCAATGAGTCGTATGTTCAAAATTCCACTTGATTTCCACATGTTCAGAATCCCACTTGATTTCGTCTATGTTACCTCACCAACTGTTGATTTAGACCTCAAGTATTTGGGCCCTTAATTCATCTGTGAATCCGCGGAGTAATTTCAGTTATCACACCTGCCACTCTTATTGACTTAGATCTCAATTATGGTTAGTGACTGGGTAATTTAGCGTGTCTTGTTTGCTTGAACCCTCAAGAGAGTGCTACCGGAGGGACTTCAAAAGCAATCCATTTATTTCTGCTGCTGACTATTTATGGAACTAATTGAGCTCAAAAGTAATAATTGTTTAGGTACTCATTTGAACGATTATGCATAGGTGTAAGAAAACAAAATTATTTTAAAATAACATTATATATCATAATAAGGTTAGGTAAGTTTCCTAAGGTTCTTTTGGTACAAAATCATTAATTTTTATATTAACATAAATGAAAAGAGTATATATTTAAATGTATAAGAGAAAGTTGCTAATTGATCAGTTTTACCTATTCGGCACGATACACACACGCACACAATATATATATATATATATATATATATATATATATATATATATATATATATATATATATATTTACTGTAGAGATTTGGAAACAAATTCCCAAAGTTTTCGTATTCGAATCAAATTGTCAAGGAACACAACCTTTAATGAGTGAGGCTTGATGCTTTTGATGGAAGGTATTGTAGCTTTACTCGTCTTCATTTTGTCAGGTCATACCATTCCCCTTAACAAGTACAGTAAATGTTCTAGGGGCTTACAGATTCCTCATGAATATATTAATATAAATCCGGGGCATATGAGATGTACTGTTTAATTCCCTTAACTGACGGTCATGTTATTGTCAGAGGAAAGATCGTCAACAGTTATCTTTGTCAGTGTTGCTATACAGTGCAATGCCTTTCTCGGTCTAGGCTTTAACCAGATTTAAGAGCCCAACTCTGGTGCGAGTTTTACATTCCCTTACATGCCCTACCTTCCCCTCCACATTCCGTTACTTTCATCCCCCTCCCTTCCACTAGGCTTTCATGGCAATCCCACGTCTCGTTTTTAGAAAGCGTTTTTCTCTGTTGCAGTTTTCTCTTTTGGTTTGCATTTCCCCCCTCATTACATCTCCTTTTTTTAAGGGAGGGGGATGCATTCATGTTGATGAAGTGTTTTTGTCCAAGGAAATGGAGTCACCTTCCCTTACCTTGGACAAAACTAGATAACCTCCCTTTCCCCAGGTTCTATGCAACCCCTATAGGTTTAACACTTCCTCAATAATAATAAATCTCATCTCTCTTGCTGCCTCTATATAACTCGCTGAGACAAGATTAATACTGGGTGATTGTTTGAGATATGAGGATATATAACGAGGAAGCATAACCTGAAACTAGAAGGTCCATTTAGGTAAATGGAATATAAGAAAAAATACTTCAGCGTGTCCTTAGTGAACATGGAATGGATGTTAAGGCCAACTCAGTACAGTTTTAAAAGTCGATAGTGAAAAAAGGTAGAGAAGGCTACACTAGGTAATTGAAGCTATAGCCTATAAGCTATAACTCATCCCCGCAGACAAAACTACGTGAACACACACATACACAGAACTGGTAAATATAATAATTGTAAACTTGTCAGTGAATATCCATTTGACAATATTAACCACATGCAAGCGACCATGTCCTTTATTTTGTCACGATCCAGCAAAAAAATAGTTTAGTTTCTGCTTAAAGGGGAGGGAGGGATAAAGAATGGGGCTTAGCATTGATGAAATGCTCTATGTCAGTGGAATTAAATCTGCTCTTCCCTTGGATCAAACCTGATTTTTTCCTCTATCGAGGCGAGAGCCACGGTTTAAAAATACATGAAAAAACTGGATTAGTCCGCGCACAGATTTTAAAAACGTTAAACAGGAAAATTATGCTAAATATTTGTTGATAATTGTACAATACGAAGAAGAATAAACATAGTGAATGTTTTTAAACAATGGATGTTTTAATAATTACCGACTTTTTTCGAAGAGTAAGATTTAGGGATTACAAAGCGGCGGGGAAAGATAATACAATACAATAAGAGGGGAGAGGGAAAACGGTAATAATAGAGGTGAGGGGAAGTTGATGAGGAGCATTAGCTACAGGGACAGTGGGAATTATAAACAAGAATACCAGCTCATTATATATTCAAGCCAAAGTTTTGAAGGATGCTTCCGGGGTCACGCCCCTACGGTGAGATCCCTGACAAGGCCTCCTGGTGTTTCAAAGCTTGATCAACCAAGCCGTTACTGCTTGCCGTGCACAATATGATGTACGAGCCACACACTGGACTAAGTTTAGTTGGCAATTCCTCGTATGCACGAAGAGAAGAGGGGTTGAAAAGTCCAAGACCTCTGACACTTACCGAGTACTCGTTGGGCCCCTGATTATTATTAAGTATCCCCAAAAGGGTTTCTTTAAGAGGTTGCGTGAATTTTGTCTTCCTCCAACTTTTCTCGTTCACTTATATAACGAGAACGCCTCATCCTGTTTGTTTATAACATTCTCAGCAACATTTTCCTCATTCCTGTTTGTTTATAACATTCTCAGCAACATTTTCCTCATTCCTGTTTCTTTATAACATTCTCAGCAACATTTTCCTCATTCCTGTTTCTTTATAACATTCTCAGCAACATTTTCCTCATTCCTGTTTCTTTATAACATTCTCAGCAACATTTTCCTCATTCCTGTTTCTTTATAACATTCTCAGCAACATTTTCCTCATTCCTGTTTCTTTATAACATTCTCAGCAACATTTTCCTCATTCCTGTTTCTTTATAACATTCTCAGCAACATTTTCGTTTTCTTTCTCACGCTTCCTATCAGCTTAAAATTTTCAGCTCTGATCTGTTCTTAGGCTAAATTCTATGCAACATTTCGTTATCTCTCACTTAAGAAATTTTCATAATGTGTAATGTACTAGAGCAAATTATATACTATTATTCATTATCTCCTGTAAGGGACTCTAAGAATCTAGATGAATTATTTTTTGGCTTGATTTTTGAATCTAATCATACAATTCAGTTTCTCAGTCTTCAAGGGCTGATTCATCGTATGAAACAGATGGCATGATTCATGGATTTAGGCCGTGTAGGTACAAATTTTGTTGGATTCTGTACAATGACTGGAAAATACATCTGGTAAGCTTTGAAGTTTTAGTGCTGATGTGTTTTCCTAAAGGAAAACAATATCTTGATGTTAGGTTCTGTAAGTTATCATGTGCCAATTTATCAAATTTTTTTTTTTGTGAAATATTTGGTGAATTTCACCTCTGGTCAGAAATAAGTCAGAGTGTTTGACTTTATTTGGTTATCTCAGGTTAAATCAACTTTATATTTTTTTATGTGACTATAACATCTATATGCTTTCAAGATTATTGTTAAAAATTGGTATTTTATGGACACTGAGCTTGCAGAAAACTTATTTACTTACTGACGTACTTTATTACCTACTCATTTTCGTACTTATTTAATGTAATTACTTTCTTAAAATCTAGGTCTCAATTTGCTCTTTGGAAGAAATTCCAAAAAAATAAAAGTATTTCTCTTCAAATAAAGTATTTCTGAGAGTCGCATCTGATTAGCTTCAACTCTTCCATGCCGACTAATCGAACTTCTCAGTAGCTCAAAGTTTGTGCATTTTTCGAATTCTGGTCTCTTTGAAAGGTTTCAATTAAATCTGGAATGTATATGTCCTAATTTACCGTTGTTATACTGAATTTGGACGGAGCTCTCATATAATAATAGCCTGTGAATGCCTCTTCTCAATCCCTTCAAATTTCCAATGCATTATAAGCTTGTGCTAAATATACTTGTAAATTATAAACCTGTACTATATGTTTCAATATTCCAAGAAACTAGCGTTGTGGAATACTATACCTTCCATGAATCCCTCAGGGACCACAATATACATCAAGTATAAGTTACGTTGCACCGTCTGCAAAATCTCCTGCATTCATACAGAGTAATTTCGGTGTTCAGGCATGGCACTAATCCCTCCACGATTGTCCAGATGTAGGTGATGTGCTTTTTTCGCTAACGTTGCAAGGAGTACAATTCAAGGGACTTAAAACATTCACAATAATTTTAATGTTTGGATGAATGTATATGGACAATGAAATTTCTCCGTATGTTTTCTAGGTCAGCAATCTCGCCCACCTTGAAGGGTACCTATGATAAAATGCAGCAATATTTTAGCCAAGGAAGAACAAGTGACTTGAAGAGTTTTATCATTGGCTCACCAGCTTTTGTCTTGAACATTCTAGTCATCCAACCTGTCATTTTCCTTGCGTTAGCGAGATAACAACATTATTGTGAAAATCAAATTTTTCGTAGTAACGTTGCCATATAACTTTAGCCGTCTCATCCCTCTAAGGCAGAGGGAGAGGGAGGACCTTGATGCTAGTGAATAACTCTTTAGTTACTGAACTGCAGGTGCCATCACCCGCCCCCTTTCCTCGCATGAAATCTGACTGCCTCCCATTTCTCTTGCGTTGTGTGACCCCTAAATAATTACAGATTCCGTTTTATATTTCCCTTGCGTTGTATGACCCCTTTAGGTTTACCACTTCCGTCTCATGTTTCTAACTCCCCATAAAGCAATATTAACCCATAATGCTGGCAATGTGGAGACTTGGTCTTAGTGCACAGGTTACCTTCAAATTATAAAATATAAACAAACATTCGTCCTGAAAGAATTCGTATAAATAAATTGGCATATATAATTTTGATATTTGTTTAGAAAGCTTCTTATGAACTACGAACAATAATCTGGAAAATTGGCTTCTGGTGTTCAACTTTTTTTCTCTAATATCACACAGTAGAGCACAAAGCATTTTCACTTAATCTGGAAAAAAAAAAAACACTAACCAAAAGATCGTGTAAGGCTTCCTCTCAAAACTGTGGGTAATAAATAAGCTTCATATTTTTGATGATATACAATAAAAACAAGTTGATGAATAAGAGACATGTGCAACACTAAGGTATCTTAATTGCCAAAGTGTTTCGTCTACACAACAGGCTTCTTCAGTCGACTACAGAAGAACACTGAAGCAGCTTGTTGCAAGCGAAATGATTCTGCAATAAGGATACCAGACTGTTGGACTTCTGTCCCATAAATATGTTATTACACCTAAGGTAAAGAAAATTTTATTAAAGTGTTCTTCATATATACGCAACATATATACTTCATAATACAAAAATTAGAATTAGTTAATGTATAAGTTATTTAAATCGCAGCCTCTCGAAAGAGGCAAAGAGGCCCATGGTAATGAGAAATCTTCATTACTAAGTATTTTTTTCAGGAATCTAATTACATTCTGAAACTTCCTTCAGCTACATGAATTGTTTCAAGAAAGGTACAAAATACCGACAAACGCAGAGGTTGATGAAGCTCCTGGTGAGAGAGAGTCGCTTTAATAAAGTTTTCTCAAGATGAACAGGTCTCTCTGTAGCTTCAGCAATTGCAATTATAAAGATAGAGCTCAGTTTTCTGCTTAACAAATTTTCCATATCATTAAAAAACAAAAAATCGTCTATGCATACATATCATTGTGAATTATTTTTGTAAAGTTAGTTGCGTATATACTGCACAGCGATAAGTGAATGTAAGTCTCATTGTATATATACCGAGATACCCGAGTCTGTGTGTGTGTGTATATACTAAGAGGTGTGTGTATCATTGGGTATTTACAATAAGAAGTGTTAATGGGTATTTGTATCTAAAACCTTGTACATAAACGGAGGGATATCTCTAATAGTACATCTTAGTACACACATAAACACACATTTTATATATATATATATATATATATATATATATATATATATATATATATATATATATATATATATATATATATATATATATATATATATATGTAGTGCCGATTAGGTAAAACTGGTCAATTAGCAAGAACTCATTTAAAATTAAGTCCTTTCTAAAATTTTCTCTTATACGTGTAAAGATATATTTTTTTCATTAATGTTAATGTAAAAAATTATAATTTTGCACCAAAAGAATCTTAGAAAACTTATCTAACCTTATTATAACAAGAAATTTAATTTAGCTTAATCCAACACAATATATTTTAGATACGTTTACAATAATTTAATAATAAACAAACACAAAGAAATATATTTTTTTAGTTAGGTTCAGAATGATTTTTGCGAAATTATTGCATACACAAATTTTCGCTTATCTTATATGGCAAGATCGTTGCTATTTAAGCAAAATCAAGTTCTGCTATTCGAGACATTATATATATATAACAAAATATAGGATGGGGTCCACCTCTGGTGTACATGTGGGACCATAGCCTCGGAGAAGTGGATAAAAAGGCTTCAAGGAAGAATATTTAATTTATTTCTGAAGCCATTTGAATATTCCACTTCCCCTACCACCCCACATATATATTATATATGAATATCTTCGGTATATGTATGCTGAGAACACGAATCTGCCGGAAAATATTTCTTAATATCCCTTGTACAATCGAAAGGTTTTAAGCATCATAAACAAATTCTCCAAGTCCCTGCCAAAGTAGATTTCTTGAGCTTCGTACTGAGATTCTCGCAGACTCGAACTTCTATGCACTTTTGAAGATCATCCCATTATAGGCACACCTCTTCCTTCATTACCAACACAGGTGTAGTCTAGTAGCCTGCACACCTGGTTGTAGCAGAAAAAGCAAGGTGAAAACGAGATACGAGCAAAGGCATCATTTAGAGATGGATCAAGTAGAATGACTTGACGTATAATCTGTAGGAAGGAAGGGGGTAGGGTCGTCCTAGAAAGGTTGAGGAAGGAAGGAGGTTTGTGGCAGAGGCTTGGACTTCGCAAGCATGTGTGAGCGTGTTAGATAGAATGAATGGAGACATGGTTTGGGACATGACGATCTGTTGGGTGGAGCAGGTAACATTGTGAAGATTCAGGAACCAGTAAATTGATTTAGTTGGACTTGAGTCCTGAAATGGAAGTACAATGCCTGCACTTTAAAGGAGGTCTGAGATAGTGACAGCTGGGAGGACTTTCTCAGCTGTCTATCTGACTCCTCTGCAAAGACAGTGATTATGTTGAGTGTGGTAAGTGTTGAATGATGATGAAAGTTTCTTTTTGGGATTTTCTTTTGGGTCACCCTGCCTCGGTGGGAGACAGGCCGACTTGTTGAAAAAAAATAAAATTCCTTCACCAAACAGCAAGCAATAATATGTACAATATTAACAGGATATGTACAGAAAGGCAAATTGCAAGTAGGAGACACAGTGAGAACCATCTTCAACCAGACGTGGAGGTAAATCTGCCAATGTTGATTAACGAGTGTACCACATCGCCTCATAACTTTGGCAATCTTCCTTGTTATTAGCTGGTTGAACCAAGGTACTAGCATAATGAGGAGGCCCTTTCTCATTATACCTTTAGCATCTGGTTCGCTTGTCGGGAGGGCATGCCCATATAGGTGTGTGACATACGATGAATAAAATGTAACCTTTTCGTAGCATGCCACATCATAACACTGCATTAAATATTTTATTTGTTAATGTTCAATGTATTAGTAAAAATAAGGCAGCGATTTGACTTCTCATTATCATCAGGAATACTTTAATCCTTAAAAAGACGAATAAAGAAATTGTTTTTAAGTATATGTACTGCAAAATATGCCCTTCCTGTGTGTCTGAGAGACGCACATTTTGGTGTATATACCATGAGAATATTTTATTCCCCGCCTGAATAAGGCGAAATAAATGCACTAGTGTAGATTAAGATGCTAATGCCAGGATCTCGCAATTTTTAACTTTTTTGCTCTTAAGAAATACATGAAAAACTCTCACATTAAAACATTTCCGCGTAGGATCTTTAAGTTTCACTAATGGCACTGACGCTCGTCTTCTTGTTGGAGGACGCTACTTACAGTGTCATATTCACTCGTCTCGGATGAGGACATCCTCTAAGACACGACAGAATTATTTTCTTTTTTTATATTATCATCTTCATTCTTATCATTCGTGAATCTAGTCGAATAGATTTTCGCATCCTATTCAGGCGCATTCATGATGTGCAGAGAAAGGAAGGAACTTTCCCTTCACCCTTCTAAAGGGGGTCCATTGATACTTGTGAAGGGAACTTCAACAATAAATTACCTCTTTTTCTCAGACTGTGTAAGAGACTTGCTAGTTTATTGTATTTCAGGTGCTGCGTGATTTGAGAAAATTCCCGCCATATTGCATAACCACTCTTTCCACTACATCAATGAACGCGAGAGAAATAGTGCAGAGTGAGGCAGATATTTCTAATGTACTTAAATACTGAAACTGAATATTCGAATTGAAACTGAAGCATTCAAAAGTTATCACACGAACATATCCCATTTTCAATGAAAATGACAAATTAGGACAAATAGGCCAAAAATTAATTCAAGCCATCCACTATGGAACAACAGCTTTGAAGACAAGGCTGGTTGCACAGACACCATTATCCTAACATACCCCAGCACATGAAGTTCGAAGCCACTCAAAATTTGCATTATAAAGTTAGTAGCATTGAAGGATGAATCGAATTTGATAATCCATTCAGGAATTATTGCATATAAATGTGTATACTAATTTTCTCAATTTCTTGGAGGTAAAACAAAAAACAAAGTGGGACCATCACAGGCCATCAATCCAAACATGTTTCATAAGACTTACCAGTACACAGTTTAAGTAAGAATGTATGAAATTAACTCAGATTTCACCTTGGGTGCATAACATTATTTTTTACAATGTACTTTAGGGAACAAAGCTGTGACGTGACACATTTCTGATAAGGCATTTTCCAGATACATTATAGAAAACTATTTTATTTCCGGGAATAGAATAAGGAAACCTAAAATAAAAAGCATAGCTTTTTTTATGGGAAACAAGAAACATTATCTAGTTATAACACAGCATACAAAAAAAGTTGCAACAACACAGCCTAAACCAACCCCCCACCCAAAAAAAAAAAACCTTTTCATCGCGCCCAAATATATAAAAGCATTTCTCTAAGTAATATTTTCCAGCATTTAGGGTTTAAGTATTTATGCATGTAAGTAGTTAACTTTCTTAAAACTTCGTGTATAATTTTTTTTTTACTATGCTTCTGAGGACATACAGACTTTTTGTGAATATAAATGAACATTATGTAGATTTAACCTATAACGCAAAAAAAGTCAAAATTTTATTATTTTCTGATCAGAAGAAAAATTCTCTACTTATTTTACAGAATCTAATTTGATGAATAAAATTGGCATATTAGGATTAAAACTCACAGAAACTAAAATATAGCAGAAGATTCCTTTGAGAAAAATACATCAGCACTAAATATTTAAAACAAATAGAGAGTCTCCATATATTAAATTGGATCAAAGCAAATATGAACCTATACAGAATATAGCCAAGGAATTTTTAATCCATTCCTTAAGATGAACCAGGCATCAAAGATTTAAATTATTCACAATTGTTTGTCTTAAATTATGGAAAAGCCCTAAACCAGTATGTGATATAGAGCTTGTGGAGTATGAGGCATTCAGATTCGATCCAATATAAAAAAAAACTAAATCCAGTTCCATGGATCAGCATAAAGGTAAAATACTGCAATAAAGGAAAAATAATATCATACCATTTTGAGATATGAATGGCACCTACACACTCCATTAATACTAACTGATCTAAGTCGATCAGTGTAGATTTTCTCAAGTTATAACTGAAGGAAAATACTGTAATGACGTTTGAAACAGTTTCCATAAGGCATCCACACATTCAAATAACCGACGTGAATTTTGCACTAGATAAAGTAAACCAGCGTTGAAAATGTGAAGTCTGTCGAATAAGGTTTTCTCGAGTTATAAATGAAAATTTTGAAGAACAAAATGAATATGGTGCTGAATTTGTTCCAACAATTTGAAAGTGTATCCTCTATTAATACAATGTTTCTAAAGCATAGACATTTGATTTTAATTTAAAGAAATCAATAGGCAATGTGACATCGCTTATTTCCCAAAATCAATTAAAATTACTTTAAGATGCAACATCATTTTGGGTTTGAAGTCGATCAAAAGAAGCATTCTCTACTTATTACATGGGAAACTAATTATTTAAAAAAAAACTGCCAAAAACATAGTTACAAAGCATAATGTCAAGGACAAGCTTTCTCTCAACATGACTCTCCATAGGTGAAAGTTTGAAGCCTTTCAGAAAAGGTATTCCCCGGTACTTGAAAAGTCTCCAAGAATTTGCAGTTTTTTAACACTTTCAGTAAAATTTCAAAATTGCACATGAACTAAATTCTTGGGGGTATCATACTTCTTATGCAAAGAATCATTAATATTTTGAATCCAATTAAAAGAATCACTCTTTAGTGTTTGAATATAAATGAATACGACTATATATTCAACAAAATAGCCAAATTGAGTCTTATGCCACACACTAACAACGCGACCATTGCAATCAGGAAACCAGTGGCGAAAATTTAAAGGCAATTGAATGAGCCATTCTCCAGTTATGGCACAGATTCCAAAAGATTCCAGATTTTATTAAATATTTTACATTTTTTACAAATTTGTCCGCACACAAAACTTAATGGGTAGTATCTTGGCCGTAAAGTAAATCAGTCAATAAATACTGAAGCCATAACTTTACTCTGATGCTGGTGAGATGACCTTCATCCCTCGCTTAGATCGAATTTGAACGCATCCCATTACATAGCCTTTATATGACACCTACGGGTTTAGTGCTTACCTCTGATTAAAATGTAACAGTTTTGAACAGAATCTATCTTGAGTGTCTGAGTGTATCTTTATTTGTACAAATATCTTTATTTGTACAAATACATGAACAAGGTATACAGGCCTAGCTGACATCAATATAGAAAGCAGCTTGTTATGCTGAGCATTTCGAGCAAATTAGGTCAGTTTTATCCCAGGATGCGATCTACACTAGTCACTAACACCCAGGTACTCATTTTACTGACGGGGAACATAGACAACCGGTGTAAGGAAACATGCCCAGTGTTTCTACTCTCGCCGTGAATCGAACCCGGACACTCGCCGTGTGAAACGAGAGCTTTAGCTACCGGGCCACTCGGCATCGTAACTGTTGCGAGTTTTTGTGGTGACTTGTAACTTCAGTAAAATGTCCTGGCTCCTAAAGGGTAAATGACTTGACAAGTCTAGGGGTATTTAAATTACGAAAACACAACCACCATGTACCTTTATACAAATTTAAATAGTTAATGTAGTACAAGGGCACAAAAACTAACCTATACAAAAATATATAATATTAAAAGTAACTTATATACAACTTATAATCTTCTCCACTACAACATCACCTTAACTTCAGTTCACATTGGCTCACTAGCACACTGCTATTAGTGAATAAAATAAATGAACATTTATGAACAGGGAGGTTCCAGGACACCCCCTTCTGCAGGCTGTACAAGTACTCTCCCAAAGTGGAAACAGGCCTCTGCACACTAAGGCCTTACCGGTAAACATGAGAATACTTAAAACAATGAAATAACCTATGATATAAACTTACAAAAAGCATCATCCCTACAAAACAAACCGTGATGTATTAGGACATCTGGTTGCAGGTGCTGTGCTCCACACACTGCCACTCACCACCTCACTCTCCTCCTCTGGCACTCTGCCTGACCAGGAATAATAAGCGTCTGGATTCAGTACAATCCGGAAACTATGGAGCATTATTTTTTATATAATTTTTTTCCTGCAGCACACTGCATAATAGTAACGTAGTGTATGAAATGGATGGAAAGTTGCACGAGTTAAGGGTTGTGTAGGCATAAATGTTGCATTCTGTGCGAAAGGAAGAAAATGTTTCTTCTGGTCGGATTTAAACTTTTAGTGCATGATGCTTTTTTCTCAAAGAAAACAATGTCTTGATGTTATGTTGTCTAAGTTATTATTTGCCAATTTTATTAATCGAAATGGTTTCCTGCGAAATATTTGTAGAATATCTCTTCTGTTTGACTTTATTTGGTAATCATATGCGAAATTAACCTATGTAATTTGATGTGCCTAAAGCATGTGTGTGTCCTCAAGGCCGTTGGTAAGAATTTTATATATTATGTACATGAAACTTGACAGTCTTACATAAAAAAGTTAGATTAGATTTTATCCCTTGTTGGAACCAATTTACTGGAAGAAATTGGATTAACTAAAATGCTGATTTCATGTGATAATTTCTGGATGTCAATTTTCATTAGCTTCAATACTTCCATACTGATAACTTGATAATGCAATTGTTGGTGGTTTGAAGCTTGACGTGCTTGTATATTTTAGGATATTAGTATCTTTGAATGATTTGAATTAGATTTGGGTTGTTTAGTTCAAATTTAATTTTTTTAGCGACGAAATTTGCATATTAGTTTCCTAAGATGACCTGTGAAGGAATGTGGTGATTCACTCTAATATTTAACTGAATTATCAAACTATATTTATTTTAAAACTTAGGAAAGGAGCACTGCAGCAGGCCTACTGGCCCATGCTAGGCATGTCCATCACACCCCCATTTTCCATAAATCCCATGGGTATTGAGGCTTTATGGAATACGGGGATACCTCTCTCAGGTCACGCAGAGACCAAGATGCTCATACAGTCGTTTATCCCCTCAAGGAGGTTCCTTGACGCTGGTGAGGGGCTCTTGATCTAGGGAATTGGATCTGTGCTCCAGTTCCCAAATTGACACTGAATACCTTCCATCACCTTCTTCTTACAGGCGCTGTATAATCCCTACGGGTTCAGAGCTCCCTTATGATTAAAATAATATAGTCGTTTAACGATTTTTTTTTCAATGACTGTCTTGGCTCTTGCTACTGGCTCAAAAATAAAATTTCGTATGCTCCTTAGTGCTTAAAGCAAGAAACTTACTTCTTCACGTTTTTGATTCTGAAATGTCTTTGCGACACTTTCAAAACTGAGGCTATTTTTTTTTATTCTATGTTATATATTTGCTCATATCTCGGTTACTTTTCTCTGACTTCGTTTTTATAAAGGATAGCTTTTTTATGTCCTTTATTTTCAGTTATCGTTTATGTATTCCTAACGGTTTTCCCGTAAAAAAAAAAAACAAGCTTTTACTCATTTTTTTATGATTTGTTTAATGACCTTCTCATTCATTACACATTTTGTGTTCAAAGGTTTTCTCTGGAATATTGCCAAAAAAATTCTTCATAATTTTTCTTAATTTTAAAAATGTCATGAATATTTTTATGAAGTGAAAGTTAAGGTTGGTTAATGTATGAGGAAACAGGACTATCTACGTCTAATTGACATTCTATACTAATGATACATAACAGAATGACTTCATTTTTTCGATTACCATTCAAAGCAAACCAAAAAAAAACACTCATTTCTTTATAAAAACAAACATCAGTTTGATCGTGTTCACTTATATACGCTAAAAAAAAAAAAAAAAAAAAAAAAAAAAATTTTCAGTAATATTTTCAACTACGTCTTCCTCGCCTAAGCAAGAACACATTTCTATACATGGAAGTGACATAGCAGTGTACTTGCCACGACTACTGCCACAGTTTGTTTTGGTAGTTGCACTTAAGCTCAAGTACAGCCTGAAGAGCTGGTGGTTATTTTCAACACTACCAACCGAGATCAGTTGGATTTGTTAAGTTGGTATGTGTGTTTTCTATTCGTGCCATTTCAAGGCTGAAGGTGAGCCTTTGTATAGCGAGTGTTAGCGACGACCTTGGAGAAGGAAGATTTTCACCTAACACCTTTTTTGCTTAAAAAGTCACCACTTAAATTCTCCAACAGTGGTAGTGTGTGTGGCTTGGAATGTACATTTTGTAAATGAATATTTCCATAGTTATTTGATTTATTTTGCCAAGGCTGGCGAAAACTTGCAGATTATTGTCTTTAGCGGACTTGAAGGGCTTCCAGAAACTTAACTTCTCTTTCTCATATTTCATATTTCTCATATTTCATATTTCTCATATTTCATGAGAAGGTCATTAAAAAAATCATAAAAAAATGAGTAAAAGATTTTTTTTCGAACCTTAGGAATACATAAACGATAACTTGTTGATATTGGTATAAGGGGCACACTCCACCTCCTTCCTCCACTTTCAGTGATGGAGTTCACGTCTTTTGACAGTAAAGGACATTTGCTCAGAGATACCACTGAAACATCTGTGTCAGGAGAGTAGGTGTCACAGACTTGCTCCTCTTTTTCGATACTTCTACTGTGTTTACGATTATTGTGCCTTCAGCTTCTTCATGTGAGCTCCACAGTGACGTACCATCCTAAAGCCGTACGTGAGGCTTATTATTGCAACTGTGGCAGTAGTCGTGGCAAGTTTAGTGCAATTTCACTTCTAGCTCAGGAACTAATACGTTGCTAATTACAGCTCTGCATTTTCCAGCAACAGTTTTGTTAGGAAATTATTGAGTTCTTCTTGTTTTATAATGATAAAAAATAATCTACATGCATAGTTCTGTTACGACGCGATAAAGTGTTGGATCAGTGTGCCCTTAGCGTCATTCCATTGTAAACTTTGTCGGTGAATTCTCAATTAATGAGTCAAAAATCATTCTGTTTCGGGGAATGAAGTTGTTAACAAGACCTGAGCAGTTCTTGTTGTTGGTTTTCAAGAGGTGTACATATACACCATTACCAGCACTTCGGTGGTGCTAACACCTGTAATTAACCCAAAGAAATTTTGCATTAGCGTTCATTATTAATTACCCTGATAAAGGAAAACAATAAAAAGTTTAATACAATAATAAAATCATTTTCACTATAGTTATCAGTTTTTTTCACTGGAAGGCAGTTAGGTATACTTAATAAATGGTAATAAGTGAAATTAAAGGTAATTAAAAAAGCTGGCATTTGAAACGCGCATTTTGAAATCGGTAGAAAAGTAATAAAGATACGCGGAAATAAATATATGCTATCGAATAAACATGGCCGCCATTTTGAAAGTGACATCAGGGCATTGAGTATCCCAGCCAATATTCGAACATAAAAGAGCAAGTCCCTTTCTCCCTTAGCTAATGAACATAAGAGACGCTCAATGGTCTCTGACTGGGTATGGCCTCCCTCTCCTCTTCTCTCTTACATCCGTGTTCGTTTTCCCAAGTCTGCCTGGTATCCTACACACTACTGACACTACGTCAGCTTCAAGGCAAAGGTGTCTTGAAGCTGACGACGTGCTCTAGTTCTGGTGGAATTAGATCTGCCCTCCCTTTCTCTGGTTGAAGCCTGATTTCTTCCCATTCTCTAGGCCAGGGATTCTCAACCTTTCCTCCATCATTAGTCCCCTCGGCTTGATGAATTTCTCCATTTACCTCCTTTCTTCCATACAAAAAAATTATCGCCATCATAAAGAGACAGAAAAACAAGGTCAGAAAAACTAAATTATTCAGGTTTTGCACAAAAATAACCAACAAATATTTAACCCTTGCCATGTAATTTTTTACCCCCATGGGGTAAATTTACCCCTGGTTGAGAATCACTGCTCTAGGCGATCTCTAGGAATTCAGAGTTTACGAATGAATATAAATAATTTTTTATGCTGCACGGATTACCTTTAATAATCTGTATTATCTTAATTGCCGACAAGGATAACCTAAGATAAAAAAATAAGTCAGAAAATAATATTTAAATGATTTACTTACATTTATTCACCAGCATTGTTATATTTTGTATATGTATTCATATGTAGGGAAAATATATCATAACAGTTATGCAAGTTCGTTTCAATAAATAACTCAGGGAAAGCCAGTCCTAAAACTATCAGGCTAATGCACTAACCAACGCATCATGCCGGCTTAATAAAATTCACCCAACTAGGTAAATTTCTGTACTCAAGGAAGGTTAGCATAGGCCTCACTGCGGCCACAATGAAGATTTTACAGATGAATTTCACATCAACATACCTGTGGCAAGCTCTACCTCAAGTCCCATTCAAGGCCGTTATCAATGACTTTGGAAATCACAGTAATATTATTATAAATTGGTAAGGGACTTAACGTAGAGTTTGCCACAACAATGATAGTGTGAGATTCTTCTAAAAATTCTGCGTTGCGATCACAGTAGTGCACATGTTAACCTGCCTAGAGCACAGAAATATACCTAGCTCGATGAGCCTTATAAAGCAGGCATGATATACTGGTTAGAACACTGAAGAAGACTGGTTCGCCATGGCTTTGAACCCCACCCAATCTGGGATCTGTTCACAATCATGTTATTACGATTTCGCAAGTGACTAGTTCATTACAACTTAAGTCGCGAAGCTTGAGATCGTAACTATAACAGATACATGGACAAAGTCCCAAAAATGCAGAGCAAACCTTTATTTGGCATCGTTTTGCTCTTAGCAAAATATTCTCCTTTTAGAGCAAAATTCAGTCCATTACTGTGTTGTTCTATATACTTATTGCTTTTGTCCCCACACTAGTTTAACTCATTATTGTTACTAAGATCTTCCTTTTATTCCACGTTTAACAAGCTCACACAGTCCATTAAACCACTTTCCCCGATATATTGTCATAGTTTACTTTCGGTTCCTATTTTCTCATTACTTTCTTTGCTCGAAATCTTTCATAGGCATTCATAAGGTGGACCTATTTAATATAATATTGCACCAAAATCGTTTGTCTTTTATTTCACACACGTTTATAATCAATATACTATCGATGGAGCATAAGTTTCCATATAAACCACTTGCAAAGAACTTTTATTAACATAGTAAGATTGCTTACTTAAATATATATACTGTTATTTGCAATACTTGGATTCATGCAGGATATATACACCAAGAGGTGTATATCCCTTAATATCTATGCACTGAGGGTTTGGTTTAAATATAGTTTTAGAATTAAAAAATGAAAGAGGGGTGGGCGCTTGGCTCAAACCGAAACCCTGAGAGTAGCAGGTCCAGGTTTCTGTTAGTTTTGATCCAAAAATAAGTCTTAACATCTGTAAAAAAATATATTGTTAAAGTTAAATTATTAAGGGAGTTCGGCCTATTCGGCAAGTTTGTCATATTAACTACCACACACACACGCACACACATCATAGCATTCCTTACATTTTAAATTTCCAGGTTTCAAACTCACTTTAAAACACACGTAATTGATTTTTTCATCCTCGTGTCGCAATGCAACTCACAAAGTGTGCAAAGCAAATATTTGTAAATAAAAAAGGCAGAATCGAAAAAATAGAATGCAAAAAAATATGTTTAGTGAACTTCGTGCAAACTCGAAAAGTGTTAATATAAATGCAGTCTTTATTTTCTAGCTGGGGAGGCAAGGAGTGTAGTAATGTTTGGTCACCTGGAACAGTTAGTTACCATTTTGTCCTAGGCACATGTCGATTAGACACTAGGCCTGTTGTATATGTGTGTGTGTAAGGAAACACTTCGAAATGTTTTTCCACCCCGCCGGGAATTGAACCCGGTGGAGTGGTAGGAGTGCTGGGAGACACGGAGTGTAGTAATGTTTGGTCACCTGCAACAGTGGAGTGGCAGGGGTGCTAGGGAGGCACGGAGTGAAGTAATGTTTGGTAACCTGGAACAGTGGTCACCATACAGAGTGCAACGGCAGGGGTGGTGCGAAGTCAGGGAGTGAGGTAATGTTCGCTCAACCAGAAGAGTGGATTGACAGGGGTGCTGGGGAATCGCAGGGATGGCAAGGGGAGCAGGGATGGCAAGGAGGGCAGGAGAAGGCAATGAGAGCAAAGGAAGACAGAGAGCTGGGGTTGTCGGGGAAATGAGAGGTATCATGGGAGGGAAGCATGTAAAGTCTGGGAGAGCGGGGAAAGGCGGTGAGCAAGAATAGACGGTGGGAGAAGAGGGAACCCGAGACCAGGGGTAACCCGTGGGAATAGGGTTACAGCGGGAGAAGCAGGGAAAGGCAGGGAGAACAGGGAAAGGTGATGAGCAGAGGAGCAGGCGGAGACAGAGAAAGTAGAGGGAGGCCGGGGAAAGCAGGGAAAGACGATGAGAACAGGAGAAAACGGGAAGGAGCATAGGGAGAAGGAAGGGAACATGGGAAAGTTAGTATGAAAGAATTTAGCATTAAAAAAAACTACGTAAGCTTAAGGGAGGTTATGTGATGTTTCTGTTAGTTTTGGTCCCAAAATAAGTCAATATTTGTAAAAAAAAAATTTTTAGTAAAGTTTAATTTTTAAGGGAGTTCGGAAAATTCGGCAAGTTTGCCATATTAGCTAACACATACACACACACACACACACCATAGCATTTCTTGCATTTTAAATTTCCATATTTCGAACTCACAAGCTCACAAGTGGTGGGAGGGAGAAATGAAGGAAAAGGTAAGGGATGGAAGGAATTATATATTAACGAAGAAACACTACGACTGTAGGGGGTCATATAGAGCCATGGAGATGTGGCATCATGTTTGATCTGAAGAAGGCGAGTATTCCTCTAATTCCTTAGATAAAGTTCCACTTACCAGCACTCGTAAGTGGATTCTCGACACGGTGCAGGTGCCATACTACACTATTTACCTTCAGATTCGTAAGAGTCATGCACTACGAATCTTAGTCAAATAACCTGTTCAGTAGTTACTATAGACAGCGTTGTCTACCAGCACATGCTTAAGTAGCACCACTGGCCGCAGGAGAGCAACCCCAGGCTTGCTGATCATACTCGGTACTCTAAGTAAGCCAGTTATACTAATTTAAGTGGTAAATCATTTCTAAATATTTTTTTAATTAATTCTGCACAAGGTACTTTCACAAGTTCAACACTATATATTTCCGGTAACTTTGTTTATGATAATTTCTTGAAATAAAAATATTATTGAATTAATGTTGGTAGAATTACCGAGAATACGTTAGTTAAAGCACGCATGGAGAGCGAAACGTAGCTACAATAAAATGTCGCATTAGTTGCGCCTGTGTCCTTTTACCAAAAATATTACTTCTTATGAGGTGGCACTAACTTTTTGGCTTGGTCGACTAGTAAACAAGAGGAAAGCCTTCTTCAAACGCCGAAAAATTATACTAATGTATCACAATCTGTATTTTTATTTCTACGGTCATTGTTATTTATTTTCACTTTCACCCATTTACCTTACATATTTGTTCTGCATTAGAATCCGTCACCCACTTATCATTTTCATCCATTATAATAGTTTGACCTCCTCATATATTTAAGAAAGCTGTCCAACGCTGAGGCAGTCTGTCAGACCTTATATTTCTTGTATATTTATATTGAGCACACAGAGAGAGAGCAAGCCTTAATTAAAACGAGGTTTCATTAGTATTTGCTTCATGAAGTTATTACATGGTTATAATAAAAGCTTGATCTGTCCACGTGCCTTTGAAATACTGCTTCTCAGCTTACTGTCTCCATTTCATTTAATTATCTCGAGTAATATTGTTGCATATCCTTTATAATGACGACTAACATCGTAGCGAATGCGATAATTTCTTGACTACCACTGGTGCGAATACTACAATACTGGTCAATGTTTACTTAATTCCCTGGTGAGTTTTTATTATTAACTTTCAATGACCAGGAAGCGTTAAAATCTTACGGATCTCACAGAGCCTGTGAAATGGGATTCAATCATATTTAATTGCAGGAAGGGCAGGTATTATTATCAAGGCTGACAATGAATTGTGAGAGCAGCTCTTAGCTACTTTGCATGACTGAGTATCAATCTACAATCAAGCAAAATACCCAGACATATATATGTCGTGCCGAATAGGTAAAACCAAGCAAAAAAGAACTCGTTTAAAATTAGGTCCTTTCTAAAAAAAAATCTTATACAATTAAAAATATATTTAGCCTAATCCAACTAAATATATTTTAGATAAGCTCACAGAAATTTAATAATAAACTATCACTATGAAATATTTTTTCCCCGTTAGGTCCAGAATGATTTTTGCGAAATTATAGCAGACACAAATTTTCGCTTGCCTTATTCGGAAAGAAGAGAATTGCTATTTAAGCCAAAATCACAAGTTTTACCTATTCGGCACGGCATACATATATTATATACATATATATAACAGAATTTTCCATACTGTCATACGAATTTACATCACCTTTT
Source organism: Cherax destructor (assembly GCA_009830355.1). Lineage (NCBI taxonomy): Eukaryota > Metazoa > Arthropoda > Malacostraca > Decapoda > Parastacidae > Cherax > Cherax destructor. The sequence continues at coordinate 325,974 of WNWK01000775.1, forward strand.
TCATGCAGTAGTTAGCAAACTGATCGCCACGTTTCCCAGATATATTTTCTCCGTGATGAGTTATGTCTTTTGAAATCGTTCAGTGTTCATCACTAACGTCACTGAGGTTTGTCTTGAAAAGTCAACATAAGAATGGAGGAAGTGAATCTTGAGGGTCATCGATCATCCCAGTCGGATTTAATCATCATTGTGACGACTTCCCAGGATATATACTCAAATGTTCTTGATGCAACCCATGTTCTTAGCTTAGCATCTTGGAGACTTTCGTCAAAATGAGGAATATTTAGTAGCTTCCGAATTTGAGTTCTAATTAAGATACCTTCTTTCAGTCTGGCGCTACTGTGGAAAACTTCTGACGGGCAAATCTTGCACCTTCTTTTTATAAAGTTTTGGCGAAGGTTTTAAGGTCTAAATTGGTGTGTAAAGGATGAAGTATTATATTATTTGAATGGACTTATGGTGTGTGCTGAACGATCTTTATGTCTGTCTCGTACAAGTCTCGAGTTAGCTACATGCATTAGTATTAGTGCTGCTTTATGTCTCATCTGTCCCCCAGGAACAGAAAAGAACTATACTTTCTAAATCCACCTTCTAGTAGACAAATAACTCCCACATAGGAGTAAAAAACTTATGACGACGTTTCGGTCCGACATGGACCATTAACAAGTCACATTAACTAGTCAACAAGTCACAGGAACACACTTGTTACTTTTAGATCACAGATTTTCCAACACACTTCTCATAGATCAGAATGACAAGTTTTTTTTTCCATCGTTTCATACGTTTCTTTCAAGCCCAAGGTTGTTAAAGTCACTAGATATGGTTCCTGGTTGACTCCCGCTCCAGGATGGTGGTAGTGGAATTGAGAAATCCTTTTAATGTTCCACCTGTCTGAATGCAGAAGGAAGATTTGGATATGTTATTTTGGATTTGCTTTTTGATGACAATTCCCACACTACTGCGACATTGAAATAATCTGTAGTGTGATCCATTGGTTCCCTGCATACCATCGGGACTGCAAATGTCATGTATAACTTGCCTCCAAAAACTATTTGTTTAAGGATTTGGTGCAAGTAACACAGCAGAGATGAGATGCTCACCGTTTGTCCTAATCTTCGACCTACACACCAGAGTAGTGAAAATGAAGCACTCACAAGAGGAGTGATGTGCCGTCTCTGATTTGTTGGAGTAAACTGTCCATATATGTACATAACATTGCTGTCGTTTAAGCAACCGCGAGGCATTGTAAGGTTATATCTTGACAGTTAAAATACTCCTTGCATTAACAACATTAACTGACAACAAAACCAAAATTCACTTTCCATAATATGACCAAGTACTCAGATGACAATAATGTAATTCAAAAGTAATCATGAAAACTGTACATGATGGAGCAAAACTATGTTTATATTTGAATTCACCGTCTCAGTATTAGTTAGAAACAAGCTTCTGCTGTGAAGAGAACGCTTTGTTGACCAGTGTTATTTCCACCACAGAACGAGAATTAAGATAGGAGTCCTTGCTGGTTTTATTTTAAGAGGTTCACTGAGTTCCTAGATAACTTGATCAACAAAATGTCCCAAAGTTGAAGACTGATCCTTCCCAACGGAGACTCAGCCTCTTATCCTAGCCGTCATCTTCATGAAGATAAAAATCGACTCTGCCACATTCAGTAAACAATACAGATCAGCATTCCGCGGGTGTATATCATAACCTTTGTATAGACATCAAAAATGTATAAGTTGGGGTAACGTAAACAATTCATCTGAAGTACATAAAAACCTTTCTCACGTTTTATAACCTAATAACGAGCTAAACTTCACTCATGATGAAGCGAACCACCCAGCAAAAATGTTCAGCAGTTCTAATTATGACTTCTGAAATTACTCCACTGAACATAGGGACTTTCAATTTAGCCTTGCGCTTCGCCAATATCATACTTAGAAATAGAAATAATTATGAGGCCAACACATTTTTACAAATCAGTCCTCGTATCAACAATTGTGAGTAGCGGGACACTACAGTAGGCCCGCCCACCTTTCGATGCTTGAATGCACAAGCTATGTCTCCACCTCCAGACGCACTAGCCTCCTCCCTAGTATACTTATATATATGAGCATGTCATTCATTTCGAATATTCACATGGGAAGTTTTACTACATATGAACGAATCGTAGTATATCTCTATAAATAAAGTTTCTTATGTATTTTAGAGTTTTCTTTATCACTATTTCTCGGCTCTTCTCACAATTTTACATAGGAGATATTTGATTTTACTATCATTTGTTATTCTCAGGTATCTTGTAGTCTCTACGTTATTTTTTCAGACAGTATTTCGTATTATTTTAAAAGATTGGAAACGATTTCTGTTTTATCATATCATACGGTACGCTAATATTTAGCAATATAACCAAGATCAGAAAGTTATTTCGCTTTTCAGTCAAACCAAAAGGCAGTAGTGCAACTTGCAGAGGAAAAGCAATTGGAAAAATCTGCCCCTGAATCGTAATAAAGGTACTTGCCAATCTTCATTACCGCATCAGCGAACACAATTTCCAATGCCTTCATTGGTTTTAGGAAGGTTTATGCTTATATGTACTGATAATTAAAAACTAGCATTCCTCTGACAAAGACGTATTTTTCAGATGTTCTAATCTTGACGTTTTACATCATGCAGCCCAACATAGCGCATTTTTAGACAAGTTAGTTTGTGCTACCAGAAGATGCGTGTCATCTACGTACTAAATTCCAGAAGTCTTGCCTTCTGAATCCGAGTCATGGCATTCAGTATTGATTTGATGAGAGAAGGGAGTGCCTTTATTACTTTGTGTCCCTACCAGATAATTCGACAATGATTGAAAGGACTCTGTCAAGCTAGATATTACTCTGTATTGCTCATATGATGCTTGTTTCCTGTGTGATATTGGAGTACTAATTGAAGCATATATGACATACGGCTTACTTCACAGTAGTCTATATTGCATATTGCAGCCTAGGAGGAATACTTGTGTTTGACGGAGACCCAAGGACGAGTTTTTTGGGATATGACGATTTGCTAGAACATTTCATTTTCATGCAATACTTGAAGATCCCTTTAAGGAAATGTTCTAAATACTCAGAAGTGGAACAACCATTTCCTCCCGAGGATAAAACCCGATTATCTCACATTCCCCCATGTACGAAGTGGCCAAACTACCACTTACTGCAAGGTATTCTGGGATCACCAAAGTGAATTGTGAATTGATTGATGGAGCGCTTTTGAGCTATCATGTACACATCTTTAGAAGCAACTTGAAAATGATGTATGACTGATCACTTGAGAATACCTATATACATCATACAGAGACTATCTTTGTTAAAGGTACAGCATATAATGACGATGATGAAGTTGGAAGAAGTGACTGAGGTAATCATTTCATCAATCTTCATGGAACTACAACAAATGTTTTTCTCTGTATTGGACTGAGGAAGTCACTGGCTGGAGAAACTTTTCCACAATAAAGATTCCCAAGTGTTGCACAAATGTCTCATTTATCAGCTTGTCGGTTTTTTAAACCATTTACATAATATCTGTCACAGCAACATCTTGGAATCTTAATAGAGGAAATTATTCAGTGTTTACCTTACCTATAGACCTGACCTACTAGTGTGTGTTTTTTCCACGGGTGGCGCCAATTTCATCTTACCTGTCTGTAGTAAATAAGTCTGCTGTAATTTTTATCAGGATTGATGTGCTGAACACATCTACCCCATGATGAGGGACTGATTACCTCACTTTCCTCCTTATCTTCCACCGTTATTTTCTTAATTGGATTTAAAGATACCCAAATGTTGCATAAGTGACTCATTCATCCCCCGATAGAACTACTGGGAGTGAGTGCAGTACACACAAGCATTCAACTATGTTGTCATGTTTCGAGAGTATGACAGAGAAGTATAATGATTTAAAACAAATAACTTAACCAAAAAAAAATAACTTCATTTTATTGCATACAACAAGATCTGACTGAATATTTTGTTGATTTCTGCTTGGTCAACAATTATAACACACTTCTTCGGCATACGCAAGATGGAGACTACAATGAAATTAGATTTCCAAACTCTCAGCCGAGTTTATGTAAAATTAGATCTTTGGGATAATCGCAAGAAGATGTCATTCCCTGGGTCAACAATTCATAAACAAGAAGTGGAACTGAAGTCACGAATTCTTATGCGTGATTATATTTGAAGAGATTCATTCTTTCTTCAACATAGCAACTGGATATGAGGAGTTAGATGACTCTTATGCTATCAGAGGTAAAGAAAAGATAGTTGCAGAAAACAAGGCCTCATCAATAGTCGAGGCTTTTGTGTGTCATCCTGGTTTTCACGTTGCTGAACCTGAAAATGAACTTGATGCGGATGAGGCAGATAACATTGACGAGGAAATGAACGTGGAAAGTGTTCTCATTTTTTGGGGACAGAATATGGGCTGCTTTGCTACAACGTTGTATAATAAATGATGTCACTAATCCAGAGGTCAATAATTTTTTGGTTTACTACAAGAACAGCGTTTGTCTACATCCTGGCTTCAAGTTGGACTGCCTACGATCAGAAAAAAAGAAGAGATCAGTTGCTTCAAGCGATGAGGATCCTTGTTCCAAATGAATCCGAGAATTTGAAAACTGTGTGAAATGGTCCAAAAGGATGAATCACCTGAGTAAGTAAAATCCACCTCAGCGGCCTCCATCTGTGTTCGTTGGTACCCTCTTCACCTGGAGATAAACAAAAATCACCCGCTGATATACTAGTAAAAGTTCTGAAAACGTATATACAAGAAGACATTACTCCATTCGACAAAGAACCCATGGTCTCTTGCAGGAATTTTCTTACAAAGATGGACCCCCTGATGAAACGAGCATGAGAAATGCTGGATTGCACAATCAATTCATTACCGTTAATTAGTATTTGTTTACTCCCAGTAGGGCACAGCCAGTCCCGGCAACCTTCCTCGAACTTCTGATTAAATACAACTAATAAATTTATGAGTACCTTTAATGCTTGAATTTTAATGAAATATGTGAAAATGGATGCACTATTAAAGTCAATATTTTTTTCAATGTTTCACACTTTGTGATAAACTCATTTACGACTTTCTGCAAAAATTCATTCCAACAATTCTTCTATTTGTTTCAGCATCTGAGTGCAGTTTCTTTGTTTACACAGAAGTGAATGATTTTTTCTTTATTGAACATTGCGTCTTAGATCTAACACAGTACAGTATATTACGTGAAACGAAGTTGTGTTATTTTTATTCTTTCTAGATCTTTGGTAGATTTAGTGTAATAAATATTATGAACATGCTCTCTATCTGCTTAGCTCAGATTGAAAATGTAGCTAATGATATTCTTGTGCATTGTTCAGTATTAGTAAAAACTGAAGCAAATTAAAAAAAAATAATAAAAAATATAAAGCAATTTTATTTGTAATTTATTTCTCATCTCAGGTATTTGTAATTAAACATATGGAAGAGTTACTGTATTTTTTTTATTTCGGTGTGCAGGTTTGGGACAATTCCTCCAGTATCTACCAGGTGTAGATTATGATGCATCTTTCTCGCCTACGTTCTGTGGAGTACATGTATGTGCTTAACTGGGTTAAGCAAGCCGTGAAGGTTCTCTGAACATTCTCCAGGTCACCAATTTCGCCTGTTTATAAAAGGGATCCGCTAGTACACCGCAGTGTTCCAGCCTACAGAGAACGAGTGATCGTAAGTGTATCATCAGTGGTTTGGCTTCTCTTGTTTTGAAGGATTTTAGTCCTGTCTGTCTCTCTTGGACTCTGTATGAAGTATTCAATTTGAGCACAACGTTTTCTAATTCTCTAGCCAGTGTTAATTTTCGATTTTCGATCTGCTGCCTTTGAGCTCTGTTATTCGTCGTCTCTGCCTATAGAGGATACTCCTCTTCCTATCCAACCTGCACCTTCTCCTTCGTAACGTTATGTATCTGGAGCATACTTCTAATGTTGACCTTATCCTCTCGATGTACTGTTTTAGGTTATCGTTTATCAACCTGACTCCCCAGTTTATTTCACGTAAGCCCAGAGTTGATGCCCATGTTGAGAGAGATAAATTTGTTGAACATTCCCTCATAATAATGACCAACATTTTTAATAATCTCCAAAACACGTTACAGACTGCATTTACTATAAACTTCCAATAAATTCTACTTATAAAAAAATTCAGTAGTATTTTTAAGTTATAAGTAGGTATAAGTTTATTTTAAGGCTGCCCGAAATGGTCTGCATAACCGCAAGCTTTATATAAAGAAGGCAAGTAATATCACATTTCGTGAATCAATTGTAAATCATTCTTTATATAAATAAATTTTATCAATTATAATTTATCATGGTTGACAGAGTTTTGCTGATCATGACCAAAGGGGACTGGTGTCTCATCTTCTAATAGACAGTGGTCTGAATTTACTGTCTTCGACATTATAATGATCCTAATCATGTCTTCATTATTAGTGAATATAAGGTCAAAGAAATTTCTAGTCTAGTTGCAGAGTTTTATTGCTTCAGTTGTGTGAGACTATTCATCCAGACTAGCTCCTACTCCTGGGATTCTTCCTACTGTTGCAGTCTTATCTACATTCTTCCATTTTGTGTATCTTAAACTGAAGTCATCAAACAATATATTAGCGACTGGTTATAATTGGTTTTTAAGACGACAGTCAATTTTCAACAAAGGGTCTTTTTATTGCTGGGAAGTTGTATATAATGTTTTGTATGCAATTACAATAATTAGCTACATGCATAAATATACATATTCATACATTTGCAAACGCTCACTACACGTATACATTTGCTCAAGTATATACATATGATCATGTTTACATGCATACATATATACATAGGCCTACATATGCAAATATAAGCATGCATAAGCACATAAGCATACATACGCATACGTAAGCACAAACACAAAGGCACATGTAATATATACATATAAAAGAGCACACTTAAAGAGATTCGTACACACATATACACACACACTTATACATAATTATGTTTTGCATCAGGACATGTTAATGACCACCCTCCTCTATACCTCTTGCATGCAGAGGTAGAGGAGGCAAGGCTTAGGTAACACGAAATATGTACATCTACTTATTGCGCTTGTTTAGATTGCTTACTCGGTCGATGATCATTGCATGTGAGTGCCACCCCAGACAGACTCAAGCTAATGCCAACATAATTTTCAATTTTCACTTTGTTGTGATGTGGTCGAGTGTCAAGAGGAAACGTAAGAGGAGAGTATTTTGGGTAGAGATAAACTTCCTGCATTTCCAGGAGGAACCTAAAGTGTGTCACACTAAAGGTCAATCGAAGAGACCTGTGTTAGATTCCCTGGCTGGGTGTTACTAATGGACCAGTTTTCTTATTCATATTGCCCGTTTACGTAACACTAAATGAGTAACACAATTGTGTCGAATGTTACTGTAAATACAACTGTGTAAAGAAGTACTTTCTGTGTCTGATGTGTTTGTCCCTTCTCATTTGTACGCAAATTTTACAGGTCCACTTGTCGAGTCCTCGTGAATGAATTAATATTTTTTTTCTTGTGATGACAAAATTAAATATTTTACTAGCTGGCATGTGTACATTAACGAGACACAAAAGCTAACAGTTAAAATGAATGTTAATTGATGCCAGACGTATTACAAATATGCTCAGCAGTAAAGCATACAGCTCATCATTCTGTCAAAATAACTCAAATTCCCACGTAAGTTGAATAACCAAATCCCAATGAAACGAGTAGTGTACAGGCAAGTCAAAAATTAAAAAAAATCACCACCGGAATATTTGTGACGTGAGCGGACGAGTCTGTCCTGCGGCACCAGAAAACGCATGAAATATTGGGAATACTTATTGGAAAGGATATATATAAATTATTTAGTCGGACTTGGATCCTGGCGTAGGAGACTACAAAGCCTGTACTTTGAAGGATGAGGGATACGATACAACCATTCGGAGGGAGATTTTAAATGTGATGTAGAAGCACTTCTGGTGTACTACTGAAGGAGTGAGGGAAAGGGGGGGTCAGTATTTCTTTCTTTGGGTCAATCCATCTTGGTGGAAAATAGGCGATCTGATAAAAAAAAAAAAATGTGAGGGGATGCGGGTGAGCAATATAACCTGGAAACACAAATTTAATAAATATTGCGAATACGTCTACATAAAAATTCAGTAAGGGTTTCTTGAGTAAACACTCGCCTGTCTCTCACACGGCCAATAAAAACACCACTATTGTGTTACTCTTCCTTGTCACTAGGCATAGTTTCGAGAATGATAGAATGTAACATATCATTTTAACACACACAAACATGCATATATATATATATATATATATATATATATATATATATATATATATATATATATATATATATATATATATAAGACCAATATGAAGATCCTGTTTCATCCCAAAGGGTAGACATGGGAGGGGCAAGTGTGCTCTAAAGCAGGAGCTGGTGGAACTCATCATAGAAACTAGGACCACAGACCACCTCTTCGAACTCAGTGTGATCCAGAGGGACAATTCCTGCAGTATTCTGGGCACGGCCATGCCAGGAGTTGGACGAGCCATTTGACATGAGCTGAGTTGTTATCTAGTTGTTTACTCCATTGATTTGTCTGAAAAAGTATCATAGAAAAAATGGGATGCAGGGGAAGCTTAAATCTTCAGAGACTCAGTTTTTCATCCTTGAAGTCTTTTATCATTCTGGGCAATGGGCCCACTTGCCAGGGGTTTGGACCATTATATATATGTATCTATTGTTATCTATATTGTTTTATATATTGTATATTATATAGTCTTAAATAAATTATATAAAAGAAAAATGATGTAGAAGGGAATATTCAAATGCTCGAAGAATCTAAATATTCTTGAAGTCTTATCACTCTCGAGCAATGGGTCCCACAATTGACACCAATGACCCACCTAAAGTATATATATATGTATATATATATATATATATATATATATATAATATATATATATTATTTTATATATATATATACTTTATATTTTATATATATATATATATAATTTACTTGGCTCTAAACATTCAAGGCTGATGAATCTTTCTTTGTGGAAAGTTACAGTTGATTTTGATATGCACAGCTGCCAATTTGCCGTTACATTAAAAGAACAGGATTTTAATTTAATGATAAATTGTGAAAGCTCCTTCTGAATTTTGAAATCTACAGCGTTCGTAATTAACTTCATTTAAAACTTATCGTATCCTATATTATTTATGCTTTATGCACTGAGGTTTAGAGGGCTGGTCTTATAGCATATCAGGTATACCCTTTTCGGATCTTGCAGCAACCGAAACATATCTAGTTAAACTACGAATTTCAGTAAATACTTCTTGGAAAATTAACTGGATTGTTCTTCCTAATTATTTATAAATTTGACCAATTTGTCTGTGAGGAAATTTATACGGAATCACGTTGTGTGTTACTTATGTTAAGGAAAATATATATATAATTAACCGGAATTACTGTGATCTATTTTGGCCCATTCTTGCATTGTATGTCTCAAAGCTAGTAGCTACTTCACTTGTACTGAACTATACTTTATATTACGCAAGAGTGTAATTATGTGGTTATCAATTACTCAGGGGTGAAGAACAATTGAGTGATGGGGTGGACGCTGTAAGTGTATTAAGTTACCCACATACTGGGGCAACGCATCGATAATGTATTGTGTTGCGATCCTCAGGCCCCAGAGTCATATCAAATTTATGCTTACAAATATTCAACCTAATTTCCATTTACATAATAAACATTGCATGAATTTCTGAATACTGCTGTTTGTTATTCTTAATATAACTAGTAATTAGTTTCATGTTTTTTTTTTTTTTAATGTCTTGTCTACTTTTCTTATGACACTTAAAAAAAGGAGGGCAGAAGTCGATGAAAGTCTCTTGATCCGAGGAGCTATAGCTACCTTTCTTTTCTCCAGATCAGGCTTGATTGCCATCTCTTCATAGACACTGTAAAACCTTTACGAACTTAGCTTTTGTCATTTAACACAAACAGCAACAAAAATTGTAAGGAAAAAAGTCTCTGATAGGCTTTATTTTTATTCCGGTTTATCTGTCAGTGCACTAGCCTGCTGGCTGCAGTTCCTAGGCTTCTTTTATACCTAAGACATGCACGTTCAATTTGGTTCCTGTCTATTTCAGCCTAATTTCTCTTCTTTCCATCTTTCTTTTCTGTGTTGCCAGGAGAGCGTCGTCTCTCAATTCCCTCTTTGAGCTCCTCCTGTCCTCCCCATAGATCTGCGTAATGCCTTTTCTACGTTACGTGAATTAATGTCCTTTCTCCAAGGGGTAAGCAGCCTGTCTAAGGGCATGTGAACTATTAAACCACATAAACCAAAGTATGGCCAGCTTGTAGGTTCACATAAATTATTAATAGTCAATATTTATATTAACAGGAAGGGCACAAAAACTAACATATTCAAAAATATAACTATATTAATAGTAAACTTACATATACAACCTTCCCATTACATACACAAATCACCAAACACCAGTACACCTTTACCAGGTACTCACATTAGCTCACTAGCACACTGGAACAAGTGGTTAAAAAACATACATAAACATTTATAAACAGGAAGGCTTAATGACCCCCATCCTTCTGCCGCCCTCTTAGCCTTCAGGCAAAACACTACACGAGTACTCTCCCGAAATACTAGGGCTTTACAGATATATCAGGAGAGTAATTACATAAATATTAAAGCAACCTATGGCATAAACTTACCCAAAATCACCATCCCCATTCACACAAACACCAAAGCGAGACGTCTTATGATATCTTGCTCCAGCCGCTGCGCACCTCGCCTGTTCCTGTCATGTTTACTCTTCAGGACTAATACGTGTATGGTTTCAGAACAAATCCCGTAAACTGATATATATGGAGCACTTTTTATACATATTTTCTACAATACAATGCGAATTAATCTCTCTGATTCACCAGACGTGCGGGTGTAGACACTGGTATTGGTGACAGAATTGGTGCTTATGTTTTCCAAGCTACCGAGTGGTGAAGCCAGCCTTTACTTGAAAATACACTCTTCAGCTACTCATCTTATACTCCAAGCATCGAGTATGGCACCATTACAGTGTAAGTGTTATCAACACTCCCTCCTCATAAGCTGGGAGCTGCACCCCCGTCGCTTGTTCATACAGCGACCAAGTACCAACAACATTCGCCCCCCTTTTTTTTTTACTGGATCCTATATCAATCCATGACTATACATCTGCTAGTTTTGTAATATATACTCGGAACTATCCTGGGATTCTTGATAATCCTGTGTTACACAAATAACCCGCACATAGGAGAAACTTTAGACGACGTTTCGACCCATTTACAAGACACACTAACAAAAGGGAGGAGAAGCCAGTATATATAGGCGTGGAGGGACAGGGACGTGACAAAGAGAGGAAAAAAAATAAAAGTAATAAGAACATAAGAAAGAAGGAACACTGCAGCATGCCTACTGGCCCATGCGAGGCAGGTCAAGACTAATGGTAGTGGTAATGCTGGTAGTGGAAATATTATTGTGATTTTTTGTTCTTCATGTGTTACCTTATTAAATTAATTTTATTGTTTGTTTGTGCTTCTTATTCATGTTTTTCCTTCCTTTGTTCTCTGTGAAATAAAGTTGTGAGCATTTATTCGATATCTCTGTTCTGTTTATCTGATCGTATTTTTTTATTATTTTCCTGAGCCAAGGAGGTAACCCCCTTCACCTAACGAACAATAATACATTCTCTAACATACTTGACTGTTTTCTAGATTTTTTCTATTTTTAAAACTCAGCCTGAAGCAATCGCTGCGTTTTGAAAGCTGTTGCACCAAGCTGTTGGTACTACTGCCCTGTACACATTCATAGGCATCACAACACGGCTGATATGGCACTTGGATGTTGTTTGAATACCCGCCGGGTATTCAAACAGGAGGCTGAAATTAATCCTTGAGCATACCACTGCCACGAGTGTCCTCGCAACATGAAACAAGCCTAGTTCGCTAGGCTCATGTTATTTGTAGGATTGATGGCTGAGTGGATAAGGTGACATGTACATTGTGTGGTCTCTTGAGGCGGGACAATGTGTCGTGGGGGTCGAACCCTGGCCTGCCGAAGTTTGGTATAAACACACTAGCAGATTCCTTGCTATGCTCCAGTAGATTCATACTAAACTTTAGCAGATATTCCGCCCTGCTCTAGCAGGTATTCCGCCCTGCTCTAGCAGGTATTCCGCCCTGCTCTAGCAGGTATTCCGCCCTGCTCTAGCAGGTATTCCGCCCTGCTCTAGCAGGTATTCCGCCCTGCTCTAGCAGGTATTCCGCCCTGCTCTAGCAGGTATTCCGCCCTGCTCTAGCAGACATTCCGCCCTGCTCTAGCAGACATTCCGCCCTGCTCTAGCAGACATTCCGCCCTGCTCTAGCAGACATTCCGCCCTGCTCTAGCAGACATTCCGCCCTGCTCTAGCAGACATTCCGCCCTGCTCTAGCAGACATTCCGCCCTGCTCTAGCAGACATTCCGCCCTGCTCTAGCAGACATTCCGCCCTGCTCTAGCAGACATTCCGCCCTGCTCTAGCAGACATTCCGCCCTGCTCTAGCAGACATTCCGCCCTGCTCTAGCAGACATTCCGCCCTGCTCTAGCAGACATTCCGCCCTGCTCTAGCAGACATTCCGCCCTGCTCTAGCAGACATTCCGCCCTGCTCTAGCAGACATTCCGCCCTGCTCTAGCAGACATTCCGCCCTGCTCTAGCAGACATTCCGCCCTGCTCTAGCAGACATTCCGCCCTGCTCTAGCAGACATTCCGCCCTGCTCTAGCAGACATTCCGCCCTGCTCTAGCAGACATTCCGCCCTGCTCTAGCAGACATTCCGCCCTGCTCTAGCAGACATTCCGCCCTGCTCTAGCAGACATTCCGCCCTGCTCTAGCAGACATTCCGCCCTGCTCTAGCAGACATTCCGCCCTGCTCTAGCAGACATTCCGCCCTGCTCTAGCAGACATTCCGCCCTGCTCTGCGACATTCCGCCCTGCTCTAGCAGACATTCCGCCCTGCTCTAGCAGACATTCCGCCCTGCTCTAGCAGACATTCCGCCCTGCTCTAGCAGACATTCCGCCCTGCTCTAGCAGACATTCCGCCCTGCTCTAGCAGACATTCCGCCCTGCTCTAGCAGACATTCCGCCCTGCTCTAGCAGACATTCCGCCCTGCTCTAGCAGACATTCCGCCCTGCTCTAGCAGACATTCCGCCCTGCTCTAGCAGACATTCCGCCCTGCTCTAGCAGACATTCCGCCCTGCTCTAGCAGACATTCCGCCCTGCTCTAGCAGACATTCCGCCCTGCTCTAGCAGACATTCCGCCCTGCTCTAGCAGACATTCCGCCCTGCTCTAGCAGACATTCCGCCCTGCTCTAGCAGACATTCCGCCCTGCTCTAGCAGACATTCCGCCCTGCTCTAGCAGACATTCCGCCCTGCTCTAGCAGACATTCCGCCCTGCTCTAGCAGACATTCCGCCCTGCTCTAGCAGACATTCCGCCCTGCTCTAGCAGACATTCCGCCCTGCTCTAGCAGACATTCCGCCCTGCTCTAGCAGACATTCCGCCCTGCTCTAGCAGACATTCCGCCCTGCTCTAGCAGACATTCCGCCATGCTCTAGCAGACATTCCGCCATGCTCTAGCAGACATTCCGCCATGCTCTAGCAGACATTCTGCCATGCTCTAGCAGACATTCTGCCATGCTCTAGCAGACATTCTGCCATGCTCTAGCAGACATTCTGCCATGCTCTAGCAGACATTCTGCCATGCTCTAGCAGACATTCTGCCATGCTCTAGCAGACATTCTGCCATGCTCTAGCAGACATTCTGCCATGCTCTAGCAGACATTCTGCCATGCTCTAGCAGACATTCTGCCATGCTCTAGCAGACATTCTGCCATGCTCTAGCAGACATTCTGCCATGCTCTAGCAGATATTCTGCCATGCTCTAGCAGATATTCTGCCATGCTCTAGCAGATATTCTGCCATGCTCTAGCAGATATTCTGCCATGCTCTAGCAGATATTCTGCCATGCTCTAGCAGATATTCTGCCATGCTCTAGCAGATATTCTGCCATGCTCTAGCAGATATTCTGCCATGCTCTAGCAGATATTCTGCCATGCTCTAGCAGATATTCTGCCATTCTCTAGCAGATATTCTGCCATGCTCTAGCAGATATTCTGCCATGCTCTAGCAGATATTCTGCCATGCTCTAGCAGATATTCTGCCATGCTCTAGCAGATATTCTGCCATGCTCTAGCAGATATTCTGCCATGCTCTAGCAGATATTCTGCCATGCTCTAGCAGATATTCTGCCATGCTCTAGCAGCTATTGTGCTATGCTCTAGCCTGCTGTACTCAAGCAGATCACCCTGCTATACTCAAGCTTATCTTTTACTCTAGAAAACGCTTCTCTCTACTCTATATCATACTCTAGCACAGACACTGCTTTACTCTAGCAGATCCTCTTTTATAATCTAGCTGCTTCACTAACTTCACTAGCAGGTGCTTTTCTGTATTCTAGCAGATCATCTGCTATATCCCTATGCATTAGTATATCCCTTACTATATTCTAACATCCCGTGACGATAAAGAATGACTGTTGTGAGTTTCTTTACGATTTAGTCATTCGTTTAGGGGACGTCAGTAATTCCCTGAAAACCATTATTGTCTCTCTGCCTCTCCCTTCCCCCATAGTAGAACTTAAATTTTCTAATTTAGAAAAAAATTAACCTAAATTTGGTACTTGATTTTAATATTTGAAAAAATAATGAGGTATTTCTAGGTAGTAGGTTGGTAGACAGCAACCGCCCAGGGAGGTACTACCGTCCTGCCAAGTGAGTGTAAAACGAAAGCCTGTAATTGTTTTACATGATGGTAGGATTGCTGGTGTCTTTTTTCTGTCTCATAAACATGCAAGATTTCAGGTATGGTGGCTAGAGCTCTCGCTTCACACACGGAGGGCCCGGGTTCGATTCCCGGCGGGTGGAAACATTTCGACGTGTTTCCTTACACCTGTTGTCATGTTCACCTAGCAGCAAATAGGTACCTGGGTTGTTAGCCGACTGATGTGGGTAGCATCCTGGGGGACAAGATTAAGGACCCCAATGGAAATAAGACAGACAGTCCTCGATGACGCACTGACTTTCTTGGGTTATCCTGGGTGGCTAACCCTCCGGGGTTAAAAATCCGAAGCAATCTTAAAAATCTCATCTTACACTTAGGTCACACTACACATACATGTACAAGCATATATATACACACCCCTGTGGGTTTTCCTCTATTTTCTTCCTAGTTCTTGTTCTTATTTCCTCTTATCTCCAAGGGGAAGTGGAACAGAATTCTTCCTCCGTAAGCCATGCGTGTCGTAAGAGTCGACTAAAATGCCGGGAGCAAGGGGTTAGTAACCCCTTCTCCTGTATATATTAGTAAAGTTAAAAAGAGAAACTTATGTTTTTCTCTTTGGGCCTTAGTGGCCACCCCGCCAGAAACGGCTGATTTGTGGAAAGAAAAGAAGATTTTAATATTGGGAAAAATAATGAGGTATTTTCATTTTTCTGCAAGTTCCTGTGCGACAACTTGAGTATATATCTTCAGATTAGCTTGAGGTGATGCTGCATCTGATTTGTATAATTTTTTCAAGTTGTTTGACGATGCTTAGTGTCAGCTCCTGGGCCTCTTGAGGTTGTTGGTCTCCAGCTCCTAGAGTTTCTGTCAGTGTTCAGTTATATTTATTAAGTTTCTTGGGTGTATTTATTTGTAGTCTATCTGTCTCTTCGAGGTTTTGAAGAAAATTACTCAAGGATGATCGAAGACGATGGTTATCTATCGCAGATCTCACAGTGAACAAAACAATGTAGTTTTAGTTTCTATATAAAATTACGTTAAATATCATCCTTGAAAATACGTAGTAGTCGTCAACCGCAGTTTTAACTAGTCATCCCCTCCTTTCACGTAGTCATCTCCACTTTCAATAAGTAATCACTACTTTTAACGAGTTTTGTTTGATCGATTTTTTTTTAATTCCATGCCCATCCTGGGGACATAATCAATAAAAAAGTATTAGAGGCAAAAGAGTTGAGGGACAAAGCCCTAATGTTTGGTAACTTAAGTATTTACCCGACGAGTCTAGTTAAAAAACAAGTGGATGATCTCAAACTAATTTTTCTTTATTACAATATTATGAACATATATTTAGCAATAAATCGTCATAAAAGTAAAAGCCTCAGCCGGGCTCCACAATAAATCAGTGCCGTCCACAATATAGATAGCTGGTATTAACACAAAAAGAATGTGATATACACTGCACTCAGATACTCTTGCACCAGCTCAACACTCCTCACACGCTGACCTAATCTACTTCATCTTCACCCTCTCCGCTACCACTTTAACCAGCCGTTTAACAGTTTCACGCCCAAGTTTCTCTTCAGCGCCTTTGAGCGGACTTTAACAAAATCCTTGTTTTATCTTACCGTACTTTTACACCTATAGTTTCCCATCGTTGCCTGCTTAGGTCAGTAAATGTAGCAACGTGTGGGTCTCAGTATATTTATAATATTTTGAGTTTAAACACATTACAAGAAATTTTATTTTTACATTACAACATAATTCTCATTATTAAATAGGAATTAGAATTATGTTATGATTCAGATAACAGTGAAAGCTTTAAAATACTTATATCCTACCACGGAATTCGTGTCATTCGTAAATATAATAAAAACTGATAAATGTGTACATTAACAGTATGTACACCTAGAAGATTATAATATTTATTGTGGTAATATACAGATGACTTCAGTTAATGACCCTCATGAAGCTGATTCAATCTTGCTCACTTAACTAAACTATGCGTTACGGCCGGGAGGAGGATCGTGACTCCTTATAAATGTATAAAATACATAGAAACGTAAGGGAAAGCCTGGCACAAAGTCTGCCACTAACCCAAACAACAATAGTCGTAAACCGACCGAGCAGCGAAGGATGGATCCTGTGAAGAGAGGAGAGGATACTGCAGAGACCGGGGAACCTGCTACAGCTGTCACACCAGCAGAAGTTGTTGACGATGGTACCCAATACAATAACCATGACTTTCTAGGGTACATAAAGAACTATCCACAGAACTCCTAATGGTTTCAAACCTTATCTGTAAGTATTGTACATGTATGGTATAAAATTGCGACAAGATGAAGTATTAGACATGTGCAACATCTGGGTATCTTTATTGTAGACGTTTCGCCATCCAATACATAATTGGAAAAAAGTAGACCTATATACAAAAGATGAGCTAATCAGTCCCGGGTCTCTTCACCAACTCCAAGGCTGAGGGACTGATTACCTCATCTTTTGTGTATAGTTCTACTGTCTTCCAATTATATCCTATTAATAAAGCAGCTGGATGACGAAACGTCCACAGTGAAGATACCCAGATGTTGCACATGTGTCTAATTCTTTACCTCTAAGTATTGTTATAAGTCTCGTGTAAATTAGAGTGTTCTTCCTCTATATTTACACTGCACACACACTGACAGATATATACATCTTTGTGTATGTTCAGTGAGATATAAACCTCTTACTATATGCAATAAGATACATCCCTCTCTTTGTATAGTCATTAATATACACTTCTCAGTGCGTGTACACTGAAGATATAAGCATCTCAGTATATATGAACTCATATATATATATATATATATATATATATATATATATATATATATATAAATCTCTCAGTAAATATATACCGATATATTTACTCAAATATATCACTCTCTCAGTTAATATATACCGACATAAACTGCTACATAGTGAGAGAAATTCACAATTCAGTGTTTAATCGATATACACCACTCATTGTAGATGCAATACATTGAGACATACACCTTTCATTGTATATTCTCTAAAAGATATGCACATCTCTAGTGCATATAGACTGGAAGATATACATCTCTCTGTATATACGCTAAACTATATACACCGTTCAGCGTATATACTCTATGAGGTCTCATAATTAGACCAGATGTTTTGGTGCCAATATCTATATTAGAATTTCGTTAAAAAAATAAAAACAACAATATTTCATTAATGTGAGACTGCATCATTCAACTGCCAAATAAATAAGATTAGACTCATTGGTAGTGAATATCTTCCCATCTGTGGCCTGGTGGCTAAAGTCCTCGCTTCACACGGCGAGGGTCTGGGTTCGATTCCCAGCCAGGGTAGAAACATTGTGCGTGTTTCTTTACACCTGTTGTCTATGTTCACCCATCAGTAAAATGGGTACCTGGGTGTTAGTCGACTCGTGTGGGTCGCATCCTGGGACACTGACCTAATTTGCCCGAAATGCTCAGAATAACAAGGGACTTTCTATATAGTAGTATGTTATTGATGTCAGCTACGCCTGTATACCTTGTACATGTACTTGTAGTAAATAAAGATATTATTATTGCTGCACACTAACTCAGATAGAGGTAGAGATGGAGAGAAGAGCGACAGAGGTCGCGTGAGGTTTAGAGATGTAGAGATGATGGAGAGAGGTGGAGAGGAGGTAGTGAGGAGGTAGGGAGAGGAGGTAGGGAGAGGAGTAGGAGAGGGGAGTAGGAGGTAGGGGGAGGTAGGGAGGTGAGGAGGTAGGAGGAGGTGGAGATGAGAGGTAGGAGAGGAGGTAGGAGAGGTAGGAGAGGTAGAGAGAGTAGGGAGAGGAGGTAGTGAGAGAGGTAGGGAGAGGAGGTAGGGAGAGGAGGTAGTGAGAGGTGGAGAGGAGGTAGTGAGAGGTGGAGAGGAGGTAGTGAGAGGTGGAGAGGAGGTAGTGAGAGGAGGTAGGGAGAGGAGGTAGGGAGAGGTGGAGGAGGTAGGGTGAGAGGAGGTAGTGAGAGGTGGAGGAGGAGAGGGAAGGAGTAGTGAGAGGTGGAGAGGAGGAGTGAGAGGTGGAGAGGAGTAGCAGAGGTGGAGAGGAGGTGAGTGAGAAGAGGTAGAGGAGAGGAGGTAGTGATAAGAGGTGGATAGGAGGTAGGTAGAGAGGTGGGAGAGGAGGTAGTGAGAGGTTTGATGGAAGGAAGGAAAAGGTGAGAAGGTAAAAAGAAGGGAGGTAGTGAAAGGTGGAGAAGGAGGTCAGGAGGGTGGCGAGAAAGATAGCCAAGTCGTGGGTATAAAAGAAAATGGATAGAGATGACGTTAAAATATGAGAGTATCTTAAGAGAGTTAAGTATGGAGGTCGTTTAGTAACATTTCTTTAATGAGGTTGATTATAACTGGAATAAATAGCGAAATAAGGCTGATGAGGTAAATTGAGTAAGGCGAAATGAGGATAAGGTAATGTACAACAAGATGCCCACGTCTCTGATGGACACACCTTCACCTTTAATTTAAAATAAAGCTGTCCCTCAGTATTATGGATAAAAACATTGGTGCCACTCTCTGTAAAGGTTAACGAAACACTGTTTTAAATGGTGTGTGTCGAGGAAACAAAGAAAATTCATTTCTTGCCTTGTTTTCCGACTTCATTCTGACTTATTTCTTTTAATAATAAAAAAGATTTTTTTTTTGTATTTATTTTAATATTAACACATTGGCCATTTCCCACCAAGGCAGGGTGGCCCGAAAAAGAAAAACTTTCATAATTTACTCCATCACTGTCTTGTCAGAGGCGTGCTTACACTACAGTTATAAAACTGCAACATTAACACCCCTCCTTCAGAGTGTAGACACTGTATTTCCCATCTCCAGGACTCAAGTCCAGGCTGCCGGTTTTCCTGAATCCCTTCATAAATGTTACCTCAAGTCCTAAAAACCATTTGTCTCCTGTCTAACACGCTCACGCACGCTTGCTGGAAGTCCAAGCCCCTCGCACACAAAACCTCCTTTACCCCTCCCTCCAACCTTTCCCAGGCCCACCCCTACAACGCCTTCCCTTCACTCTATATTTATACACTCTCGAAGTCATTCTATTTCGTTCCATCCTCTCTACATGTCCAAACCACCTCAACAACCCCTCCTCAGCCCTCTGGATAATACTTTTGGTAATCCTGCACCTCCTCCTAATTTCCAAACTATGGATTCTCTGCATTATATTCACACACACATTGCTCTCAGACACAACGTCGTCACTGCCTCCAGCCTTCTTGTTGCAACATTCACCATCCATGATTCACACCCATACAAGAGCGTGGGTATAACTATACTCTCATACATTCCCCTCTTTGCTTCCATAAAGTTTTTGGTCCCCACAGACTCCTCAGTGGACCACTCACATTTTTTCCTTCGTCAATTCTATGATTCACCTCATCTTTCATAGACCCATCTGCTGACATGTCCACTCCCAAATATCTGAATACATTCACCTCCTCCACTCTCTCTCCCTCCAATTTGATATCCAGTCTTTCTTTACCTATTTTTGTTATCCTCATCACCTTACTCTTTCCTATATTCACTTTTAATTTTCTTCTTTTACATACCCTACCAAACTCATCCACCAACCTCTGCAACTTCTCTTCAGAATCTCCCAAAAGCACAGTGTCATCAGCAAAGAGCATCTGTGACAACTCCCACTTTGTGTTAGATTCTTTATCTTTTAACCCTACACTGCTTGCCAACACCCGAGCATTCACTTCTCGTACAAGCCCATCTATAATATTGAACAACCATGGTGACATCACACATCCCTACTTTTATTGGGAAATAATCTCCCTCTCTCCTACGTACTCTAATCTGAGCATCAATATCCTCGTAAAAACTCTTCATTGCTTTCAGTAACCTACCTCCTATTCCATACATTTGCAACATCTGCCACATTGCCTGCCTATACCCTGTCATACGCCTATTCCAAATCCACAAATGCCACAAAAATCTCTTTACCCTTATCTAAATGCTGTTCACCTATATGTTTCACTGCAAACACTTGGGCTACAAACCCCCAACCCTTTTTAAAGCCTCCTTGTTCATCTTTATCCTGCTCTCCGTCTTACTCTTAATTCTTTCAATAATAACTGTACCACAGAAAGAAATATTACCAGCAAAGAAGGACTTATAACCACCTGTTCTTTCACCTTAGGTTACCATTTTTCATAAGAATAAGATGATAAATCAGGATTATTAGCAAAAGAGGGAACCTTTAGTATCGTGTGTAGATTTCTCTAATTACCTTAGATATTTCCCATTTTATCATAATCAAAAAAAAGGATAATTGGTTATGTTAGAATCTGAGAATAAGAATATTGGTAAAGTAAAGTTGGTTCCATCCCATTTTATGCCTTTATTGACACACGAGAGTTGTTTGTGTTGACTACCCCAGTTAAAGAGAGATGTGTTAAGATAAGGAAGAGAATATTGTGGCCATAGTGGGCAAACGACCGGCAAAGTACTGCCGGAAATGTTTGTCATTCTGTCTGGAAAAGTCACACTGCCTGGAATAGTTTATCATACTAGCACTTTCCCTGCAACTGATATCATTATATAAAAGGAGAGAAGTAGGGAGTATATATAAACCAGCAGACAGGGACGGGACAAGAGAGACTGGCTTCTCACGTGTTTAAACGACTTTCTCCTCTCTCAAACTCTCTAATCCTGCTAACTCTCCTGTCCCCTGCCTCCCCTTTGTAATCTCAACAACTCTCTCCGTTCCGTAGACCTCAAACTTACTTTTCGTCTGACTAATACTCTTCACACCAATCTAGTTCATACCTCTCCTCCCTCTACAGATTCTCCTGGTGTCTACTCTATTTCCTGTTCCTCTTGTCCTCTTCAATACTTTGGATAAACTGGCCGTTCTCTTTCTGAAAGACTCGGAGAGCACAAAAGTAGTGTTAGGCTTGCCGACACCAGCAATGATCTTTTCTGTCATGTCAGAGATCACAGTCATCCTATTGACTGGTCTTCTGCTAAAACTGTCTACCCTACGTCTAACTTTCACAGTCGCCGTCTGGTTGAATCCTCTTATATACACAACTTAGTCGTGGCTTTGTCTCTGTAGCTTCAGAACACCCGTGACTTAACCTGATTCTTTTTCCCCCCTCTCCCTCTTCTCGTTTCCTCTTTCCTCTTTCTCCTTTTGGTTTTCTTTCTTCTGCCTTGGGAATCTTTTCCATTACTATTATTTTTCCCCTCTTGTGTTCTTGTTCCTAACTTTTGTGGGCCTCTATCTCCCTTGCAGTGCTCCTCTTTCTTAGTCTTTGACTGACTCCTACTACTACCACCTCTACCTCTCTTCTTCCTTTCTTACTACCTCTCTTGTCCCGTCCCTGTCTGATGGCCTATATATACTCTTTCTCTCCTTTTTGTTAGTGTGACTTTGTAAATGGTCCAAGTTGGACCGAAACGTCGTGGTAAGCTCCTCTTGCCTATGAGCGAGTTATTTGTGTATTGTTCCAGTCACGGTATTGTGCCTTTTTGTTATTCACCTGGAACAATTCACTGAACGAGAGCGTACTGCTTTCTTTGAGGGGACTTGAGCTAGAGCTAGTCACGGCCACGGTGGCGGGAGATTCGTTTGTAAAAACTTGCATTTGTGGTCACAGTGGTGCCTATGCTAACCTTCCTATGGTGTATAAATATTCCTAATTGGACGAATCTTGTTGTAGCCAGCTAGCCAGACCGAGTCTGGAGTTGTATGACTCTGACCGTGGGTTTTATTCCCACCCGTGGTATGGTTTGTTTGCAATCGTGTCATTACGATTTCGTGACTCATGTTTAAGGTTACTGCGGATCCAGACGACATGTGCCTTCCAACGTATCAAGATGTAATGAAATATTTCCTTCACATAAGATTTAGTCAGAAGGCATCCAAAAAAAGAACCTTCACTTTCGGATTTTTTTTATATCCTTTCCTATTCTTTAGAACACCTGTTTAAAAAAGCATCTATCACACGGTTTCACACAATCGTCTTATTCAGATGATCACTCAGTATCATAAAAAAAATATGAAAATCTGAAGAAATCAATTTTAGGCAAGCTAAATTCTGATTCATTCCAAATGAAATTGCAAATATTTCGGAATAAAGCACAGTAAATTATTTGACATCATCGATCAAGGCCCATGCAAAAGCCATCTCAAAGTTTATGGAATTGAGCAATAGCTTCCAACTGATCAAAGATCAGCTGGAAAAATGACAATAAGTTATCTTGATGATTCACAAATTCCCCCTAACAAAAGAATAATTCAAAGACGACTGAATAGCGCGAAACAGTTAGAATCAATTCTTCTGCCAGAATAGAACCAGTAGCTGTAACCTCAAAATAGACATCAGGTAGAACTGAAGCAAATGAAAAATGTATGTTGCTACGATATCCTTTTCTTCGTTGTGTGTAACTTACGACAGAACTGCCGCTTTGGACAGAGCTGCTGCTATCACTGTTCCGTCTCTTGTTTAAGACACGGGAGTTATACACAAAGACGATTTATCTACAATTAGAAACAGAAGCAAAGTAAGGAGAACCAGTCAGGAAAGAGAGTGCTGGAACATTTTTGAAGAGTGTCTATTACGACGGATGATGGCGATACAAATTATAAAAGAACTCATCACTAATGCAAGAACCACATTCGCATTTTTTCGGACATGTAACTCCTACTTCAGGCTCACCTCAAAATATTTCTGCTAAACTGATTTTTTTTTGTCCGGAAGGGTATCGATACTACGGAAATTAAAAGTTGTTGTATATGATGGGACTGCAGTCAATACAGGCCCTCAAGGAATGTTAAGGATTATTGAACTAAACTTCCAGAGACCATTGCAGTAGTTAATTTGCCTGTTTCAGGAATTCACAGGTCATGAAGGAAAACAGTCAACTGACTGCGAAAAATCTCCTGTCGCTGAATTGTAAACATTGAAGCAAAAAAAAATTAAGACGACAGTGACGATTTGTGCAGATCAAAAATATTTGGCAGAAATAAATGATGCTCTATAACTTGAAAAGGTCCTGCCAAAATCGCACACTCAGGATTGACAAATAGTTACTTTACACTGCAGCTTTAAAATTCTACAGAAGAACTATCTAAGAATCTTAAATGCATCGTAGATTATATTATGAAAATTTACATTCACATGTGTTTTGCTATCAAGAGAATTCCGTCTGCAATACAAGGGGCAAAACAGCTCTATCATATAATTCTTAGCTCAATATCACTTAGCACTCAAGTCTCGAGAGATAATTAACCGTGTTGTTCAGAGAGAACAATCTTATGACCACGATCCACGATGAATCAAAGAACATGGGAAAGTTGGGTTTGAAGAGGAGCCTGACACCATCAGTACGTTTAAGGTGCCTACGTAGAACTTTGAAGCCAGTGATTATTACACTATGATTAATTGTCAGTCCTGTGAGTTGACGGACCCTCCTTCGACCAAACACGTTAAGCGTTCTGATATCTTAAGAGTATATAAAATCTGGAGATAAACTAAGTACAATGTCACACTTTCTGTGTCACACCTAAGCCATAGAACAGCCTATAAAGGAGGTAAAAGAAGCTCCAGCTTCAGTCACAGGGAGATGAATTCATCAAATCAAGAATAAAATATTTAAGAAAAGTGTCAGTGCTAGAAAATAAAAGTAACAACCGTATGTATTTAATGTTACCGTGTTATTGGTAGGGTGGTTGGTCGGGCACAGTGGAACTCCACTTGTTCGTGGTGGGTTCTGAGGTATTTTGTCAATAATTGGTCAAGTGAACGTTTTCACTATTATTTTGCGATATCGGCGGCGTCTACAGATATTGTATATCTCTAGGATTTTAACTTAGTTCAAAATACATCACAAGAATGCTCTTTCTTGTTATAAAAACGAATTAATGAAAATAAAATTTTCAGATTTTTTAAATGCGAATCTTACTTTTTGTAAGAAACTTAAACCCACCAACGGTGGCTGAAGACATTATCGTAGGTATCTAGGATTGAAGCCAACTATTCGTTATTACAACAAAGTCTAATACATTTTTTTTCAAATCTACATTAATATATTTTTGGTCATCTCAATGCGCCGATATCGGCAAAAGATATCGTAGATCTCCAAGATTTTACAAAATTATTTCTGACGTAGGTGTGCCACTTGTACATACCTTTACAAAACGGAAATCGAAATTATAAGTAAACACGCTCTCCCCTACTATACATCATCTTGGGAAAGGGACAATCAAGTTTAATTCGAGAAAGGAGAGGGTAACTACAGTACATTGGATCAAAAGCCCACCCCTACCATCATAGTTTAACACTTATGTAGAATATATTACTATTATTTTCACTGTTATCTAAGCACCCCCTCTCATGAAAGAATCTTTCATGAATATTTAAAGCTTATTGCTGTAAATTCTACAAGTCTCGTATTGCAAAGTATTTATCATTATATTTCACTTTTATATACAAGTGTTAATTAAATTGCTAATTCATCTTATTAACAATATAATTTCCTGTATTATTATTATGAAAATTTATTAAATCCAAACTGGTTTTAAAAATCCTGAAGTATTGGAGAAAATGAGGCTTCATTTAATAAAAACAAAGGTAATTTCACTTGTTTGGATAAAGAACATTTCTCTGGCATCAAGGCGCCACCTCCCATGAAGTGATAACTTTTAATAAAACAAGGCAAGTGCCAACACTGCTTCAGTTTGCTGTGCAATATCACACAGTTAACAAGACTCATATTAGGTACGTGAAGCAATATCTGGTTTGACACAGCCCTTGCAATTATATTCCAATTATCTGGCGCGGACACTTGATAATAAAGGAGTTCACTGCTGCTACTAAATCCATATTGAATTTCTAGGGGGAAATTGTCTGGTAGAATTGTCGGTATTCATCTTGTGTCTTCTGCGAAGATGCTTGGCTAGAAAATACTCATTCTCAAATTTTCTGAAGAGTCCATTAAATCCTATGAAGACCATGCTATGTAGCGGGGAAATTTTCACTGAATGTAACGAAGAAGCCACTGAAGGATGCGCTCGGTTAATGGAAGAATCCACTGGAAAACCCACTCGGTTAATGGAATAATCGACTGGAAAACCCACTCGGTTAATGGAAGAATCCACTGGAAAACCCACTCGGTTAATGGAAGAATCCACTGGAAAACCCACTCGGTTAATGGAAGAATCCACTGGAAAACAAACCGTATCCATTCGGTTAATGGAAGAATCCACTGGAAATCCTACTGAATCCACTCAAAAATTAACCAAATCACTGAAGAATCTGCTTAAATTATTATAGAATCCTCCGAATCTCGAAAATACTCATGAATCCCATGAATCCACCAAAGCATTCATTTATGCATCACCTGGGTATGGCTGTGGAGAAAATTTCTCCAGAAAGGGGGTATAGGCCCTCTTCAGCCCATTTAGCCCTTTCACCCTCTAAGAAAGGGCAAATGACGTCTTGTGTCTTCATCATCAGTTTAATTTGAAACACATGTTCGTACCAGAGCGGAGCGTGGACACGTATACGTAACCTCTGAGGTGTAGTGTTAGTGTAATACGAGTGACAGAGAATTGAGAAAAGGATTCCCTTTACCGTAGCAGGAAAGGTACAGAAAATCCCTGCTTCACTTTATTCACACGCGGGACAATAATGAACTCTCGGTGATCGAGACATACCAAGAAATCAATCATCTTATGTTGTCTACTGTTACAGTGTGTATCAAGGAAGGAAATAATGCTGCAATCAGCAGATCCTTTGTAGGAGGACACGGAGGGCAGAAGCTGCGGCAGGGGGCGTTCAGATTGCTTTGAAATCTGACGCAGACAATCTCAACATTCGTGGTAAGGATTACAGTGAAGTGTTTTGACATTACTGTGAAAAAACTAATATTGAAGAACAGGGATAAAGTTGTGGGTCCGATACAATACCCAGGTACGTCTGGTAAACCATGATACTGGTTAGGTCGGCTGCGCAGCGGAGAGCTAGTTCATGCCTTACTTGGCGGTACCATATTAACCCGTGATCGGCGGGCCATTGAGCCCAAAACCGTAAGTTGAGTCAGTATTCATTTACTGAATGATATACTGACATAACGCTCCTCAGGGGCAATTATACTTACAATTATTTAATTTCTGACAGCCCTAAGGGTTTGGAGTTAACAGCTCCTCAAAAACGACTTCGGGATGGCTGCGAAGACGTCCATTTATATCATTATCTATATTCCAATTTCTTACAATGATCATTTGAGAGACGTTTTCGGCCACAAAAGGCTTTATTAGTTTAAGAGAGAGACATGAGAGAGGAGCATTTTACAGGAGTACCAGTGAAGAATAGAGACGCAGCACTGGTAGACGTGTTCACACGTGATGGGAACCCAGTTGTGGAAGTAGGTCAAGTTTGAAGTGCAGTGAAGCAGATGTAAGCTCTAATTATACTTGTAAGACAAGGAGACGTCAAGGAATCTTGATACAGAAAAATGAGAATACTAGAGAGGAAGAATGCAGTAGGCCTACTGGCCCATGCAAGAACGTCCTACAAGATTTATCACTTCTACTACTACTTCTAAAAAAATTACTAACACTACTGCTAAAAAACTGGTCACTACAAGTACTGCCACAAGACTGACCGCTGCTAGTGCAGTTTCATCGATCTTCAAACCTGAGCAACTACCACCAGTGGCTCCCGACCATATATGACCTGCCAATTCAGCACTGCTCCATTTCTTCTACCTCTAGCTTCTCTTTAGTCTCCTCTCTAGCGTCTCTATACTAGATCAATAAAACCCCTGGTATTCAAAATGTCCCTCAAATAAAGAGGCATGTGTGTACTGCATCATCTTGTCTTCATTATACATGTGTTTATTTATGTATCAGAATGCTCAAAGTTTATTTACGACTCAATGTTACTGATGTTCCACCAAAGTAATGTATACAGTTTATATTTGATCATTGGAGAAAAAATACAATAAATGCCCAGAATCGGGACTGTATATTTATTATTAAAATATTCAAGAGTATTATCCCTGAACGATAATGTGCGCGTGTGGTGACCCTTTGTTTTGTAGATAAAGACACATATGTATAGTTTAAATCATTTATTAATGAAACGTTTCGGCCTGAGTGGCTTCAGTGCTCATGCCGAAATTATTCCTCATTAAATGTTTCGAACTGTGTATATGTCTTTATCTCCTCACTGCGTTATCACCATATCTCCCAAATTATCATTTATTTCGTTTTATATGGAAACCCTTCCAACACATCTTGTGATGGTAAACATTATTTTAAGGGGTAGATCGATTAGCCAGCAAAAGGCAAAGATATGGTGACCAAAACCTTCATGGAGAGGTGATTATGCAGCATCAAAAATCGAGTGTGTAATTTAAAATTTGTATATAAAACGAAGAATTTGAAGTGACTCAGTACACCCAATATTATTATATCTGAAAAGTAGATATGAAATCGAAATATTAATCGAAATATGTATTTTTTTTTATTTTTATTTATTAACACATCGGCCGATTCCCATCAAGGCAGGGTGGCCCGAAAAAGAAAAACTTTCATCATTCACTCCATCACTGTCTTGCCAGAGGCGTGCTTAAACTTCAGTTATTAAACTGCAACATTAACACCCCTCCTTCAGAGTGCAGACACTATACTTCCCATCTCCAGGACCCTAGTCCGGCCTGCCGGTTTCCCTGAATCCCTTCATAAATGTTACTTTGCTCACACTCCAACAGCACGTCAAGTATTAAAAATCATTTGTTTCCATTTACTCCTATCAAATAATCTCACGCACGCTTGCTGGAAGTCCAAGCCCCTCGCACACAAAACCTTGACATGACATCTCCACTGGCTCCAGCCTTCTCCTTGTTGCAACATTCACCACCCATATTTCACACCCTTTTTCTCTCAATTCTATGATTGACCTCATCCTTCATAGACCCATCTGCTGACACGTCCACTCCTAAATATCTGAATTCATTCACTCCCTCCATACTCTCACCCTCCAATCTGATATCCAATCTTTCATCACCTAATCTTTTTATCCTCATCACCTTACTCCTTCCTATATTCACTTTTAATTTCCTTCTTTTACATATTCTACCAAACTCATCCACCAACCTCTGCAACTTCTCTTCAGAATCGCCCAAAAGCACAGTGTCATCAGCAAAAAGCAGCTGTAACAACTCCCCCTTTGTGTTAGATTCTTTATCGTTTAACCTCACACCTCTTACCAAGTAATTTAATTTCTAAATTATTGTTTTGTATTTGAAAGATCCCAAATACACAACGTTGCGCTAACTGGTGACCCTTAGAACGAGAGCTCCTCAGCACGTGACGCAGCTGATGCATCACCACCCGTGGCTTGTGAGGGCGCTCCTTAGCGCGATACGGGAGCTTGTTCTTAGCAAGTGGTGTGAGCTGGCGCCCCTTTGCATATAGCGCCCCCTGACAACAACTCGAGTAAATAAATACCGGTAAATTTATTTACACTTACTGGCCACGTTAACCAAGCAGTAAAAAAGTACGTGGATATTATCCCGAAATGTTAACAAAATATCATGGATGGGTTGGTCTTTGAAATGAGCTACTGTGGAATAACAATTCTTAGAATGCAAAGCGAAATGTTTCAAAAATAGAGGTTTTTCCCTGGGCCCACATTAAAATTAGGTGTTCAGAAGCCCTAGAATTCACTCATATATATATTACATGTCATGCTTTCAATCTCTGTTATTAGCATATAATTTGAAATGCTATTCATGAGTAAGCTGATATTCTTCAATTTTAGTCAAATAACAGATTTATATAATAGTTCAGTAATTCTAAATTACTTAATTTTAATTATTTTATTTAAAATTTTGAGTTGTACTAATATTACCTGATCATTCATTACACATTCTTACCGAAATTCATGTTGACCTGTTGTCGAGAATATGATATCTACTTTGTTTTTGCCAACCATTAAGCTTAGCCACTAAAGTATTTTGCTCAATACCACCGTACAGTTTTTACATTGTTAGACAATGTCGTCCTGTAATAACACAGTGGACTAATTACATTGATTCTGTACAGGTTGCCAAAAGCGAGTAGGATGCCAAATACTTGACTACATGCCAACAGCATCAACACACGTGAATATTTCCTCAGTTTAAAATAATTTACATATATTAACACCAAAATTCCTTTCAACGTTAAACATGACGAATTCAAACGAATTCCTTTGGTTATTTAATTCGTTCCCTAAATATTTAATAATGCAACAAATTAATAATTCTGTTTCATCTCATGGGTGTAATACTAATAATTCCTTGTCTCCATAAAATATGACACAGCTGCTCTGACGACACGACTTTTCAGCTTGAAGTTCGGCAAAAAACAAATTTTAACACATCGCCTGGCTTCATCGACGTAAGGTGACCAGAAACAGAAGAAACACTTTCACCATCACTTACTCCATCACTGTTTTTTTACATTAACATAAATGAAAAATATGTATCTTTCAAAGTATAAGAGAAAATTTTAGAAAGGACTTAATTTTAAATGAGTTCTTGCTAATTGATCAGTTTTACCTGTTCGGCACGACACACACACACGCGCACACACACAAACAATCTCAGTCCAGCACAGGATTCGAACCTGTACACCATACATGAACGCACACATTATTTTCACCAGACCCAGGATACGTATGGGCGTTTTACCGCAGCTAGGTGATGCTTTCCCATAACCCGGGGCGCCAGGCTTGTGATAAGTTTTTTCATCAAGTCCTGCCACATGCACCGACTGAGAGATAATGTTTGTAAATAATTTCGCTGGATTGCGAATTGTTAAGCATAGTAAAATCTCTTTCGAAGTTCCATATTCATTTGGAAAATAGGTGGTAAACATTATGGATCATAAAGGCTAGCGTGAACAGTCTCTTACATATGGTAACCTAGGTTATATCCACTGTCATATTAAGATTACGACTCACATCTTCATATGTACAAATCCATCATGTGGATTTAGACAGAAAGAGAGGTGGTCTGAGTTCCTACTTATGAAGTAGGACAGACTGTGTCATTAAGCAGGAACTTGGTGCGGTCATGAATATAAGGACCATTACCTCCGTCGGAACAAGAAACATATTTTATCAAATTTGAAAGTCGGTCTCAACAATCCTACTGCACTTTCTATTACTGTTTTATAGATTATTTCTACAACTATCGTTCGCTGTATAACCCCTGTGGTTTAGCGCTTCTATTTGATTATAATAATAATAATAATAATACAACTATCGCTGATACAACAATTACAACTACTATTACTATAACAAAGCCTATTCCTAATAATATAACTGCTGCTCCAGTATTAATACTACAAAGACTACTACTAATACTACTAATTCACTACGAAGCTAACACTTCTGCTATTAATATTACTCCTAATGCAACCTTTATTATTGTTATTACTACCATAAAAACTAACATTTTTATATTTTATTATTATTATTATTATTGCCGTGACCACAAATGGTAATGTATTAGTACTTCTACAACTCTGATATAAATAATTTGCTTGCATATATGAGTACATGCGTGTGAGTACGCATACATTGCTGCATGTATGTACCTGCGTGCGTTCAGGAGGGCGTATGTGTGTTCACGCGTGTTTGCACAAGCACTTACAGCTTAGAAATGAAGGAGGTGGTGACACGCACGATCTTCTTCTCTGAGTCGTTCCCCACATCACTGCAATTAAACCCTTTACCAGGCCAGGTGTGCCTCATATATGATTCTGCCATAGAGGGTATTTTAGAGGCGCCTAAAATAAATAAACTTGACAAATGAACACAAATAAATATGTCTTAGAATTGCTTATATTATCAGAATATAGGTTGCAAATGTTGCAGTGTCTCAAATTTGATGCGTGGCCTGGTAAAGGGTTAACATAGCTTGTGTCTTCTTCCCTTTACTTTCTTCTTTTACCCCATGCAAGAGTCCTTTGCTTACTTTTTGCTGTCCTTCCAAGGAACCTATGTTTCACTCTTTATATCCTTTAAAGGAAACCTTTGTTTTCCTAACTTCATTCCAGGAACCCTTTTTTCCTATCCTCATCCTTCTACGAAACCTTTGCTTTCCTCTTATCCTTCAGGAACTCTTAGTTTTTTCCTCGTATTCCTTCCAGGAAACCTTTGCTTTTGTCTTTCCATCTTTCCAAGAAAACTTTGCTTTGCTTTCTTCTTGCTCTCCTTCCGAGAATAATTCTCCCTCCGAGAATAATTCTCCCTCCGAGAATAATTCTCCTTCCGAGAATAATTCTCCCTCCGAGAATAATTCTCCTTCCGAGAATCATTCTATTAATTCTTATGGAAGCTATGACAAAATATATAGGCTGCTTTTAAAAGTTAGGGAATTATAATTATTAGCATTAAAGAACTTGCATTGAACTTACATGGATCATACATCAACAGTAGGCAAATATTTGCTCCAAATCGAAATGGTCTCTATGTAAATGCAATGGATATGACATACATGTTTATCATCCTCTAAGTAATTTTTACAAAAACTTTCCATCAGTTTCCTCTAAATTATTTTTTGTTGGTCTGGGAGATTTCTTGTTCCTGATTTGGCGGATTTCTTCCCTTGCAGGTATGGTGGATTTCTTTCCTTGCAGGTATGGTGGATTTCTTTCCTTGCAGGTATGGTGGATTTCTTTCCTTGCAGGTATGGTGGATTTCTTCCCTTGCAGGTATGGTGGATTTCTTCGCTTACAGGTATGGTGGATTTCTTCCCTTGCAGGTATGGTGGATTTCTTCGCTTACAGGTATGGTGGATTTCTTCGCTTACAGGAATGGTAGATTTCTTCCCTTGCAGGTATGGTGGATTTCTTCGCTTACAGGTATGGTGGATTTCTTCCCTTGCAGGTATGGTGGATTTCTTGCCTTGCAGGTATGGTGGATTTCTTGCCTTGCAGGTATGGTGGATTTCTTCCCTTTCAGGTATGGTGGATTTCTTGCCTTGCAGGTATGGTGGATTTCTTCCCATGCAGGTATGGTGGATTTCTTCCCTTGCAGGTATGGTGGATTTCTTCGCTTACTTGCCCGATGGATTTTTTTTAATTGCAGGTCAAGTGGATATGATATTTCGTTATTTAAACTATTCTGAAAAACGATGCGTGTAGATTACCAGAGCTTCGCCTCTAATACTCTCGAGGTTCATAACACTGCCTCAAGCACCATAATACCAATGTTACCACAGTAATACGAAAAACTATCACCACAACCATAGCGTCAACACTACCTCCATATTACCAACACCATAACACCAACACTACCACAACACTACCACCATAACACCAACATTACCACCATAACGCCAACACTACCACCATAACGCCAACACTACCACAATAACACCAACACTACGACCATAACACCAACACAACCACCATAACACCAACACTACCACCATAACACCAACACTACCACCATAACACCAACACTACCACCATAACACCAACACCACCACCATAACACCAACACTACCACCATAACACCAACACTACCACCATAACACCAACACTACCACCATAACACCAACACTACCACCATAACACCAACACTACACAACCACCACCAATAACACCAAACACTACCACCATAACACCAACACTACCACCATAACACCAACACTACCACCATAACACCAACACTACCACCATAACACCAACACTACCACCATAACACCAACACTACCACCATAACACCAACACTACCACCATAACACCAACACTACCACCATAACACCAACACTTCCACCATAACACCAACACTTCCACCATAACACCAACACTACCACCATAACACCAACACAACCACCATAACACCAACACAACCACCATAACACCAACACAGCCACCATAATACCAACACAACCACCATAACACCAACACAACCACCATAACACCAACACTACCACCATAACACCAACACTACCACCATAACACCAACACTACCACCATAACACCAACACTACCACCATAACACCAACACCACCAAAACAACATTCCTACGTGTGAGGATCAACAACATCCCAACACTTAGAGCGAGCCATTGTACCACCTGCTGCCACTGACCACTTCATCCCTGTTTATATTGTGTTTCTCTAACGTACCTCTTCTCCTTTCCTTGCTTCCTCTAGTTTCTGTCTCTCCTCCTCCATTTGTATTCCTCCCGTCTGTCCTGCTCTATTACTCTTCCTCCCATCTCTCGTAAAAAACATGAGAAGACCATAAGAAAGGGGGGGACACTGCTGCAGGCCTAATGGCCCAAGCTAAATAGGTTCAACTCACACCTTCCTACACCCACTAATGTACTTGTGTAGCTTCAAGAGTAGGTTAGACAAGGTATTAGCTTCAATGACGCTACTTCATCCACAACTTTATTACCAAATCAATGTTTTCCTGAATTCTTTCTAAATCTATTTTTTTCCAACTTGAACCCATTGTTGAGAGTCTTGTTTTGGTTAGATATTTTTAGCAAGTTATTTACATCCTGTTTTCCCCAGGAAGCAGCTCAGATGAAAATTCACACACACACGAGCTCTTGAATCTCTGCCCCCAAATTCACTTTAAACCATCTACAAGACTAGAACATACTTGGAACCTTATCTTCACTAACAACGATGATCTGATACTCAATATAACCATATCAAAGACAATTCTCTCAGGTCACATCATAATAGAGGTACAGACATGTATGCACAGGGCTCCTGACCAGCAAAATGTGATCAGTTATGAGGGTGCCTTCACAAAATTCAACTTCAATAACAAAAACATGTAATGGGAACAAGTCAACCATGTCCTGAATGAAACAAACTAAATAACATGGATCCAAATATTTGCCTAGAAAAATTAACTCTGTGGCACTTGAGGTCTGCTCAAGGCACATTCCATTAAGAAAAAGAGAAGATGTAAACTAGAGAGAGAGAGACGCTCCCTATACAGACGAAGGCGAATAATCACAGAGCTGCTGAGTGGAACCAATATATCTGAAATACAAATTGAGGCACTGGTCAGAGAAATAGCAAATATCGAACTTAAGCTTAAGAAATCTTACAAGAGACAAGAATCTCAGGAAGAACTAAAAGTCATAAAGGAAATTGAAAAAACATACTTATTCTCTTATGCCTAACCTATGGGTGAAACACCATCCAGCATTGGGCCCCTGCTTAGGCGAGATGGAACCTATACAGATGACAGCAGCGAAATAAGTGAGATACTGAAGTCCCAGTACGACTCAGTTTTCAGCGAGCCGTTAACCAGACTATAGGTCGACAATCTAAATGAATTATTTATGACTGAGACCCAAAATTTGGTCATCTCAAAATTCTCTGATATTATCCTAACACCACAAGATTTTGAAAAGGTAATACATGACATATCCATGCACTCTGCCCCAGGCACGGACTCATGGAACTCCGTGTTCATCAAGAACTGCAAGAAGTCCCTGTCACGTGCCTTCAGCATTCTATGGAGAGGGAGCATGGACACAGAGGTCATCACACACTCGCTAAAAACAACAGACATAGCCCCACTCTACAAAGGTGGCAGTAAAGCAATTGCAAAGAACTACAGACCGATAGCACTAACATCTCATATCATAAAAATCTTTGGAAGGGTTCTAAGAAGCAAGCTCGCCAACCACCTAGATACCCATCAGTTACACAATCCAGGGCAACACGGGTTTAGAGCAGGTCGCTCCTGCCTGTCCCAGCTACTGCACCACTATGACAAAGTCCTGGATGCCATAGAGGATAAACAAAATGCAGATGTAGTATACACAGACTTTGCGAAAGCCTTTCACAAGTGCGACCATGGTGTAATAGTACCCACAATGCGTGATAAAGGAACAACAGGAAAAGTTGGTAGATTGATCTACAACTTTCTAACAAATAGAACACAAAGAATAACAAAAAAAAAGAAAAAAGGCACAATACCGTGACTGGAACAATACACACACAACCCGCACATATAAAAAGAGAGGAGCTTACGACGACGTTTCGGTCCGACTTGTGACTTTGTAAATTTTTCAAGTCGGACCGAAACGTCGTCGTAAGCTCCTCTCTTTTTATATGTGCGGGTTTTGTGTGGATAGAACACAAAGAGTAATAATAAACAGAGTAAAATCTGAGATAGCTACGGTGAAAAACTCTGTTCCACAAGGCACAGTACACTCTCCCATTCTATTCCTCATCCTCATATCTGATAGAGATGTAAGCCATAGTTGCATGTCTTTCTTTGCAGATGACACCCGAATTGCCATGACAGTGTCCTCCATCGAAGACACCGCAAGACTCCAAGCGGGTATCAACCAAATCTTCAAATGGGATACTCAAAACAATATGAAGTTCAATGAAGAGAAATTTCAACTACTCAGATATGGAAAACTTGAGGAAATTAAAACTATCAGGGTATACAACAAATTCTACCCATACAATACAGCGAAAAAGTAATGTGAAGGACCTAGGAGTAATAATGTCAGAGGATCTCACCTTCAAAGACCACAACAACGTATCTACCGCATCTGCTAGAAAAATGATAGGATGGATAATAAAAACCTTCAAAACTAGTTTGTTCTCTCTACACTGGAATACTGCTGCACACTAACTGTCCCCTTCAAGGCCTGCGAAATTGCTGAATTGGAGTGTGTACAAAGAATTTTCACGGCACACGTAAGTACGATAAAGCACCTAAATTACTGGGAACGGTTGAAGTCCCTTAATTTGTATGCCCTTGAACGAAGTCGAGAGAGATAAATAATATACACTTGAAAAATCCTAGCGGGATTGGTTCCAAACTTGCACTAAAATATCACTTCCTTTAAAAGCAAAAGACTCGGCAGAAGATGCAACATTCCTCCAATGAAAAGCAGGGGCGCCACGAGTACACTGAGAGACAACACAGTAAGTGTAAGGGACCCAAGACTGTTCAACTGCCTCCCAGCATACGTAAGGGATATTACAAATAGACCCCTGGCTGTCTTCAAGAAGGCGCTGGACAGGCACCTAAAGTCAGTACCTGACCAGCTGGGCTGTGGTTCGTACTTCAGTTTGCGTGCGACAAGCAGTAACAGCCTGGTTGCCCAGACCCTGTTCCACCACGAGACCTGGTCTAGGAGCGGGCCGCGGGGGCGTTGACCCCGAAACCCTCTCCAGGTATACACCTCAGTTACATCTTGCCTAATTCTATGCCTTTCTAGGAAGTGCAGATTCAGTGCCCTTAGTCTATCCTCGTAAAAAATATTTCTAATAAATGGGATCAACTTTGTCCTCTATCTCTGGAAAGCTTTTACGCTCATTTTGTCCACTCTGAAATATGGTGACCAATACTGTGCAGAAAAATATAAATGAGGTCTAACCATCGATATATGAAGTTGAAGAATAACCTGAAGAGTTTAATATAGATAAATGCAAAGTTCTAAATATTGGACAGGACAATAACCATGCCACATATAAACTAAATAATGTAGATCTTAATA
This sequence comes from Cherax destructor, assembly GCA_009830355.1. Taxonomy (NCBI): domain Eukaryota; kingdom Metazoa; phylum Arthropoda; class Malacostraca; order Decapoda; family Parastacidae; genus Cherax; species Cherax destructor. Next base: position 363,505 of record WNWK01000775.1, read on the forward strand.
TTACTAATTGCTAAAAGGATTTAGGAGTTCTGGTTAGCAGTAATCTAAAACCAAGACAGCAGTGCATAAGTGTTCGCAATAAAGCGAACAGAATCCTTGGCTTCATATCAAGAAGCATAAATAATAGGAGTCCTCAGGTTGTTCTTCAACTCTATATATCCTTGGTTAGGCCTCATCTAGATTATGCTGCACAGTTTTGGTCACCGTATTACTGAATGGATATAAATGCTCTGGAAAACGTACAAAGGAGGATGACTAAGTTGATTCCATGTATCAGAAATCTTCCCTATGAGGATAGACTGAGAGCCCTGAATCTGCACTCTCTCGAAAGGCGTAGAATTAGGGGGGATATGATTGAGGTGTATAAATGGAAAACAGGAATAAATAAAGGGGATGTAAATATCGTGCTAAAAATATCTTGTATTGACAGGACTCGCAGCAATGGCTTTAAGTTGGATAAATTCAGATTCAGGAGGGATATAGGAAAGCATTGGTTTGGTAATAGAGTTGTCGATGAGTGGAACACACTCCCGAGTACAGTTATAGAGGCTAAAAGTTGTGTAGTTTTAAAAATAGGCTAGATAAATATATGAGTGGGTGCGGGTGGGTGTGAGTTTTACCTGATTAGTTTGTGCTACTAGGATAGATGCCGTGCTCCTTCCTTAAGTGAATGTAACCTGACCTGGCTGGGTCGGGGCATTGGCTTAAGCCAGTGGGAGACTTGGACCTGCCTCGCATGGGCCAGTAGGCCTGCTGCAGTGTTCCTTCTTTCTTATGTTCTTATATTACTTGGTATGAAGCCAAGAATTATATTCGCTTTATTGTGAACATACGCACTCTTGGTTTTAGATTACGGCTAATCAGAACTCCTATTTTTTTTTTTTTTTCGCATTCGGAGTGAGATCTACGTTTAGTTAATAAGTGTCATGTTTTTTTTCTTTTATAATGCTTAGCCCTTTGTATTTGTCTATATTAAACTGCATCTGCCACTTTTCCGGCCTCTGCATCAGTCTATTCAGAAATGCTCGTCAGAATTAATCCGACGGCCTGTTTTGGTGTTTTAGACAAACTTGCTTATGTCGTTATTTATACCAACAATAAAGGGCCCATTACAGATCCCTGTTTAACACCGCTTGTGACGCGTCCCCCATTCTGATTGCTCAAAGTTTATAAATGCAAACTCTGTTGCATATCCGTCAATCATACCTCTATCCAGGAAGAAATTCCTCCTCTTATTCCATGTGCCTCTACTTTCCCCAGTAATATGCGATGTGGAACTCTATCAAAGCTTTACTGAAGTCCATATACACTATATCTTATTCATTACAATGATCTTCCTCCTCAAATACCTTAAGGATAAAAAGTTGGTAAATTCGAAAGGCTGGGACGCTTCCTTTGTAATGCCGTCCTGAGATTCATTGATCAGTTTGTCTTTCAAGGTGATTCCATCAATTTCCCATGATGGAAGTTAGGCTAATTGGTCTATAATTCGAAGCTAAAGACCTATCTCCTAATTTGTAGACAGGTATGACATTTGCCCTTTTCCACTTATCTAGCACTATGCCAGTTTGTAGTGTCACATTGAACAGACTAGCCAATGATTTGCCAATTCCTACTCACATTCCTTTATAAATCTTGATGGGCCCGGGGATTTGTTAGGTTTTAATATATATGTTTGTTTGAGAAGCATGTCACTAGTGACTTTGATCGTGCACAACTTATTTTCGTCCTAATGTACATTATATTTTATTTCTAGAATTTCTCTAGTATCTTTCTTAGTAAAAGCTGAGAAGAAATAAGTGTTGAGGAGTTCACACATTTCTTTGTAACTGAGTGAGCTGACCTGAGCTTGTCCCAAAAGAGGCCTTTTGGGGTAATCCTTGAATCCCTTGTGACTAACTTTTCTTATTCGTATTATTTTTGTAATTGAATATATTGATTTCTTGTTACTCTTCTCTTTTGATTCGCCTGTAAATGCCTATCTCTTGACCTATGAGATGTTTTAATCTATTGTTCATCAGTATGGAACATACGTTGCCTGGGCAACTTGAACTACGTTTTGAAAAATGTCGTATTGGCAACCATCATTCCCTACCTGACCCACAGGATAAGATCCGGTCAGACCACACTAGTTTACCCAACCCAGTTAAATTCTCAGTCCTATGAAATCAGGGACTTTCACTTGGTTATAGTTATTTAAATAGTTCCGTCATATATTGAGAGCGAGTGCTTTGTGATCGCTTTTCCCAAGCCTATCATTAACCCGAAGATTATTTAGTGATTTCTTGTTGTCAAGAATCAAGTCAAGCAGGACGTTTCCTCTAGCTGGTTCTGTCACAAATTGTTTTAAAAGGCAATTCTGGATCGCATCAAGAAAATCGCCAGACTCTAGATTTCCTGTCAAATTACTCCAGTCAGTTTGTTTAAAGTTAAAATCTCCTATTAACTCAACATTTTCATATCTATATGCCTAATGAATTTCGCCCCATAGAAGTTTGCCACGTTCCTTATCAAGGTTGGGGGCCCTGTAACTCACTACCAAGGTCAGTTTTTCAAGTGCTTCCAGAAACTGTAGCCAAACAGATTCAGTGTCCGACAGTTCCAGTTTTATCTTGCCTAATGCAACAATTTAAATTATCTCTGTTATACTTCGCCACTCCATTACCTTTCATATTGACCCTATCAGTGTGGAATAATTTACAGCCTTGTATGTTCGCATTCAAAAGGTATTTATCTTTCACCTTGAACCTGGTCTCTGTAATAGCAATAATATCAATGCTCCCTGCACATGCAATTAATCTTACCTGATCTATCTTTTATTCTTAAGCTTTTACTGTTAGTATGGCAAACCTAAATGGAGTTAGTCACTCGTTGCCTTCTACTGTCTCTCTTTGTTGACCAGTTCCAATGCATTTATTAGTAGCTCTATGATGAACAACGACTTCTAAACATATTCTTCAGGTATGCTGGCAATTTTTGCCGCTTTCATCCCAGGTAGTGTAACCTATTTGTTTCTCCCCCACACCTATACCTCTACCTTCTATTAAAGTCTTAGAAACTCCATTACTCTTCATCTCGTCTAGTCTCCTTTCTCGTGCTCCCAGAATCTCTTCGTTCAGTCCTCTAGCGAGGCCAGAGATAATAATGCAGTCCCTTCTTCGCTTTCTTTTATAGTCAATACTTTTTCCTCCTGCTCCTCCTTCTATCATTCCTCTTCATCCCTGACTTATCAGTAACCTGGCCACGAGTGAGGGACACAAGATCAAGCCGCCACTTCGTCTTCTGTTGAACAGGGAAGAATGGGTTTAGCACTTCATGGAACATATTCCACAAGCTACAATCATCATAATTCCCATTCTCCTTCTCACCTTTCTTATCATGCTCCTCATCATCATCGTCGTCCTTTCCCTAACCTTCCTCATGTGCCTCTTCCTCATCTGCTCCTCCTCGTCTTCCTCCCACTCCTTCCACTCCTCCTTGTTCTCATCTACGCACCAAACTCTCTCCCGTGGGCGGAGTGATATTGCTGCAGTGGAATCCAGATTTTTAGGGCAGCCTAACTGTACTTTTGGAGCCGTAGTCTCTATGGAAATTTGGAGTCATAACCCCCCTTCCCAAAATATTAATACCGTGTGCACTCTTCTTTGGGACATAATGGTGGTTTAGATTCTCATAGTGTCTTTCAGTTTACACAAGATGCGAAAGTTTTTGTAAAGCCACGTTGTACTAAACGGTGAATGTTTGTTAAGTACTAAGTGTAGATGATCACTTAAGTTCCTAACAGTGAAAAAGGAATCGTACAAGGTTTGTACTATGGTACTATAGTACAGGAAAGAGAAATAGTACAAGGTTAGTACTATGGTACTATAGTACAGAAAAGAGGAATAGTACAAGGTTTGTACTATGGTACTATAGTACAGAAAAGAGGAATAGTACAAGGCTTGTACTATGGTACTATAGTACAGGAAAGAGGAATAGTATAAAGTTTGTAAAGCATTTGCGTTCCTCGGTTATCTGATTTTATTTCAAGTTTATCACTCTGTCCATTCACCCAGAATATTTCATTTCAACTTGTGTGAAGGCACTGATCTGTTTTGATTTAGTTTCCTTCATATTGTAAACAAAGGATTGCTAGTGTGTGTGTGTACTCACCTATTTGTGTTTGCAGGGGTCGAGACTCAGCTCCTGGCCCCTGTGAGTGTGTGTGTGTCTGTATGTGTGTGTGTTTGTGTATATATGTGTGTACATTTGTCTGTATATGTGCGTGTGTTTGTGTCTGTATATGTGCGTGTATGTATGTGTATGTTAGTTTCCATTTTGTCCAAGGCACATGTCTATTAGACATGTGTGTGTGTGTGTGAATCTAAACCACCATTATGTCCCTAAGAAGACTGCGCAGAGTATTAATTTTTTGAGAAGGGGATTACGACTCCAAATTTCCATAGAGACTACGGCTCCAAAAGTACAGTTAGGCTGCCCTAAAAATCTAGATTCCACTGCAGCAATAACACTCCGCCCAAGGGAGAGGGTTTGGCGCGTAGATGAGAAAAAAGGAGGAGGATGACGAGGAGGAGCAGATGAGGAAGAGGAGCAGGAGGAAGGTTAGGAGAAGAACGAGGATGGTGATGAAGATGTCCCAATGATGATGTCCCTAAAGCTCTCGCTTCACACGGCGAGGGCCTGCGTTCGATTCCCAGCGAGGGTAGAAACATTGGGCGTGTTTCTTTACACCGGTTGTCTATGTTCACCCATCAGTAAAATGGGTACCTGGTTGTTAGTTGACTGGTGTGGGTCACATCCTGGGACACTGAACAATTTTGCCCGAAATGCTCAGCATAACAAGGGTCTTTCTATATAGTAGTATCTCATTGATGTCAGCTAGGCCTGTATAGCTTGTACATGTACTTGTAATAAATAAAGATATTATTATTATTATAAGTTTGATGATAATTATAATGATCACTGGAGCTTGTGGAATGTGTTTCATGAAGCCCTAAACCCGTGCTTCCTAAGATTGTGTCTATATGTGAGTGTGTGTGTCTCTCTTTGTGTATGTGTGTGTGTCTGTGTATCTGCGTTTATGTCAGAGACTGTGCATGTGTGCAACAGTTGTTCATGATACAGTGAGTAACGTTGTGATACTTGACATAGCTGTGACATTTTGCTGTGTAAAATATGATACATTTCTCCTGCTGAGGCAGCTAAACTATGTAATAAACTTATACGCGTGCTACGCAGCTACGCCTGCTACGCAGCTACGCCTGCTGTAGCTTGTGTTACGCAACCAGTATAAATATCACCTCGTGCTCGCCGTTATTAATTTTTCATTGCTAGTTACTCATTTTCGCTGTAATAATTAATTTGGTGTACTGACTAATCTCAGACGTTCCTCTTCATAATGGTTTTCGTTTAACACTTTTCATTTTGTTGTGGAGATAAAAAGTGTATGATACGGACACGGAAGATACTCCAGCATTCTCCACTTGACTCTCCACACTATATACACTCATGTACTATTTGCCCAGGTAGACCTGTTTATGACTTGATAAAAAACACTTTGTGGGCGAAATGTAGTCAATAAACAATCGCATTATACTGCATTTGTGTTTATTTTTTCCACTTTTTTGCTGGCTCTGAAATTTTAACATACACTGGAGGTTTTGAAGCAGGTTCTTAGGAGCATCACTGTGTGTACCAGACATCAATGGAAAAATAAACACATAAGCAGTATAATGTGATCCTTTATTGACAACGTTTCGCCCACGCAGTGGGCTTTATCGAGTCAATAAAGGATCACATTATACTGCTTATGTGTTTATTTTTCCATTGTGTCGGTATTTTATACCATTTATTTGCACCAGACATCAATGTTCTCCACACAACACACAGTCAGTCTACATCCAGAGATATTCTTTTCTTCACAACTTATATTATTTTTGAGTATGAATTAAAGGACTGCTTAATATATATTTTTGTTTTTATTACATTCCCAAATATTTATGTGATTTTTGTGGTTCTTGTAACCAAAGCTCAAAGCTGATTAATATCTATCGACACGATTATGTACCTTACTTACAGTACTATGTGAGAGTACAAATTATTAATAAGAGGAAGCGATATTCGTGAAAAAATTTTTGACAAACATATATTTGTGTCTTTAATATATTCCTCAAACCTTATGTATTACATGTTTCATCATGTTTATATAATATATTTGTGTATCGTATTACATAATAAAGTATATCTGTTTGTGCATTTATTAATGATGGGATGGTGGTAGTGGTAGTGATAGTGGTGGTAGTGGTAGTGTTAGTGGTGGTGGTAGTAGTAGTAGTAGTAAAATATTCAAAAGGCCTCAGGAAGAAACACAAATTTTTTCACTGAATTCTTTTTTTGTGTAATTCTCTGAATCCATGGATAACCACATTTTGCACTACAGGACTGGTATATATATATATATATATATATATATATATATATATATATATATATATATATATATATATATATATATATATATATATATATATAATTAGTGCGCGCGCGCACGTTTGTAAGTTGGTGTGTGTTTCAAGATGCTGTCCTTGCAACCAGACGTCGTAAGGAAGTGGTACATTTTCTCTGAGTTTGTCTCGCTAAACAAGTTTTACTCTTTCCTTTTTTTTTTCCTTTCCTAAATTTGGCAGTTTGTGCTCTCTCTGTCTTGAGAATACTGCTGTGTACAGCATCCCAGGTCTTTCTTCCCGTCAAGACCTTGGCGGAGGATTTTTTCTGTTTTCCCTTCTGCTTCCACCTTTTTCTTTCATCTTTTCATGGTCCCAAATCCTTCTAATTAATCGTGTTTTCAAACATTCTTTTGTTTCTTTTTTCCATCACTAACTTGTACTTTCATTTTGGTTCTTCTCCAACTTCACCTCATACTGACACTGTCTTCATCAGCTGGATTTGCCTCTTTGTCTGACACTATTTTTATTATCTCTAATGTCTATCTTCTGAGGTTCTTTTATCCTCTCAAATAAAGTTTATAACCTAGAAATCGTTATCTTTCCTATAGCATTAAGAATGCAATGACCTCACAAAAAGTGCCTACAGAAGGCTGAATTTTTGCTCTCAGTCTCCCTCACTTACATTTTTTTTATTTCGAGCCATTATCGCATTAAGAAAACTGTCAAACGAACAATGTCAAACTCTATTTTTTGCCTCTGTGATTTCTTATCTTATTCCAAAAATTCTCACTCATTTTCCGGTCCAGTATTTTTATTCATAATTTTACTATACTACCTTTGTAGTGTAGAGACGTTTCTAAGCCTTAACTCCTAGAGATTAACAGATTAAAGCATATAATGAGTGTCCAAAACATTGTGATTGTCCCATCTGATTTTGACGATTTATATAAGACCCTCTTTCCCCTTCATATCTATGGACAGTAATTATCAAGGTAAGTGCCATTTTTGTCATGTTGGTAAACAAAGTGAGAATGAACCCAGCAGCGACCAGCGGAGAGGTGAGGCCAGGTGAGACTCAGTCCTTACCACCACAAACAGGTGAGTACGTGAGTATAAATAGTTGAGTTCTGCACATGAGAGAGTGGATGACCTGGTGGGAGCTTTTAGAAAGGCCACTGCCAGGTAAGCGTACATGAGGGAGGTGCCCGATCAATATAAAGGTGTTGTATAAGACTCCAAAATTACTGAGCGACTTGTTTGTATAAGAGTTTGTTCAGCTAAGTTCCCAGGTAGACTCCTAGGGAACCCTAGTGGGAAATTTCATTGTAAGGCAGCATAACACAGAATTTTGCCGTAGCACCATTAGGATGGTACACTTCCAAGTTAAGAGGATAAAGGATTTATGTAATAAATAATTATTAGTAATGAAGACCATGCCAGAAAATATAATATTTATTACTCGTGTTGGAACTAATGGATTAAAGTAGATTAGTCATAAGCTATTTTAAAAAAAGGAAAAAAAGGAGATGTGATATCTTGAGATTGGGTCTCCAGTATCTGTTTGTAACTGTAGCATTAGATGTGCTAACTTCCATGATAGGCTGCCTTGGTCTGGGAACTCTCGACTCTAAGACAACCACAGGGCGAGTTTCCCAGGACAGTTGACCTTTCTAGCCAGAGGTATGGAAGAGGGGGGAAGGGTGTGGGCGGATTTTATAAACTCATTTTATAAGCAAATTATCAGTAGGCAATTACCAATAGACGGGGAGCTAACGAACATTGCACCAATATTTTAATAGGAAGAAAGACTTGTGCCCTCAACTATCTTGCGCACTCAGGTATTTTAGGTAAACAAATAAGGACTGTACTTAGGGTCAGGGCATTTTAATTTTTGGAAAATATTAATAAACTAATAACCAATAATTAGGTTGAAATCTGGAACAAAATTAACTATAATTTTTATATTATATATACAAAAATCAGTATTAAGAAATCTCAGCAGATGTGGTGTACATAGTTTCCCAAAAAGCCTTCGACAATGTACCCCATGGAAGAATGTTGGCAAAAATAAAAGCACCTGGTACTGGAGATGAACTTCATGCCTCGATTAGTAACCTAACTCACGGACAGGGAACAGAGTGGTATTCAACACAGAGGTGGTGTGTGAGTGGCTAGACTGAACGTAGAGCTCCCCAGAGATTGGTTCATGGTCTAGTCCTCTGCACGATGTACATAAATCTCGATGTAGGACTAACATTTTGAATAGTAAAATTTATGGCCGACACCAAATTAAGAAAAAATGCAACATCTAAAGTATATTATTTGACTATGCATCCATCAATCTGAACAGGCTGGAGGTGTGGTCGAAAAGGTGGACGATGAATTTCAACGAAGAAAAAATGTAAACTAATGCATTTTTTATAGCAATCTCAAAATTTAAAGCGCAATAATTGGCAAAGAAACAAAACGAGAGAAAAAAGGGCCTTGGTGTAATCATGAGGAAGGACCTCAAAAGCATCAATGTCTGCAAGGTCTAAAACATTTTTTCCAGCAGAAGAATATATTTACAACCCCCTCTTATTCATGCCGGCTGTGGCCGGAGGGAGTGGAGGATGTTGAGAGAGGATTGTGCTTTTCTATACTGGATTCATTCACCTAGATGATATCTGACAGTGCTTAATCAAGAAAGGAGATAATTCTTCTAAGTATATAGCCTAGGAGTGTCCGTCCGCAGGGATTCTCAACTTTTCCTCCATTAACCCCTTCGGCTTGATGTATTTCTCTATTTATCCCCTTTCTTCCATACAAAAATTTTATCGCCATCATAAAGGGACAGAAAAAACAAGGTGGTCAGAAAAAAAATAATTATTCAGGTTTTGCACAAAATATTTACCCCTTGCCATGTAATTTTTTACCCCAAGGGGTAAATTTACCCCTGGTTGAGAATCACTGGGACTATGGCTTCTGCTGTCTGTCATTCACATGTACTCCCAAGTACTGCTTAAAAAATCCCTCCTTACTATTGTCTCTTCTGATCCATTTTAGTTTGATCAACCTTGCTTGATTACTACATTCGTTTCTTGATGCTCATGCGCATTGTATTGTAATGAATTTATTTCTTCAATTTCGGCAAGTCTTCAACTGTTGTAAGTAAATTTATGACTTATATCACGTCCGGTCTATTAAGTGGAGTATTCTTGCCTCTATTTCTCTCTCTGTCTTTAACATCTGTGGGCCACAGTTTCGTATCTCGGAAATAAGTCCTCAAAGCCTCTTCTCTCTCCTTAGACTTTTTTCTTAAATTCAGGTTCTATTCAGCCTATGCTGGAATGAACCCTTTGAATCTCTTAGTGCTGGTGAACCTTTAGTGAAATACTTGACATAAGAGCGATGTCCTATTTGCCATATTGAAGTCTCCCAGCTCAAGCTTACTGATTTCAACACGTTGTATGAGCTCCATATTCTGTGTGATGGAACATAACAGAGATACAGTAGGAGTCCTCACTGCGTAACTAGAATAGGGTAGCAGCACACTGCTTATGTATTGATTTTTGCTCAATTAAAAATCGTACAATTAAGGATGGCCTCCACTGGTCCATGATTGTTATTAGTCATTAATTTTACTACTGCTATATAAAAAAATTATTTTTTAACATTTAAACCACGCGAATTCACAAAAAAATCGCGTTTCCGTCTGGCAATCATTGTCTTTTGTCTCAGTACATGAAAGGAACAAGTCTTGGATCCTCCCCTCATACTTGCTTCTTTGTTATATAACTGCATAATACTATGCATGATTCTGAGGAAATACAAAGTAACTGTGGGATAATTATGAAAATTTGACCTTTTAAAAAGAGGCAATTAGGAAGTAATGGTTCTGGCTGCAATTATATTAATTAGATTCATATGCAAACTAATTATTGAAATTAGTGAAAAAAAACAAGCACAAATAATGATTAGACGTTGTTTTTTTCTCTTCATTTGAAGAGGGAAAAATGCTTTTGATGTGGTGCAAGGAAGCAGGCGACCTGAAAGGACTAAATGATAGTGTGCTTGATGCTGTCTATTTTTTTCACAAATGTACATTTCTATTGGTAACCGTGAGTTACCGCTGTATATTTCTATTGGTAACCATAGAGAGCGCCGGAGTTTGTGTCAGGTAGTAAGTAGACTTTGGTAAATATGACTCGTCTTTGCTCCAGGGACTCAATCTGGGTTAACTGATAAATTAGAAACATATGCAACACTTGGATATCTTTATTGAGGAAACGTTTCGCCACACAGTGGCTTCATCAGTCCATACAAAGGAGAATCGTGAAGAACAGGAGGAGTTTGAGGTGGTCAGTCCCTCAATCTTGAGTCGATGTTGTCAGTCCATCAATCTTGAACAGAATACAGCATATGTGCTAGGAAGCAGCTTATATACCGTAGGCAGGAGAGGTGCAGAAGTCGTGCCCAACCCTTGGTCACGACCTACTTCCACATTGGACAAATGTCGGTATTGTATACCACTTGTACAAATGTGACACCACCTACGACTTCTGCACCTCTCCTGCCTACGGTATATAAGCTGCTTCCTAGCACATATGCTGTATTCTGTTCAAGATTGATGGACTGACAACATCGACTCAAGATTGAGGGACTGACCACCTCAGACTCCTCCTGTTCTTCACGATTCTCCTTTGTATGGACTGATGAAGCCACTGTGTGGCGAAACGTTTCCTCAATAAAGATACCCAAGTGTTGCATATGTGTCTAATTTATCAACTTGTCGGTTCTCTGAACCATTCATTTACATCCTGGGTTAACTACGGCCGCCAGATGTCAGCTTTGGAATTATATACCAGTGCTGCAGCACAGTTTTAAATGGCTACGAGGGGCGTAAACTACTACGCTCCTTACTTTTACGCTAATTTATTTCTAAAATTGATCTGCTGCACGATTTTATCTTTTCTATATATTTTCAGGTGTAAATCTTATTACTCTTTCTATGTGTCTTCTTCAAATAATTAAAAGTCGTATTTAAAACTTGTAATTAATTTTATGAGATAAAATGTGTCATGAATTAAGCATTTTGTATTCTTAGTTAATATAAAAATTAAGCCTATTACTGTTATTACTTCACATAGATTTGCTGTAAAGCAGTCCCTGACATAGTACCGTATTTAAATCAGAACACAGAAAGTTGCCTACTGAAATCAATAGAAACGCTGCCTGCCTGACTGTCAGAAGTTAGTGGAAAGCCAATTCGAACAATTAGGTTGTCCTCGCTCTCTCGCTCTCTCTCTCTCTCTCTGGCATTTGGAATCCGGCCTGTTTGAACAGGAAGTGCTCAAGCTGCAGCTGAAAATCCCTAATTCTTAATTGTACCATTTATTTGTTTTTTGCATAAACATTTGAATAGCGTGTAACTCATTGGAAACTATCATTTTTATATTTCAAGATAAACATGTAACTTAAATTATTTACAGTATCATATAATCATAAATAATGGGGTTAGCAACCGGCCAACACACCAACTTAATTAACATATGTATATAATACCTAGCACAGACCGCAAAACCTAGCACCAAAACACCCAGTTTACACGTTACTCATCCAGCATATAACAAAAACCGGCGGCTCCTTCACATTAAATATCACACAGCTTCTACGTCTATTCCAGCCAAATACGCAGAAAAACACCACACAAGCATAAGCCTCAATTTTTAATAATGTTATGTTTGGGTATTTATCTTGAGACGATGTTTGAACTTAATGTCGTATTACACAGCCTAATAATCATTATTAATTTATATTTACACTTTAAAGTATTTTATCTCAAAATATAATTCTATATTAATATTGAAAGCATCTCAATCACTTTTGATTTGTTCTGTAAGTTTCAGAATTTTCACGAATGTTAAGAACATATTCAAAATGTTGAGTATTAATTTGATTTTCAGAGGATATTTTAATAATTTCCTTACTCTCGGTAACGCCAGTTCAACAAAGGTTTTATCTGTAATTGCTTTTAGCTCAGCACAAATAACGAATTTTGAGTTATGCCCTAACATCTGGGGAGGTTTGCTTTACCAACTGCATTCAATACTCCAGACATCTACGGAACTTTCTCACTATAAAAATTCTTGTTTTTATATTCAGATTTTTGATACTCATTATTTTAATTCAATTATATTTCCCTCAAGTCTACTTCTAACATTCTTACTCTCATTTTCAGTATTCAGGAAGAAGCGCAACCCATAGTGAATGCCAGAGGCCCACGGGTACTACAGTTCAGATGTCCTTCCAAACTGCAGTATCTACACCCGTCCATCAGAGTGCAGGCACTGTACTACCCACCTCCAGGACTCGTGTCTGGCTGACCCGTTTCCATAAAATCCTTTATAAACATTTCTTGCTCACACTCCAAGAGGATAAGTCATAAACCATCTGCCTCCACTCCTAACACGCTCACACGCGCCTGTTGGATGTCTAAGCCCCTCACATACAAAAACTCCTTTACCCTTTCCCTCTCACCTTTCCAAGGACGACCCCTACCCCGTCTTCCCTCCACTACAGATTTATTCACAATCCTAGTCATCTTATTTTTCTCCACCCTCTCTCAATGTCCGAAAAACCTCAACGATTTACCTTATCTTTAAAGTACGAATTCTCTGCATAAGAGTGTTGGTAACATTATTCTCTAATACATTCCCCTTTTTGCCTCAATGGATACAATTCTTTTTCTCCAAGGATGTCTCTATACCACCCGCTTTGTTCCATTGGTCATTTCTATTATTCACCTCGTCTTTCATGTGTACAACCTCTGACAGGTCCACTCAGTTTAATGGTTATAATCATAACCACAATTTTTAAAGTGGGTAAACCGGTAAGCCAGCGGAAGACCTCGGTCAGATGACCAAAAGATCCAGCTGTGTGTCATCATATGACTAAGACCCGCGTCAGGAAACACTTGTTCTGTTTCCTGCCAACTTTGCCTAACCTGAAGGTCCACTCCCAAAATATCTGAACACATTCACTTCCTCCATTCTCCCTCTCAATCTAAAATTCAATCTTTCATTACCTAAATTTATTGCTATCCTCATCACCTTGTTCTTTCCTATGTTCACATTTAATTTTCTTTCGTTACATACCCAAACAAATTCATCTACCAACCTTTGCAACTTCCAGATAACACTGTGCTTCTGCCAAAAGCACAGGGTCATCTGGAAGAACATCTGTGACAACTCTCACTTTGTATTAGATATTTTATCTTCAAATCCCACACCTCTCCCCAACACCCTAGCTTTCACTTCTCTTTCAACCCCATCTATAAATATATTAAACCATCGTGACATCACGCATCCCTCTCTAAGGTCTACTTTTACTGGAAAAATAATCTCCCTCTCTCCTACACACCCTAAGCTGAGCTTCACTATCGTCATAAAAATTCTTAATGCCAACTATGCCATATACTTGCATCATCTTCCACATTACTTCTTAATCCACCCTATCATAAGCCTTTCCTAAACCCATAAATGCAACGAAAAGTTCCTTACTTTTTTTATCTAAATATTGACTTACAGGTGTAAGTTGAATTATAGGTGTAGGCCTTTCGTGTTGCAGCCAACGCTTTCTCAAGAGCTTGCAATGTTGCATAGGGATTAAGGAGTACGGGCAGGTGTGTCCATGAGGAATGATGCTAGAGGAAGACCAGATGAGAGTCAGCCAGCAGGAAGGTGCCCGGCTGTCTGACGCCAGGTGCCAGAAGTTCAAAGAAGTATCTGAAGAACTACTAGGAACAGACAGCCCAGCCCATAAGCGTACTCCAAGTACCCCCCCCCCTTGGATAACGCAGTCTGAGTAAATACTTCTTATAGAGATAAATGTTAGATTTAAGTTACAGTCAAACCTCATGATCACTCCACCATCAAGACACCACTCATGAAGTTACGATATTTACATCCCTATAAGCATACATGTCTTAAAATATATACGATCTTATTCCATACATTATAATGGTTTAATCTAGTAATATTAGTGTCATACAATGGACCATTAAGGAATACCGATATGTATAAAATAGTTTTATATATCCGTGTTCTGTAAGAATACATTTATGTAGGCCAAACATCTCGTACCATTTCTCCTTCAATGAAAACTACAATTTGCAGGCTCCTGAGGTTTATTAAATCTGTTTCCGCTAATAATATCAAGCCTTTTAATCATCCCCACTTAATAAAGAGGGGGGAGAATTTGCGTGCTATCCAGCTTTAATAAATGGTAATCTATGTTCTCTACTCGTTTTCAGTCTTCCTACATTAATACATAAATTTACGTACTATATTTAGACATTCTGCTAGCAATCATAGGGGAACAGAAGGGGTTACGTGTTCTACACATTCGTTCTGTTATCTTACGTCAGGAAAGAAAGATTTACGAACACCATGCATTTTCAAGGTCTTCTGTCATAATTAAAAGGCGATTTTCGTTCTCTATTCATTCATATGCCAAACAATAAGAGTTTTAATGCTTCAGAAGTTCTATTATACTTATATTTAGTGTGATTTCTGTGCTATCGAAGATTCCTGCTGCATTAATGCACCTCAGGTCCATCCTAACGTCTTGCCTTTGAACCAATCTGCCTGATGCTGTGAGTGAATTCATTAATCTGTGTGTGATCACTTTAGTAAGTCCTCGGAGAACACACGTGTGTTAATCTCCCAGAGTGGCTAATATTCCCAGCTCCTGGCTTTCCAATTTACCAGGACTGAGTGGCCATTGTACCAAACTCTGTGGGGACATTATATCAAGCTTTAGGAATCATCATGTAACGACTGCTTAAGAGACCAACTTAAGGTCAAGCTTAATATGTAGCGACTGATGCTAATTTTATAATTAGAACTTTTAATTGTAATAAGTTATTTATATTATTACTACTTTTTTATTATCATTAATATTATCATTATACATTTGGGGATGCTCAGAAAGAAAAGGGGTCAAACATGGCTTGAAAATTAGAGGCATTGATGTTCGATCCAAGAAAAATGAGGGAAACCTCAAGTACTTGGATCACGAGACCTTCAACAGAATCCAGTCATTTTCATCGAGAAATTAGAAACGTGCAACAACTGGGTATCTTTATTATGTAGACGTTTCGCCAAACAGTAGCTTTATCAGTAAAACACAAGGAGAAAAGCAAAAGACTGAAGATATTGTTTCTGCCCCGTATTTTACTGATAAAGCCACTGGCTGGTGAAACATAATACTAATAATAATAATAGTTTATTTAGACATGATACAATGTTGTTATTTGACATGATACATAGGTATAAATGAGGTGTACATGCCAACATGCCATCTACTAAGATATCACACACGTGTGTAATTCTTCAACATTTTGGTATTATATACTATTGATGTTATAATCATTTATCTAACGTTAACATTTACAACACATTTCTCAAAATGCTTGCTACACTTTATTTTGTTAAGGACTAATCAAGATACGTAAATCTACACCATAATTTTAGAAAATAATATTTTTTTATATAGTACTTGTGTTTCTATTCAGAAAACCAACGGGCGGCAACTAAGTACCTTGTAGGAGAGTCAGATGGAGAAATGATTTTTTTTTAAATGAATATGGTGTCAGATTTTTATTTCCCAATTAATCCATAAAAATTTTTTATGAAAAGATGAATTCTTAAGGTAGTTCGGCCTAACTGACCACTTTGGCTTATTAGCCACGACATATATGTTTTGTGTGTGTGTGTGTGTGTGTGTGTGTGTGTGTGTGTGTGTGTGTGTGTGTGTGTGTGTGTGTGTACTCACCTAATTGTACTCACCTAATTGTGATTGCAGGGGTCGAGACTCAGCTCTGGCCCCGCCTCTTCATTGATCGCTACTGGGTCCCTTCTCTCCCTGAACTTTATTATACCTCGTCTTAAAGCTATGTATGGTTCCTACCTCCACTACATCTCCTGCTAGACTATTCCACTTCCTGACTACTCTATGGCTGAAGAAATACTTCCTAACATCCCTTTGACTCATCTGAGTTTTCAACTTCCAATTGTGACCCCTTGTTTCTGTGTCCCCTCTCTGGAACATCCTCTGTCTATCCACCTTGTCTATTCCCCGCAGTATTTTGTATCTCGTTATCATGTCTCCCCTAACCCTCCTGTCCTCCAGTGTTGTCAGGCCGATTTCCCTTAACCTTTCTTCGTAGGACATTCCCCTTAGCTCTGGAACTAGCCTTGTCGCAAACCTTTGCACTTTCTCTAATTTCTCTAATACTCTAGTATGGGCCTGACGTACACGTTGTACAGTGTCTTGAACGATTCCTTACTAAGGTATCGGAACGCTATTCTCAGGTTTGCCAGTCGCCCGTATGCTGCAGCAGTTATCTGGTTGATGTGTGCTTCCGGAGACGTGCTTGGTATTATACTCACCCCAAGATCTTTCTCCTTGAGCGAGGTTTGCAGTCTTTGGCCACCTAGCCTATACTCTGTCTGCGGTCTTCTTTGCCCTTCCCCGATCTTCATGACTTTGCATTTGGCGGGGTTAAATTCGAGAAGCCAGTTGCTGGACCAGGTGTCCAGCATGTCCAGGTCTCTTTGAAGTCCTGCCTGATCCTCATCTGATTTAATTCTCATTAACTTCACATCGTCTGCGAACAGAGACAATTCTGAGTCTATCCCGTCCGTCATGTCATTCACATATACCAAGAATAGCACTGGTCCTAGGACTGACCCCTGTGGGACCCCGTTCGTCACAGGCGCCCACTGTGATACCTCATCACGTACCATGACCCGTTGTTGCCTCCCTGTCAGGTATTCTCTGATCCAATGCAGTGCCCTTCCTGTTATACACGCCTGATCCTCTAACTTCTGCACTAATCTCTTATGAGGAACTGTGTCGAAGACCTTCCTGCAGTCCAAGAAAATGCAATCAACCCCTCCCTCTCTCTCGTGTCTTACTTCTGTTACTTTGTCATAGAACTCCAGATTTGTGACACAGGATTTGCCTTCCATGAATCCGTGCTGGTTGTTGTTTATAAGCTTGTGCCGTTCCAGGTGCTCCACCATTCTCCTCCTGATTATCTTCTCCATTACTTTGCACACTATACACGTAAGTGACACTGGTCTATAGTTTAGTGCCTCGTTTCTGTCTTCTTTCTTAAAAATGGTTACTACATTTGCGTTCTTCCATACCTCAGGTAGCTGCCCAGTTTTAAGGGATGTGTTGAATATTGTGGTCAGTGGCACAGACAGCTTCTCTGCTCCCTCTCTAAGGACCCACGGTAAGATGTTGTCCGGTCCCATCGCCTTTGAGGTATCAAGGTCACTGAGCAACTTCAGCACCTCCTCCTCAGTTGTGTGTATGTCATCCAACACTTGGTATATTCCTTGTTGGTGTCCCACTCTGTACTGTCTTCCCAGAGTCTTTCCTGCCTCCACTGTAAATACCTCCTTAAATCTCGTGTTGAGCTCCTCACATACCTTTTGATCGTTTTTTGTGAGTGCCCCCCCCCTTTCTTTCCTCAGCCTGATCACCTGGTCTTTGACTATTGTCTTCCTCCTGATGTGACTATACAGCAGTTTCGGGTCCGACTTGACTTTCGATGCTATGTCATTTTCGTACTGTCGCTGGGCCTCCCTCATCTGTGCATACTCGTTTCTGGCTCTACGACTGATCTCCTTATTTTCCTGGGTCCTTTGCCTTCTGTACTTTTTCCATTCTCTAGCACACTTAGTTTTTGCCTCCCTGCACATTTGGGTAAACCAAGGGCTCGTTCTGGACTTCTCTTTATTTCTGTTGCCCTTGGGAAGAAACCTTTCCTCTGCTTCCTTGCATTTTGTTATGTATTCCATCATTTCGTTTACTGACTTCCCTTCCATGTCTCTGTCCTACTGAACCTCCTGCAGGAAGTTCCTCATACCCGTGTAGTCCCCTCTCTTATAGTTTGGCTTTTCCATTTCAACTCCTGTTGCCCTCTCCACTTGTAACTATGTACTCAAAGCTCAGAACCACATGGTCACTGGCTCCCAGGGGCCTCTCATATGATTGATGTCCTCAATGTCTGAGCTGCTCAGGGTGAACACGAGGTCCAGCCTTGCTGGTTCGTCCTCTCCTCTCTCTCTCTGGTAGTGGCCCTGACATGTTGGTGCATAAGGTTATCCAGTACCACATCCATCATCTTGGATCTCCATGTTTCTGGCCCCCCATGTGGCTCCACATTTTCCCAATCGATCTCCCTGTGGTTGAAGTCGCCCATAACCAGTAATTTTGCTCTGCTCGAGTGAGCTCTTCTTGCCACCTCAGCCAGTGTGTCACCATTGCTCTGTTGCTCTCTTCATATTCTCTCTTGGCCTCCTGCAGTTCTGTGGTGGGTTATACATCACTGCAATGGCTACCTTATGTTCCCCCGACTGAATTGTACCTATTATGTATTCTCTTTCACTAATCGCATCCATTCCTTCCATTTCGTCAAATTTCCATTGGTTCCTTACAAGCAGTGCAACCCCTCATTCCCCTCTACTATCTTTCCTCAGGATCTAATAACCCGGTGGGAAGATTGCGTCTGTTATTGCCTCAGTGAGTTTCGTTTCTGTGACTGCTATGATGTCTGGGGGCTTCTCATTTATTCTTTCATTCCACTCCTCATATTTATTCGTTATTCCATCCGCGTTCGTGTACCAAACCTTCAACTTCGTTTCTAATACTGTGGTCCTGGGGGAATATTGGGGTTGGAGCGGGAGCCCTGGCGGGGGCTTATGGGGGGTTGGGGAGGGGGTGAGGTTTATGATGGGGGTGGGGGCAGAGGGCCCATGAGTGTATGTAGTGTGTGTGTGTGTGTGTGTGTGTGTGTGTGTGTGTGTGTGTGTGTGTGTGCGCGCGCGCGTTACCATTTTGTCCTAGGCACATGTCGATTAGACACTAGGTCTGTTGAATGTGTGTGTGTGTGTAAGGAAACACTTCAAAATGTTTTCGCCCCGCCGGGAATTGAAGCCGGGCCCTCCGTGCGTGAAGCGAGAGCTTTAGCCACCAGGCCACCGGGGCTGTGTGTGTGTGTGTGTGTGTGTGTACTCACCTATTTGTGGTTGCAGGGGTCGATTCATAGGTCCTGGCCCCGCCTCTTCACTGATTGCTACTAGGTCCTCTCTCTCCCTACCGTCAAACTACCGCCCAATAAGCCTGACCTCAATTGTAGGCAAATTACTAGAGTCAATTATAGCTGATATTATTAGAAGCCATCTAGATAACCATAATTTGATTAATGATACCCAGCATGGATTCACGAGGGGCCGTTCCTGCCTATCTAATTTATTAACCTTCTTCAGTAAAGCTTTTGAGGCTGTTGATCACGATAAAGAATTCGATATTGTTTATTTAGACTTTAGTAAGGCTTTTGATAGAGTACCGCACCAGAGACTGTTAAAGAAAGTGGCAGCTCATGGCATTGGGGGAAAAGTGCTGTCATGGATCGAGTCATGGCTCACCAATAGGAAGCAGAGAGTGTGCATAAATGGGGTTAAATCCGAATGGGGACTTGTAACAAGTGGTGTTCCACAGGGATCAGTCTTAGGCCCATTGTTATTTATAATATATATCAATGACCTTGATGAGGGAATTACTAGTGATATGAGCAAATTCGCCGACGACACGAAGATAGGTAGGATAATTGATTCAAACATAGATGTCATAGAACTTCAGGAAGATTTAGACAAACTTAATTCGTGGTCAGAAAAGTGGCAGATGCAGTTCAATGTAGATAAATGCAAGGTTCTGAAGCTCGGGAGTGTCCATAACCCAAGCACTTATAAGTTAAATAACGTAGAACTTAGCCATACAGATTGCGAGAAGGACTTGGGGGTGATGGTAAGCAGCAACCTTAAACCAAGACAGCAATGCCTAAGCGCTAATAAGGCAAATAGATTACTGGGATTTATATCAAGAAGTGTTAGCAACAGAAGTCCAGAGGTTATATTACAGCTTTATACATCATTAGTAAGGCCTCACCTAGATTACGTAGCTCAGTTCTGGTCTCCATATTACAGAATGGACATAAATTCGTTAGAAAACATTCAGCGTAGAATGACTAAATTAATACATAGCATTAGAAATCTTCCTTACGAAGAAAGATTGAAGACCCTAAAATTACATTCACTTGTAAGACGTAGAATGAGGGGAGACATGATCGAGGTATACAAGTGGAAAATGGGTATTAACAAAGGGGATATAAATAAGGTCTTGAGGATATCTCTCCCAAGAGAGAACCCGCAATAATGGATTCAAGTTAGATAAGTTTAGATTTAGAAAGGATATAGGAAAGTATTGGTTTGGAAATAGGGTAGTTGATGAGTGGAACAGTCTGCCTAGTAGGGTTATTGAAGCTAGGACCTTGGGTAGTTTCAAATTTAGGTTGGATAAATTCATGAGTGAGAGGGGTTGGATTTGAGTGGGACTCGCACTTGAGTTGGTAGAATCTTCAAAGCTTATTACTTGGGTGGAATTGAAAATTAGGTTGGGCAATTATTCTGTTAGTGGGATGGATTGTGAAGGACCTGCCTAGTATGGGCCAACAGGCCTGCTGCAGTGTTCCTCCTTTCTTATGTTCTTATTTTCTTATGTTAAAACTATGTATGGTTCCTGCCTCCACTACGTCACTTTCTAGGCTATTCCACTTCCTAACAACTCTATGACTGAAGAAATACTTCCTAACATCCTTTTGACTCATAGGAGTCTTCAACTTCCAATTGTGACCCCTTGTGTCTGTGTCCCCTCTCTGGAACATCTTGTCTCTGTCCACCTTATCTATTCCTCACAGTATTTTGTGTGTGTGTGTGTGTGTGTTGTGTGTGTGTGTGTGTGTGTGTGTGTGCATTCGTGCGTGCGTGAAAACACAAAGTTCCTACATTCACTGTGGGACAGGCCATCTCTTGCAGGTTTAGTGGGAGGTGTGGAGGTCTCACTCTGTCAGGTCAGGCAGCTGGAAGTTTAAATGAGCTTGGCATTTCCACGTGTCCCTGCTTCAAGGAAATGTTGGAATTGTCCAAAAGCTGTTGTGTGAAAACAGCTGCTATGTAAGTGTGTGTGTGTGCGTGTGTGTACTCACCTAGTTGTACTCAACTAGTTGTGGTTGCAGGGGTCGAATCACAGCTCCTGGCCCCGCCTCTTCACTGGCTGCTACTAGGTCACTCGTCGTGCTCCATGAGCTTTATTATACCTCTTCTTAAAACTATGTATGGATCCTGCCTCCACTACATCACTTCCCAGACTATTCCACTTCCTGACAACTTTGACTGAAGAAATACTTTCTAACATCCCTGTGGTTCATCTGAGTCTTCAACTTCCAACTGTGACCCCTTGTTGCTGTGTCCCATCTCTGGAACATACTTTCTCTGTCCACCGTGTCGATTCCTCTCACTTATCCAGGTCTGGGGTGGGGGCACTGGCAACTGCAGTGGAGGG